>OZ017739.1:250847013-250857013 GCA_963969285.1 Odontomyia ornata
ATGTCAACAGCAATCCTTTCGAATGGCACGCCTACGTTATAGGTTTGCATTTGTCCTCTCAGTCGTCGCTTTGGGCCTTTGACGGAAGCGCAAATTGTGCATCTGCAACACCAGTCCTCTACGTCTTCTCGAGCGTGGAGCCAGTAGAATCTTTCCCGCAATTTCGCTAAGGTTTTGTTAACACCAAGATGGCCTCCCGAGGATCCTTCATGCGTTTCCTTAACTACATCGTGGATTCGGCTTTTGGGTAGTATAGTTTGCATCCTATAGGAGCTGCCATCCGCCGTTTCCCATTTCCGCTTGAGTACACCACCCTCCACCTGAAGGGAGTTCCATTGTGCCCAATAGCTTTTCAGGGTTGCGCCATGCGTTGAAACGTCCTTCCACTCAGGTCGCCCAGTCGTCTCCTTCCATACGAGCAATGGTCCGATGTCTTCCTCGGCTAGCTGGGCATTTCGAATCTCCTCCGATGACCAACCTTCATCAAATTCGGCCGTTATCAGTCGCAGATCAACGGGCGGCTCCTTTTCCTCAATCCGTCGGCAATGCTTGCAGTTAGCTGGACATGGGCGACGAGATAGGGCGTCAGTATTTCCATGAACTCCGCCCAGTCGATGAACAATTTCGTAGTCGTATGACTGCAATCTTTCGATCCATCTCGCAACTTGTCCCTCGGGGTTTTTGAAGTTGAGCAACCATCTCAGTGATGCATGGTCCGTTCGAAGAACAAATTTCTGGCCATATAGGTACTTGTGGAACTGCTTGGTGGCCTCTATTATAGCCAATAGCTCCTTCCTGGTCACACAGTAGTTCCTCTCACTTTTTGAAAGAACTCGACTGTAATACGAGAGGACTCTTTCTTCGCCATTGATCTGCTGGGAGAGTACAGCTCCAATACCGCCGTTGCTTGCATCGGTGTCAACCACAAACATTTTTCCGGGTTTCGGATACGCCAGTACGGGTGATTCACATAGCTTTTCCTTCAGGGTCTCAAAGGCTGTCTGGCATTGTTCATTCCAGACATACGGACGATTTTTCTCGGTTAGTTGATGAAGACACTTAGCTATTTTGGCAAAGTCTTTGACGAATCTTCGATAGTAGGTTGCCAGGCCCAGGAAACTTCGTAGTTGGCGCTTGTTGTTTGGTGTTGGCCAGCTTTTCACGGCTTCAATTTTCTCAGGGTCTGTTTTGACCCCTTCAGCTGATACGACATGTCCCAGGTATTTTACTTCAGCTGCGAAAAGGGTACACTTGTCGGGACTAAGTTTCAAATTTGCCAGTCGCAGTCGGGAGAAAACCTCTTAAGTTCTGCACATGCTCTTCGAACGTTCTCCCGACGACGATGATGTCATCTAGGTACACCAAGCAGGTTTTCCAGGTTAGACCACGTAGCACGTATTCCATCAAGCGTTCGAAAGTGGCTGGAGCATTGCAAAGCCCAAACGGCATCACCACAAATTGCCACAATCCGGTCCCAACTGAAAATGCGGTCTTCTCTCGGTCCTTCTTGTCAATTTCTACCTGCCAGTAGCCACTCTTGAGATCGAGTGTAGAAAACCATTTTGCGTCGGCTAAAGTGTCCATGATGTCATCGATGCGTGGGAGCGGGTAACTATCTTTCTTAGTGACGTCGTTAAGCTGCATATAGTCGACACAAAAGCGAGTGCTACCATCCTTTTTCTTTACTAGGACTACAGGCGCGGCCCATGGACTTACAGAAGGTTCGATAATGCCTTGTTTTTCCATGTCCGAGATCAGCGCGCTCACTTCTCCTTGTTTGGCTATAGGGAGACGTCTTGGTGCTTGTCGAATCGGCTTGGCTCCCTGTGTGTCTATGACGTGAGTTACCAAACTCGTTCGGCCTTGGTCATCCGGGCTTGTTGAGAAGATGTCACTGTACTTGGTGACCAGATCAGAGGCTCGTTTGAATAGCTGCACCGGCAATTTGACTTGCTTCAATATTGCAGACGTGGATTCCCGGGCTTTGTCTGTGTCTTGCCTCCTTTTCCAATGATGGTTGTGAGTAGCTTCCAAAGAGGTGATGGTGGAAACAGGCTGGCAGCTGCCGATGACTTCTCCCGCTTTGATGCTCGTGGTTGAGTCTGCGGTGTTAAGGACTCTAACCGGCACATATCCGTTCCTTAAAGATCTTACAAGGCTTCGTCCTACAATCAAACTGCGCAATGCGGATGTCTTCGTTGGCTCTATCAGATAAGATCGGTGGTCTCCAGAATCACCATCAAGCTTGGCCCATACAATGCTTTCGGAAGAATTCGGTACATCAGTGTCAGTACATACCACTACATTCATCTTGGGGATTTGGACGCTGGGATCCTCCATCAGTACTTCGACATTCTGCCATTTCAAGACACGTTTTCCCAAGTCCAACGTGATTCCATGTGGTCGCAGAAAATCCATTCCGAGAATGCAGTCATCCATAATGTTCGCGACCAGAAAATTATGTCGGAACACAAGGTCTCCCAACTGTATCTGGAGGTTGACCTCTCCATGAACAGGTGCAGTTTCTCCCGTAGCTGTCCGTAGTGAGAAAATTCTGCCCTTGTGAAGTTGTTGCTGTCTAACTAGGTCTGGTCGGATAATCGATCGGGTTGCACCAGTGTCGATTGTTATGGTGCAGTGTTCTCCGTCAATTTGACCCGGAAGGCATAAGTCCGCTTCTCCACGATGTAGCCTTGTCACGGTGATGGTGGTGCTGGGGACGTCGATCCTCCTAGCCAACCTCTGCCCCACGAAGTTGGCTCTTACATGTTTCCCGACCCCTCTGTTTGAAGGGCTTCCATTCTGGGCTCCTGACTCGGTCTGGATCTCCTCCTAGCTGCACACCCTGGGCAATAGCTCGGTTTTCTTCGCTTCTTGCAGTCTCTTTGCAAGTGCCCCTTCTCTCCGCAATTCCAGCATCTAGGCGCACCATTTACATGCGGGTCTCGCTCAATTTCCACGCGTTCACACCTGCACTCGTCTGTCGCTACTTCACGAACCCGGGCAGTGGTACGAGTCACATTTTTCGCTGCCTCAAAGTTCAGACTGTAAGCCAATGCGTCCTTAACCGTTTGCTTTTGAGCTAAACGCACGGCTTGTTGCAATTCCGGGTCCTTTAGGGCGCTGATGAATGCCTCTGTCGCTGCATCATCTCGATGTTCTGGGTCGTAGGCTGGGTAAGCCAAAAGTGCTAGTCGCTCAATGTCTTGGGCTAACTGCTGTAGGGTCTCACCAGACTTCTGCACCCGATGCCGTAGCTGTGACCGATAAATCTGCTTTAGATGATCGTCTCCATAACGCATGTCGAGCGCATTCATTATAGCATTCGGGTTTGAGTGTAATTCATCGGGGATGGTCTGCAAAAGCTCGGCAGCTGGGCCTCTTAGAGCAAGAATCAATGCAGTTGCTCGTTCCTGGTCATTCCAGCGATTCGCCCTTGCGGCAGCTTCAAACTGGGTCTTGTAAATACTCCAGACCGTTTGCCCATCGAATATTGGTGCTTGGACATTTCTGGATGTGCTTTGCGCTGCGGTTATAAGTAGGGCTGGTGAAGAGGTTACTACTGCCTTTGCTGCTTCCAATTCCTTTTTCATGTTTCCCATCTCATGGTTGATTCTCTCCTCTACCTGGCTGATATCATGGTTTATTCTCTCCTCGACCTGGCTGATCTCATGGTTAATTCTCTCCTCGACCTGGTAAACCTTTTCCTCGACGCCTTTAATTTGTTTGTTCAGATGACCGAGCTCCGCTTTTATTTCGGTTGTCTGTTTCTCCAGCTTCTGTGTGATGTCTGCCTTGATTTCGATCGCTTGTTGGTCCAGCTTCGCTGATTGTTCGTTTAGCTGCGCTGATTGTTCGCTTAGCTTCGCTGATTGTTCATCTAGCTTCGCAGTCAGACTCGATGACATCAGCATTAACATTTGCATTAGCGCATTTTCTGGCTCCTTCGATATTGGTGTTTCTACTTCTCCACCTTCTGCGCCTTTTTCCGCATCTGAGAACTCACCCGAATCCAGATTCACGCCTTCCGACTCGATCGCGTCACGCAAGCGTGCAATCAGTGTGGCCTTTGTACCTTGCGTAGCCAGGTTTCGCTGTTCCAACTCTTCCTTAAGCTCCGAAATGGTCAATTCATTAATTTTTAAGTTTAAGCTTCGTGGCATTTTTAATGTTTCTTTAAATTTTACTATTGTGCACTATAAAAATGTTCAAATTTTCACTTTCAAAATTTTTCTTTCGCACTTCTTGACACCACTGTCGCGTGTTATTGGTTCGCGGCCAATAATTTTTAATGTTCCGGGAAAGTGAAAACGCAATGTCTTTTAATTTAAGTTAAAAGTGTTTATTTAATGCACAATAATCAGTTGACACTTTCACTAATTTTAATTGTCACTATTAAAATAAATCTAACACTTGTCCATAAATTTATTATCGCAATTGTCTTCTAAATCACTTCACTATTGCGAAACACACCCCATAAATTTACTATCGCAATTGTCTTCTAAATTACTTCACTATTACGAAACACACTCCATAAATTTACTATCGCAGTTCTTATCGCGGTCGAATGAATTATTGTCCCCATTCATTCAGCTCGCCTTTATATAGGGTCTCTACCTATTCGCCCATTTCTCGTACATGGGCGAATGTTCTACCGAGAGGTACCTGGTAGGTTCGAGCAAGTTCATGAATGGAGTGACGTCACTTGCAGATGTTGATCATGCTTGTTGGGTTCGAGTAAATTCATTCGTTGACGTTCTTAATGATGATGAAAACAATTGCGACAGTAGCTCGCAGAATTATTTGTACATGTAATTATTTGTACATGTAACAATATATAAATACACATATATATATATATATATATATATATATATATATATATATATATATATCTATATATATATATATATATATATATATATATATATATATATATATATATATATTATATATATATATATATATATATATATATATATATATATATATATACATACATATTTACTATATATATATATATATAAATATATATATATATATATATATATATATATATATATATATATATATATATATATAAATAAATATATACATATATATGTATATATATATATATATATATATATATATATAAATATTTATATACATATGTATAAATATATATATATATATATATATATATATATATATATATATATATATATATATATATATATATATATAAATATTTATATATATATATATATATATATATATATGTAAATATTTATATATATATATATATATATATATATATATATGTATACACATATGTAAACATATATATATATATATATATATATATATATATATATATATATATATATATATACATATGTATATATACATATATATATTCATATGTATATACATATATATATATATATATATATATATATATATATATATATATATATATATACATATATATCTATAAATATTGTTGCGTGATATATATATATATATATATATATATATATATATATATATATATATATATATATATATATATAGATATATATATATATATATATATATATATATATATATATATATATATATATATATATATATATATATATATATATATATATATATATATATATTGTCGCGTGTTTTCAGTTCGCGTCCAATAATAACTTTAATGTTCCGGGAAAGTGAAAACGCAATTTCTTTTAATTTAAGTTAAAAGAGTTTATTTAATTACAAAAGTGCACAATGAGCAATTTAACACTTTCACTAATTTTAATTTTCACTATTAAAATTCTAACACCTGTCCATAAATTTCTTATCGCAATTGTCTTCTCAAAATCACCTCACTATTACTTGATCGCTTTTCAATTCGCTTTCCACACACTATCGCAAGTTTTTATCGCGGTCGAATGAATGCCACCATTCATTCAGCTAGCCTTTATATAGGGTCTCTAATCATTCAACTCAGTGTTCGTACATGGGTGAATAAGCGGGAACATTCCAGCATGAATGGGCAGTGACTCACTTTCAGATGTTGATAATGCTTGTTGGGTTCTCGTGGGTTCGAGTGAATTCATTTGTTGACGTTCTTAATGATTGTGAAAACAATTGCGACAGTAGCTCGCAGAATTATTTGTACATGTAATTATTTGTACATGTAACACTGCCCCCACCTCAGTTCTTTTCGCCCCGAAAAGATGTGTCGCTATTTGTAGTCAATTCTCCCTGGGTGTAATATGGGGCAAGACGGTCCAGATGCACGATTTTCATTTTAGCTCTCTGCTTACGATGTTCCTGTATTCGGTATACGACGTCGTTGATTCGCTTTGTAACTCGGTATGGTCCCTCCCAATTATGTTGCAACTTTGGAAACCTACCCTTTCGTCGTTGCGGGTTATATAGCCACACCAAGTCATCTTGCTGGAAGCCAGTAGAATTTGCCTTTAGATCATACCTGGTCTTCATGCGGTCAGTAGCCGATTCGAGGTGTTTTCGCATTGTCCGATGGATCTGGTTCAACCGGTGTCTTAGATCACTTGCGTACTCCGAGACCGTTTGGGGTTTCTCGGGGGGTGTTCCGAACTTTTTATTGGCTGGCAAACGAATAGTCTTTCCAAAAATGACTTTGGCTTGGGCTTGGCCCGTCTATGCGTGTTCGGCAGCTCTATACGCCATCAAAAATAGTGGGATATGTCGGTCCTAGTCCCTTTGGTTCTCGTCAACCATCTTGATCAGGTGTTTATTGAGAGTGCCGTTGAAGCGTTCGACCATTCCATCGGATTGGGGATGCAGCGGTGTTGCCCTCGTTTTCCGTATTCCGAGCAGCTCACACATTTCGCCAAAAACTAGTGACTCAAAGTTTCGGCCTGGATCAGAATGTAGTTCGCCAGGTACGCCGTACCTACTGACCCAATTTAACACTAGCTGTTCGGCTACGGTAGTTGCTTCCTGGTTGGGAATGGGGTAGACCTCGGGCCACTTGCTGAAATAATCGGCTATAACCAGCGTGTACCGATTTCCCCATTCGGATTCAGGAAAGGGTCCTGCGATGTCAACAGCAATCCTTTCAAACGGTACCCCCACGTTATAGGTTTGCATTTGTCCTCTTAGTTTCCTCTTTGGGCCTTTGACGGAAGCGCAAATTGTGCATCTGCGACACCAGTCCTCTACGTCTTCTCGAGCGTGGAGCCAGTAGAACCTTTCCCGCAATTTCGCTAAGGTCTTGTTAACACCAAGGTGGCCTCCCGAGGATCCTTCATGCATTTCCTTAATCACATCGTGGATTCGGCTTTTGGGTAGTATAGTTTGCATCCTATAGGAGCCGCCATCCACCGTTTCCCATTTCCGCTTGAGTACACCACCCTCCACCTGAAGGGAGTTCCATTGTGCCCAATAGCTTTTCAGGGTTGCGCCATGCGTTGAAACGTCCTTCCACTCAGGTCGCCCAGTCGTCTCCTTCCATACGAGCAATGGTCCGATGTCTTCATCGGCTAGCTGGGCATTTCGAATCTCCTCCGATGACCAACCTTCATCAAATTCGGCCGTTATCAGTCGCAGATCAACGGGCGGCTCCTTTTCCTCAATCCGTCGGCAATGCTTGCAGTTAGCTGGACATGGGCGACGAGATAGGGCGTCAGTATTTCCATGAACTCCGCCCAGTCGATGAACAATTTCGTAGTCGTATGACTGCAATCCTTGGATCCATCTCGCAACTTGTCCCTCGGGGTTTTTGAAGTTGAGCAGCCATCTCAGCGATGCATGGTCCGTTCGAGGAACAAATTTCTGGCCATACAGGTACTTGTGGAACTGCTTGGTGGCCTCTATTATAGCCAATAGCTCCTTCCTGGTCACACAGTAGTTCCTCTCACTTTTTGAAAGAACTCGACTGTAATACGAGAGGACTCTTTCTTCGCCATTGATCTGCTGGGAGAGTACAGCTCCAGTACCGCCGTTGCTTGCATCGGTGTCAACTACAAACATTTTTCCGAGTTTCGGATACGCCAGCACGGGTGATTTACATGGCTTTTCCTTCAGGGTCTCAAAGGCTGTCTGGCATTGTTCATTCCAGACATACGGACGATTTTTCTCGGTTAGCTGATGGAACCACTTAGCTATTTTGGCAAAGTCTTTGACGAATCTTCGATAGTAGGTTGCCAGACCCAGGAAACTTCGTAGTTGGCGCTTATTGTTTGGTGTTGGCCAGCTTTTCACGGCTCCAATTTTCTCAGGGTCTGTTTTGACTCCTTCTGCTGATACAACGTGTCCCAGGTATTTTACTTCAGCTGCGAAAAGGGTACACTTGTCGGGACTAAGTTTCAAATTTGCCAGTCGCAGTCGGGAGAAATCCTCTTCTAAGTTCCGCACATGCTCTTCAAACGTTCTCCCAATGACGATGATGTCATCTAGGTACACCAAGCAGGTTTTCCAGGTGAGGCCACGTAGCACGTACTCCATTAGGCGTTCGAAAGTGGCTGGAGCATTGCAAAGCCCAAATGGCATCACCACAAATCGCCACAATCCAGTCCCAACTGAAAATGCGGTCTTCTCTTGGTCCTTCTTGTCAATTTCTACCTGCCAGTAGCCACTCTTGAGATCGAGTGTAGAAAACCATTTTGCGTCGGCTAAAGTGTCCATAATGTCATCGATGCGTGGGAGCGGGTAACTATCTTTCTTAGTGACGTCGTAAGCTGCCTATAGTCGACACAAAAACGAGTGTTACCATCCTTTTTCTTTACTAGAACTACAGGCGCGGCCCATGGACTTACAGAAGGTTCAATAATGCCTTGTTTTTCCATGTCCGAGATCAGCGTGCTCACTTCTCCTTGTTTGGCTATAGGGAGACGTCTTGGTGCTTGTCAAATCGGCTTGGCTCCCTCTGTATCTATGACGTGAGTTACCGTACTCGTTTGGCCTTGGTCATCCGGGCTTGTTGAGAAGATGTCACTGTACTCGGTGACCAGATCAGAGGCTCGTTTGAATAGCTGCACTGGCATTTTGACTTGCTTCAATATTGCAGACGTAGATTCCCGGGCTTTGTCTGTGTCTTGCCTCCTTTTCCAATGATGGTCGTGAGTAGCTTCCAAAGAGGTGATGGTGGAAACAGGCTGGCAGCTGCCGATGACTTCTCCCGCTTTGATGCTCGTGGTTGAGTCTGCGGTGTTAAGGACTCTAACCGGCACATATCCGTTCCTTAAAGATCTTACAAGGCTTCGTCCTACAATCAAACTGCGCAATGCGGATGTCTTCGTTGGCTCTATCAGATAAGATCGGTGGTCTCCAGAATCACCATCAAGCTTGGCCCATACAATGCTTTCGGAAGAATTCGGTACATCAGTGTCAGTACATACCACTACATTCATCTTGGGGATTTGGACGCTGGGATCTTCCATCAGTACTTCGACATTCTGCCATTTCAATACACGTTTGCCCAAATCCAACGTGATTCCATGTGGTCGCAGAAAATCCATTCCGAGAATGCAGTCATCCATAATGTTCGCGACCAGAAAATTATGTCGGAACACAAGGTGTCCCAACTGTATCTGGAGGTTGACCTCTCCATGAACAGGTGCAGTTTCTCCCGTAGCTGTCCGTAGTGAGAAAATTCTGCCCTTGTGAAGTTGTTGCTGTCTAACTAGGTCTGGTCGGATAATCGATCGGGTTGCACCAGTGTTGATTGTTATGGTGCAGTGTTCTCCGTCAATTTGACCCGGAAGGCATAAGTCCGCTTCTCCACGATGTAGCCTTGTCACGGTGATGGTGGTGCTGGGGACGTCGATCCTCCTAGCCAACCTCTGCCCCACGAAGTTGGCTCTTACATGTTTCCCGACCCCTCTGTTTGAAGGGCTTCCATTCTGGGCTCCTGACTCGGTCTGGATCTCCTCCTAGCTGCACACCCTGGACAATAGCTCGGTTTTCTTCGCTTCTTGCAGTCTCTTTGCAGGTGCCCCTTCTCTCCGCAATTCCAGCATCTAGGCACACCATTTAC
>OZ017739.1:250867013-251192013 GCA_963969285.1 Odontomyia ornata
TAAACTTATATCTGTATGTATATATATATATATATGTATATATTCATATATATATATATATATATATATATATATATATATATATATATATATATATATATATATATATATATATATAAACAGTAAAAGCTCCTTATTATTCGCGGATCTAAAAGTACATACATAATAATAAAAGGATTCCAATAGACATCCAACCCAATATCCATTGTAAATGGCGTCAAATAGACTACTAAACCAAGTAAAATGGATCTTATTACAACTTTGCCTAAAGTATGTTGTTAAATGATGTCAACAAGGGCTTTTTCATAAGCTGCATCCGCCGCGATCGCTGTTTTTGAGAATGTAAACAAACAGAATGAAAGTAATCTTATTACTCAATGGATAACGTATACAAGTATTTGCGTGTTTTATTGATTCGTCGCTTTGCGTGTTTCATTGTTTCGTCTTCAACATTCGCCGCGATTGGTGTTTTTGAGAATGTAAACAAACAGAATGAAAGCAACCTCATTACTCAATAACTAAAGTATATTTGCGTGTTTTATTGTTTCTTCGCTCTGCGTGTTTTATTGTTTGGTCTTTAACATTCGTTACGAAAATTGTGATCAAGTAACATGCCGCTACCATTTTTTTTCGAATTTATAATGTCAACCAAAAAAGTGAGAAACGAGTTTCGACACGAAAAAAATCTGTGTTACCCCCTAAAGTGAAAATAGAAATGCTTGATCGTTTACGGCTCGGAGAATCGTTTGCATCCATATCACGGTCATTCAATATCAACGAATCAACTGTACGATCGATAAAAAAATCCGAAGATAAAATAAGGTCGTCTGTAGCTACAATTTCACTGTCAGCGAAAATTGTTCGTGATCCGGCAATAGAAAAAATGGAAGTGGCGTTGTCATTATGGATCGACGACCGCAACCAAAAAAGGGTGCCCCTGAGTGGTCCAATGATCCGGGAGAAGGCAAAGCGTCTTTATGCTCATTTTAAAGAACGTGATAGTAGTTGTAGTGGTGAATGTACAGATGGAGGATTTCAAGCATCAGAAGGATGGTTCAATAAATTTAAGGTGAGACAATCACTGCATAACATTGAACTCGTTGGAGAAGCAGCATCTGCAAACACTGCTGCAGCAGAACAATATCCAGAACAACTTGCAAACCTAGTAGCTGATGGAGGATACAAACCTGAGCAAATATTTAATGCAGATGAAACTGCTTTGTTTTGGAAGAGAATGCCAAACAAAACATTCATTTCTATAAAGCGAAAAGTCTGCTCCTGGATTTAAGGCAGCAAAGGATAGAGTTACACTGTTGCTATGTTCTAATGCATCTGGAGATTGTGCCATTAAGCCATTGATGCTTTGCAGATCGTTTAATCCTCGGGCTTTAAAAAATTAAAACAAGGACAGCCTGCCAGTATTTTGGCGTGCTAATAAGAAAGCGTGGGTTACAAGCGCTATTTTTTGTGACTGGTTCCGGAATTGCTTTGTTTCTAAAGTTGAAAATTATTTGAAAAAACAGAATTTAGACTTTAAAGCACTTCTCGTTTTGGACAATGCACCAGGTCATCCTCGCGAACTTGAAACTATGCATCCAAATATAAAAGTGGAATTTTTGCCTCCCAACACGACGGCTTTGCTTCAACCTATGGATCAAGGAATAATCCAGGCCTTTAAGCTCTACTACATCAGATGAACCTTCAAAATCATATTGGATAATATGGAATGCAGTCCTGATATGAATGTAATGGAATGCTGGAAGAAATTTGACATAGCAAAATGCATCGTAAACATAAAAGAATCATTGGAAGAACTGAAGCCACACACGTTGAAATCATGTTGGAAAAACTGTTGCCTGCTCTGACTGCGGAAAATGACGAAGAATCTGTGCAAGTTCAAAGTTTGACTGCAAACATAGCGGGAATCGTGAATGGAATAGGTCGAGATGGGTTCGAACAGATAGAATCAAGTGACATTCAGGAATTGCTTGAATTGCAAAATGAAGATTTGACTGACACCAACTTGGAGGAAACGTTAAATTCACAGCCAATTGAATAAGAGGCTTCGGCAAGCACTGGAAACGTGACATTTAATTTGAAAAATCTTAGTGAAAGTTTAAGAATTGACCCGTCTATGGAACGGCGAGTTATTTTTAAGAGGCAAATCACTATTGCAACTGCTGCGTATCAGTCTGAATTGAAGGAGCTTTTAAAAAGTGCCAAGCAAGAAAAAATTACAAAATTCTTCAAACCATTGCCTTAGCCTTACTCAAAATAATTGATCAAAATGTTCCATTAATAATCAAAATGTTCAAAATTATAATTAATCAAAATAAGTAATCAAAAACTTGAATTAAATTGATTTTTTTATAATTCGTCTTTTCTTATTTTGTCACTTAGGAACGTATCCCCTATAATTCCATATAAATTACCATTCCGTATTCACGGTTTCTGTATTCGCGGCTTATTTATGGAACATATACCCCGCGAATAAAGAGCTTTTACTGTATATATATACATGTAGTATATGTACATAAGCATTAAAATTTATTGGATTAACTTCGTCCAATTACTGATTATAGCCGAACCCTGAAACATAATAATTTTTTAATATTCAAAACATAGTCATATAAAACAAAACTTACCTCATTTAATCATTCTGATTCTTAATAGAATTTGATGAAGAAACATACAAGCTAATAAGGAAGCGTAATTCTTTGCGGCGTAAATGGCAAAAAACCCGCATTAGGTCTCTCAAAATTGGTGCTAATATCCTCACTCTAGCAATTAAGAATAAAATTAAGGAGCTCCGGAATCTCCGATGGAACAACATGCTATCAAATCTGGGCTACAACTCGCGGAAAGTCTGGTATTTAAATAGAATTTTTAAGCGAAAGTATCATGCGTTACCGTATTCGATTACAAATAATAACGAAGAGCATATTTACTCTAATCAAGGAAAAGCAGATATACTTGCAGATAAGTTTAAGCAGTTCCATAATATCTCCAATAGGTTCTGCAACAACTTAGCAGAAATGATGGTGGCCAGAGCTTTAGAACATCAGCCTAAACAAACATCTTTACCTCCTGGTGCATTAATAAAAACCAGGGAGTTAATAAGTTTACTTAAAAAAGTTAAAAACGGTAAAGCACCTGGTATCGATGGCCTACCGAATATAGTACTTAAAAATTTACCCAAAAAAGGAATAGTATTCCTATGCCACCTATTCAACGCATGCCTTAGGCTTTCTCTCTTTCCATCCATCTGGAAACAAGCTCTAGTCATACCTATCCCGAAGCCTGGAAAAGATCCGCACTCTCCTGACAACTACAGGCCCATTAGCTTACTACCAGGATTAGGTAAGCTCTTTGAAAGAATAGTCCTGAAAAGATTAAATAATTTAATGGCTAACAATAATATCTTACCGGATTTCCAATTCGGCTTCAGAAACAGACATTCGACTGAGCATCAGCTCCTCCGTGTTACGAAGGACGTCAAAGCAGCGATGTACAATAAATTGTCTGTAGGTTTGGTGACACTGGACATAGAAAAAGCCTTTGATACTGTCTGGCATGATGCTCTGGTCTACAAACTT
The DNA here is from genome assembly GCA_963969285.1 of Odontomyia ornata. Taxonomy (NCBI): domain Eukaryota; kingdom Metazoa; phylum Arthropoda; class Insecta; order Diptera; family Stratiomyidae; genus Odontomyia; species Odontomyia ornata. The sequence goes on from OZ017739.1 coordinate 250,870,610, forward strand.
CAGAAATACAATACACCCCCATACCTGTTGAGCCTTTTACAATCATTTTTAACTGATAGGAAGTTCCAGGTCAAAGTCGGGGAAAGCATTTCCTCACTAAAAAGTATATCTGCCGGTGTTCCGCAAGGCTCCTGCCTAAGCCCATCTCTATATAACATCTATACGTCTGACTTCCCTTCTTTACCAAACTGCCAAGTTGCAGCTTTCGCAGACGACATTTGCATATACAGCATAGGCGCAGATCCAACTTCCATTATTTCTAGCCTTGAAACGGCGTTAGAACTTACCTATCAATACTACCATAGATGGAAAATTAAAATAAATGTTGCAAAAACGAAGTCAATATACTTCACCAGGAAGCGTAAGCCTGCTCACTTACCCAAGCGACCAATAAATTTTTTAGGGCAAACTATTCCTTGGAGCGAGGATCTTAAATATCTTGGACTTATATTCGATACAAAACTAACTTTCAGAAAACATATTGAGCATATTAGCTCCAAAGCGTTTAAGGCCGTGCTTTCGCTTTATCCCCTTCTTAATCGTAATTCACGTCTCAACACCAGAAACAAAGTCCTCATCGTCAAAATGGCAATCCAACCGATCATCCTATACGGCTCGCCTACCTGGATCCAATGTGCTAAATATCTAGTAACAAAGCTTCAGATCACCCAAAATAGATACCTGAAAATGGTCCTTAACAAATCATTTTACTTCTCTTCTGAAAAGCTACACAGACTGGCTGGCGTTAGTCCAATTCGTAAGCTCGCTGCATTGCGCCGTGACAAATTAATCGCGAAAGCAAAAGACTCGCCCAATCCGCTAATACATGCCCTGGCGAATTGAAAATCAGCAGTTGCTCCCACCTATCTTTTGGCCGTAACCTGGCCTCATAGATTTTAGCTAATTATAAGTAGAAAGTTAAGTTATGTTAAGCTAATATAAGTTCAGTAGAGGTTTTTGCCTAAATTTTCCTCTAGCTTATTGTAATAATCTCATAGAAATACGATTATATGCATAGTTTTAAGTAATCTTCAAACGATGGTGAGATGACTTTGTCAGAACACCTACTATATTATAAGGCCTCTGTACCGCATACATTCCAATAAAGAAAAATTATATATAAAACATTCTGATTCTTCTTGTTGACCCAAAATTTTAAGACTGCCAGTTTCCTGGAAAATAGAAATATTTTCGCGTGTACGAAACTATTTGGAAAATAGGAATATTTTCAAATAAACCGTTCAATTTGCGAACATGAAAAAATATCTCCGATATTAGAGGTGCACTGCGCTGACATAAAATCACGTATTTCAGATTACTTTTCAATTTTATCAATTAAAACGATAGCTCTGATACACATACTTTTGCAAGCGCCTTTCCACTAGCATAACAAAATATTTTCGTTCTCTAGATCTTAACACAATTCTGGACGAATTCGACAAAACATAAATCTTTACGCGGAATGTCTAGTTTATATGCAACCCGGACTTTTGAAATCATGAATTTTTAGCCAAAATACTATAAATCAGTTGAAAATGAACCTTTCATAAAAATTTGATGTCATTTCAACCTGCGCGAGCAGAATTTATAACAAAAAACACTTGAAACCTTGCAATAGAAGCCAGTTTCATTCATATGTTTTCGGAATGCTACAACTGGCATAAAAACTATCGTACACGCGAAAACCTTTCAATGCATGCGTAACACATACTTTTCGGGTACAAACGATCCACGAAACATTGAAAATCATGATTTAATTTACAAACCACACCAAAAATCTGGACGGAAGCGGAAAACACCACGTATATTATTGCCGGACACATTATTTTCGTATTTACTGCACCTCACTTACCTAAATAATGATAAATATTAGGTGTCGCTCCCACGTTGCTGCACGCATTTGCAGGTAATTCACTACATTTTGTTATTAACTAGAAAAAAATCACTTCCCAAGCATTTTCTTTTAATAATTTAGTAAAATGATTGACCAATTCACAATTTGTATACCAAATTGACAAATGACAGTTTCTCATCAGTTGTAAGATGATATTCGAATTTAGGGGTGTACAATCAATTCAGAGCTGATAATTTTGATCGAAAAATGTTTAAATGCGACGCACTTCGTTTTTGTTTGTCAATTTTATGATAAATAAAGAAGTTTGTTGAAGGATATTTGGAAGTATTGATCCAAACTATAAATGCTAGATAATTATTGGAAAGAAAACAGGAAACAAGATAATTTTTTGCTATTTCGAAATTAATTTCGAACTTTAGAGGCATTTGGAAAATTATACTAAAGCTCATTCGTGAAACCCAAAAAACTTTCGAAAATTGCAGTAAACGTATATGAAGTCTTTGCTAGTATTGATCATGTGTTAATAGACTTCAGCGATTTGTATGAAAAATGAAAGCTTGCCGTCTCTAGTGTATATCTCTATGCCTCTAGTTTAACATCAACTCAAATTCTGTCACCATTTCCAGATGCGTTAATTTTCAATGTGTGTAGTTCGAAAAGGGAGTTTAAATTTAGAAAACTTTGAATATGTAAAAGTTAATTACCATTGCATAATTTATTGATAATGTTCCTATTTCAGGCTTGACTAGTTTGTAAAAATTTACATAAAAAGAATCCTCATAACGAGATTTTATAAACAAAAGATATATCTGTTTTTCAGGTAATTATAAATGCAATTACCACTACAATTATAATTGTTCATGCTTTTATACTTTTTAGCCTCCCTCTTACTTTCTTAACCGGGCTTGGGACCGTCTTCAGCGGAATTAAGGCACAATTTTTGGTTCCACGGGTTTTATACTGCCTTTTTTGGGTGAAATGTATAATCGTTGAGCTTGATCTTCGCTATGTGTGAAAGAACTATTGCACATGCCTTTCAAATGTACCAATTCGTTGATATTTTGCCTAATATAAATTTGTTTTCTTTTGTCGCAATGAAATAGTATCTTGCGTTAATATTTTTTACTCCTTTAAACTTAATCGAGAGTTGCTTTCCGATCCATGCCACTTGAACATTGTTATGTATACTATTTAGGGTTTTTTAGATGCTGTAGTTCCGTTGATACGGTGATGAAATCTTTCAATTACTTTTTCAGGAATTTTGCATATGAAAACTACACGTTTGGAAAGTAATTTCAATAATCCCCTTGTTTTATACGATTTCAGAGATTTTGAAGAATATTCTCAGTATAGGTACAAGTTGTAATGATTTTGATTTCTACGTCCAAACGAGGAACCAACCTCTCATCGGTTCTAGACGTTAAGTCTGAGTAGTGCCAATGGATGGTACCCGACGGTCAACCAATCCGTGCACCGTAATCCATTTACGCGGTGGCTGCTTGTCGGCCAGCTAGATCGGAGAGGATTTCGGTCGCGGGTCTCCGAATGGAATACGCTCATCTACAATCTTCAGCCACCAATACATGCCCGTTTTCAAACGCGTTACAAAATACAATCATACGGAGAAGAAACCTACTCTACGATACTCCGTATTTCTTCATCAATCAGTCAAAGGACAAAAATCTAATCTTTACTTCGCGTTCCCGAATTTCCGACGCAGTACCGAAAAATATGCTACGCTAACTCAACCCGACGAAAGCTACGCTAATAAAAAGGCAAAACAACAAAGGTACCGCGTACCGCGCGCGACGCGAAACCGACCTCAGCGGATTTTCTCAAACCCTACCCTCGCGACGGCATACTTACCATGCACTCTATTTCCCGCTGAAAGAAAGGACCACTGGAAAGGAAAATCGTGTTTGGAGTTAGCAGTTCATATTATTATTTGTTTTATTCCTTCCTTTTTTCTTTTTTTTGTTTTGACAATAATTATTATGTTATTTTTAATTGTTTTATCACAATAGAAATGTTTAATTCAATTACAATCACCGCTATTTCTAACATTACCGAAATAAAAATAACAACTCAACCTTACACATACAAATGCTTCACAATCTCATTCTTAATTGTTATATAAAAAAAATATTTTTTTTTATGTATGATAAATTTAATGTTAAGAATCAAAAGTAGAACGACAAAGCTGAGGTAGATAACAACGCATCATATTTCATGATAACTTAAATATATTTATCTCATCATCTCATTTCTATTTTAATGGTTGCTTTAAATATTATTCTTCGAATGTTCGAATCGTACATACAAAGTATTTCGCCACAATAAAAACAGTATTATAGGTTTCTTTACTTGTACATCGATTTCCTTTCCAAATCTCTCATTCTGGGACAGTTATCGTTTCATATTAATTGCTTTTATATATTTAATTATTCTCTCTTTTTTTCGAATAGTATAATTTAGCACAACGAAGGAAATAGGAAATTCAATTTGTATTTTTTTTTCTTTCTAGAAATTACGCATTTCAATAAAATATCAATTAAATCAAGAAAATTTCATATGGGAGCTTATGTGTTTTTTTCTTTCAAGGTTGTATTGTTCCAAGTAGTGAGTCAAATGAATTCCTATGGCAGTCTCTGTTAAAAGTCAGGAATGTGTCTTTTACTATTGAGAATCTATTGGTTCCGTTGTGGATGAATTAAAATTATAGGCTGATGAAGGTAGTGTTATACCATATAATAATCACACTCTCATCTCAGATAATTACTTATTTGACCCAAAAGTTACTTTACGTCTTTGTACTAATGGTAGTTTGTTTTAACACTTCTGTACGCGTCCATCGAAAAAGTTTTTTCCAACCTTAAAGCGTTTCTCTCTCTCTCCCATTTTTTTCATTCGATTTTCCTTCTTTGTTTTTCTCGCTTTGGAATAATAATAAATATAAAAATTAGAATTCCAATAATAATGCTTACACCAACTGCTACATATTTATATTCTTTTTCCATAATCATTTCTTATCTTTCAAAGTATATTAAATTAGAAGAGAATCAGAATATTCTACAAGTATTTACATTTCATATATGTATAGAAAACAACTAAAAACTACATATCATAATCCATTTCTGTATGTTAAAACATTATCTTAAATGCGAAAGGATATACTCGTATACGAGCAATTTATCAAGTATTTACATTCGCAATTTATATGGTACACTAAGTATTATATTTTCATAGCAAATTTCCCTTACGTGTCTACATTTTAAATTATTAAATGATCAGGGAGGAATACATTAATAAATGGTTACATGCAGAAAATTAATTTTAAAATATGGTAAGATAACTATCAAATACAAACAATTTGATACAACGTTCGAAATTTAATGAAAAATCAAGTTTATATTTGCGGTGGGTATAGTGATTATCAGGATTTTTATTTTTAAGTCGGGGAAGCGTTCATAGATTTGATTTCAAGGATGTACAAACAACAAAAAAAAACATGGCTTCTTTTGCACGACTGATGCAGCAATTGTAACTCAAAGTTTCACGTTTTCAGGTCAAGATAAATATGCCTGACTGTATTTTTGTTTGTTAGGAGGAACATGAAATTGTGAGTTTTGAAACGAAAAACAATTTAGCAAATTTTATGATATATTTCCTTTTGCGTATGAATGCTTGATGTGTTATGCTTATAATTTCCCTCTCCCTCTGAATCGTACATATGAAAACACTTTGACATGAACGCTGAGTATATTATAGTTAGATTAAGTTCCGGGTCAGCACGATAGTGAAACTATGCTAAGGTTCAACGTTCACCATTTGTCAGACGCCCTTTGTAATGAATCATGCGACGCCACTGGCGACCACTACTAACACACTTTGCTGCTAGGTGGCTTGTCATTTCACGTTGGTTGCGGCCAGCGCACATCCCACGTCAATTTTGTCGTGGGATGTCAAGAGGATTTGACAGCCACATGGGAGTGAAGTGTGGAGGTAAGGTAGTGGCCACCACCCGTGAAGAAGTCCCGGAGTGTGCCGACAGTTCGGTCAAATTCAACTCAACCAAATGATGTTGAGTATTGGCAATTCGAATGAGTATACCGAGGTCATACACTATAATACACTTCCCATTTATTGCCCGAACCCAGTGGACAACTTGAATGTGGGTGAGAATATTCGTGGGCAGGCTAATCCAGACAGAACACCGAGCGCCGCTTCTAATCCGGTATATGCAGCCAAAGCGGTGCCAACAAGCATCAAAAGATTTAAAAATATCAGGAAGAAGAACTTTCCTACAAAACGGTCATCACAGATATCCATCGACTATTCAAAAGTAGTGGTCAATTTATCAGAAATTGGAATTGGTAAGTCGGTGAATGCAAAGTTTGTTTTTCCGCTTCGAATTAAAATAACGTTTTTTGTAATAGTTAAACTAACCGCGGATATCCTCAATCAATCTATGCAGTATATAAATCCATGCAGAGAACTTGAACTAGGTCTACGAGGATACAAAACACCGCAAATAGAAAATTTGGGAGCTACGCTGGACCAATTCAATACTATAGACTTCTCTGATTATGATCTACGCAAACGTGATGGATGTCCGTATTTGCCTAGATTAAAGTGCCTGCCATTAAACAACAACCGGATAATACGAATGGACGATTGCTTGCATGTATTTATCCCCAATTTGGAGTCAGTAGTTCTTACTGGTAACAATATTCAAGAGTTGGGCGATTTGGAACCACCCACGCACCTCAAAAAGCTGGAAACATTGTGCTTGCTTGTAAACCCCGGATCTACAAAGCCATATTACAGTGAGTATGTTGCATACAAGTTGAATCCGATCCAATCTGAGGGACATATAAATTAAACAACGGTAAATGACGATGTTACATGCCAGTCTAACCGGAGACGCAGCAGAAAGTGTCCTGCAAGACTCCTTTGCTTAATAATTCGTAAATGGTTACTAGAAGGAGGGTGATAATAGAATAATCCAAACAATATTCGCTTTTGATATAACAGATGAATAATTGATTCAGCATTTTTCGATTAATTAACATTTCAATATAAGTTAAGGAAAAAAATTAGACTTATTCGTAAATCCTAACCCTATACAAATCAATATTAGGGGAAGGATTGTACAATTCAATCATGAAATCATTAAAATGATGTAACCGACCATCTTGAAATTGTTGGTTTTTTTAGCATAATGCTCATGAGATTGAAATTTTTCCCATTTATTAGATAAAAATTATGAACTTATTTTTGCAGTGTAACTTCTCAAGATCTTGCGAAAATTACTCAGTAATTAAAATGTATGAATTGTATGTTAATCAGTAGAGTAAGGTTAAGCGTAATTAATTGTTTTTGAGAAAAGATTAACTCATTTACTCCTCAAGCAAATTTAGTGCATCTTGCCTTGGGTACCAAGAACTAGTTTTACATTTACAGAAAAATTCTGAAAGGACGTTTACGGCATTTGAAAATGTAAAAATACTATGATATAACTCAATTAAATTTAGTATTAGTGCACGGATATATCAGTATCGCTCTTATGAATCCGTTATTGAATTTCATCTTTAATAAATTTCTCGTAAGAATCTAAGTTTAAATCGGCTGTTGATAAATACTCCTAAGTAGAAACATGTATTAAATAAAAAAAAAAATAATAATAAGTATTTCGCCCCTAATTCAGAAGAATATAATCTATTTAGCGTATATCTAGGTAGATATTTTGGGGAAGAATAATATTACCTCTAAAAATCACGAAATAAAATAACAAAATGAATTGCTAATTGAAAACACGACTTTCCTTTCCAGTGGTTCTTCTTTTCAGCGGGAAATAAAGTGCAGGGTAGGTATGCCGTCGCGAGGGTAGGGTTTGAGAAAATCCGCCGAGGTCGGTTTCGCGTCGCGCGCGGTACGCGGTACCTTTGTTGTTTTGCTTTTTTTTTTTATTAGCATAGCGTTCGTCGGGTTGAGTTAGCGTAGCATATTTTTCGGTACCGCGTCGGAAGTTCAGGAACGCGAAGTAAAAATTAGATTTTTGTCCTTGACTGAGTAAATGAAGAAATACGGAGTAATGCAAAGTATGTTTCCTCTCCGTATGGTTTTGTTTTGTGACGCGTTTGAAAACAGGCATGTATTGGTGGCTGAAGATTGTAGATGAGCGTAATCCATTCGGAGACCCGCGACCGAAATCTTCTCCGATCTAGCTGGCCGACAAGCAGCCACCGCGTGAATGGATTACGGCGCACGGATTGGTTGACCGGTGGGTACCATCCGTTGGCACTACTCAGACCTAACGTCTAGAAACGATGAGAGGTCGGTTCCGCGTACGGACGTAGACATAACATCATTACACCTTTTAGATCAGCAATGGTTTACTCGCCCTTCTACCTGCCGAATTAAATCTTGCGGTAAGAAAAGAACAAAACTCCTCTTGGAGCCTCCCGAGAAATGAGGTTCTGCTTCGTGCGACGACAGCAGGGAAAATGTGCAGACATGATCGGTCTCATCGTTAACGCACTACTCCGAAACAACTGCAACGCGACGAGAACACTAGAAATGGCTCGCACTCTTAATATTTAGTATTTTAACACTAACCTGCTAGCCTGATTATTCCTTTCCACCGGGGATTGAAATGAAATTTGTCGTAATATTAATTCTTTCAGTTCGTGCTTCTTCCTTTCGATTCGCTCCCTTTTCTTTTGGTTTTCCTTTTTGATAAAGTCAATTTGCTGCACTGAACTGGTTGGTAGATCTATTCAACGGATTTCCTTCCTAACCATCAGTACATTCAAGGCATATTATACACGACGGCGAATATTAAATCGCGACCGGCCAACTCAATGTAAACTCGCCAAATCTTGCATTGAATTTTTCACAACCGACTTTTCTTGGGTGGCGGCCACTACGTGCACACTTCACTGCCATATGGCTGTCGATTCCTTTTGACATCCCACGACAAAATTGACGTGGGATGTGCGCCCGTCGCAACCAACGTGAAATGACAAGCCACCTAGCAGCAAGGTGTGTTAGTAGTGGTCACCAGCGGCGTCGCATGATTCATTACAGGGCAGTGTCCACGATGCCTACCAGGCATGGGGAGACCGAAGGAAACGCTGCTTGGCCCTATGATGGTTTTTTTTTCTTTTTCTCTCAGCGTCGTAGGTCTTTGGCATGGTAGACTTCCAGCTCCCTTCCGGACATGTCCGCAATGAGGTACCGCGTGGGACTTAAGACTTGTAAGACTCGACACTTCACGAACTTCTTGTCTAGCTTGGCAGTGTAGTGCCGACCTGCTTCACTTTGCCTAAAATGCCGTCGGTAGATTTCGTCACCTGCCTTGAAGCCAGAAGGATGGGATTGCAGATTGTACCGCTCCTCCCCCACCCGTCTACTGTCTTCAATCCTCTCCCGAATTTGTCCTCGTAGAATTTGGAGTTTCTCGTGTGGCTCCAGTACCACTATTGGGTCTTCCAACCCTTTCAACTGCCGCAATAGCCGGTACGAGTTTCCGTGGCAAATCATATGCTGGCCGAACACGGCAAAGTATGGGGAGATGCCTGTGGTGGAGTGATAGGACGAACTCAGGGCACAGGTGATGGCGGAAATCCTGCGGTCCCAATCCTTCTGATCCGGTTGGACGTAGGCCCGAATGGCGGCGATGAGGGTGCGGTTCAACCGCTCGGACGCATTGGCTTGCGGAGAATAAACGGCAGCCCGCTGATGCGTAATGCCATAATTACAGAAAACTGACTATGGAGCTGGTGTGCAGGTTTCGAAGAGGTTCCCCAATCGGAAATTTGGACAAGTGGTCCAGGACCACGACAGCTCCCGTGTATCCCGAAGTCAAGCGAGGGTACTGACCGATGAGATCTATATACAGGTGCTGGAACACCCGCTCCGGTATTTCGAATTTTCCCATCGGGGGCCGAAGAACAGAATTGGGCGCTTTAGTGGATTTGTACGGCTCACAAGCGGCTACGTACTTTTTCACTTGCTGCGCCATTGTCATGAGCCCGCTTAATCAATTCGCATGTCAGTTCTTTGGGCACCCATAACTTCCACTGTTCCTCATCTTGAATGGGGTCTCCGGAGGCGTGTCTCGTCCGCTTGTATATAAATCCCTCCGTCACCCGTAGTTCTGGCTGCTTCGGCAACTGGTCCTGAATCGTATTCATCAGCTGGATATAACATGCTGACTTGAAGGCGGGATGGTCCAAGTCGATCCATAGGGGGCTGTCGTCCTCCTGGGCCAACTCGGCTCCTTCAGGGGGCGAACATCCTTGATAGTGTGTCCGGTACCACGTGCTGACTTCCCTTGCAGTGTCTTATCGTTCAGCTTGTGGGACATAAAGGCTATAGGTCTCTCCTCACCATCTTGTGCAACCTGGACTAAGACTGCTCCCACCCCATGTTGACTCGCGTCACAATGGATTGAGAACGGTTTGTCAAAGTCCGGGCTGTGCAGTACGGGGGCTGTTGTCAGACTCTTCTTTAGCTCTTCAAAGGCTCGCAAGCTGGGCCCTTCCCAGACGAACTTACGTCCCTTACGCAGCATGTCGGTCAAAGGAGTGGTAATGGTGGCATAGTCGTGCACAAAACGCTGGTACCATCCGCATAAGCCTAGGAATCGGCGTAACTGCTTGGTAGTCTTGGGTAATGGAAAAGCGTCAATCGCTTGCGTCTTGTCCGGATCGGTCTTGATATTGCCATGCCCAATGTTGTGACCCAAATACTTCACTTCCGTCATCACGAACTGACTCTTCTGTATGTTGATGGTTAACCCTGCCCTCCGGATGTGTAGAGACACCTCCTGCAGCAGGTCAATGTGTTCGTTAAAGGTCTCGGTTATAAGCAGCAGATCGTCCAAGTACACGAAAACTTGGTGACGTAAATGAGGTGGTATCACCTTATCCATAAGGTGCGTCATTGTTTGAGGGGCATTGCACAATCCGAATGGCATGGTCACGAATTGATACAGGGGCCGACCTGGGACTGTGAAGGCTGTTTTCTCCTTTGAGCCCGGGTCTAAAGGAATTTGCCAGAAGGCGTCCTTGAGGTCTAAGCTCGTGATGAAGTGGGCTTTAGGCAACCGACTCAAAATGCCTTCAATCAACGGTAGAGGGTATGCGTCCTTGACAGTGACGGCGTTCAAGCGTCTGGCATCTAAGCATAGCCGGACCTTGTTCGGCTTGACAACTAAGGTGACCGGGGAAACCCACGCGCTCTGCGATTCTTCGATCACGCCTAATGCTAGCATTCGATCAACTTCGGCATATAACAACTTTTCCTTTGCCGGAGATATGGCAAAATGTCTCTGTTTTATGGGTTTCGCATCTCCCACATCTATTGTGTGTAACACCAGTGCCGTCCGCCCGAGGCCTTCCTTCTCATGCGATGGAAAAGCCGATATAGCCGAGTCAAGTCGCAGTTGTTGATTCACATCCAGTGTATGTCGTAATAAGTGAGTGGTTTGAGTTTGGTCAGGAACAGTGGTGATGGACTCCAGGGTCGTGCCGGAAAACAGTGCCCGGGGCCAAGTTAAATTTTCGAACGAAATCCGAGGTATGATGTAAAATTCCAGAGGTTTAGTTACTCCTTTAAAGGTGACATCCGTCGTAATTTTTCCCACAACTGAGTGACGACTTCCGTCCACCGTGCTTAACCAGGTGGTAAAATGGTGGATTTGGTCCGCGTGCATTGCCAGTACCTCCCCTGCAAAATCGGCTGATATGCAATTCACACTGGCTCCCGTATCGACTAAACCTTACAATCGTTTTTGCAGGAGGTGTACTGACGCATATGGTCGAACGTCATCCCTCAATAATTCATCTAAGTGTATGTCCTTTGGCCCCGCAGGGGGAAGGCCGGTCGACAAGAGCACTCTTGGAGGCTAGCATTCTTTGGGGAGTTCCGCCCCCGCGTACCCGAGGAAACTCCGCAGGGGGAATGCCGGTCAACAAGAGCACTCTTGGAGGCTAGCATTCTTTGGGGAGTTCCGCCCCCACGTACCCGAGGAAATTCCCGCAGGGAGAAAGCCGGTCGACAAGAACATTCTTGGAGGCTAGCATTCTTTGGGGAGTGCCGCCCCCACGGACCCGAGGATATGGGGTGCCGTGAGGTTCCCTCCTGGGATGACAGGTAACGACTCTTATTGTATCTGGACTACGCTTTGGACAACGAACTGGAATTGACGCTTTGGGTTGGTGGATGTGATGGTTTGGACCTAGTTGCTTTGCACAGTAGCGCCGAGGTGAAACTCGTGTGTGAACGGCTCCAATTCAACTATCATACCGTCTCCGTCCCGGTAAAACCTTGGCAGGCCTCGGAGTACGTTCGAAGTTCGCACCATTGGGTTGGTGGTGTAGGTTCGGTTGAGACGGACTCCTGATTAGCGCTGGTCTGGCTCTGAGCACTTGTCCCCATAAGCGCTTGTGCCAACCCTCGCATGGCCTCCCTGCTCTGCAAAGATAACCATGGGACCAAAAAGGCGACTACACACACGAACGGAGATAGTGGCTCCGAGGGGGGACCCAATAAAATGGAGCAAACAAAATCAACAGATCAAAAAAATCCAACAAATGAAACCAAAAATAATAACAACGACGCAACCAGCGGTTGCAGCCACGTTGTCAACAGTACATCGAGAGCTGTACTAACCACGAAAAAAACGAAGACTAACACGACGACAGTGACGGTAGACGAAAAACGGAGAACAGCAGACAGTCTGGTGCAGACTGAGATGCGAACGCCCGAGCGTCCTGTTAAGGAGAAGCGGGAGACTCAGCAAGATGCTTCAGGTGTTCGAGCAGTGGAAGATAACGTAAAGAGCACCGAAAATTCGATTGTCACGGCTGCGATCGTTACTAAAGCGACCGATGCATTGGGTACAAATCCCGACATTGCAACGAAAAATCCAGAAGCAAACGAGGAGATTACGGTACTAAAAGCAAAGAGTGACCTCCCAAGGATGGTTGCAAGGTACAATTGCGGCCCAGCGATACGAAGAGGAAAGACTACTTCGAAAAGCGGGAGATGTTCTGAAAAGAATACAAGCTGCATGCGACTCCCCAAAAATTAGCAAAGTAGCAAAGGAAGGGCTCCTTGAACTAGAGGAGCTCCTAGATCGCATAGGGCACTATCGGTGGAGCTGGTTAAGGGCCGAAGATGAACAGAAGGCTAAAGAGGCGCTTGGGGCGAAATCTAAAGGCGACATGCAGTTAGCTCCATCATTAAAAGTCAATAAAAGAATGGCGTCTAGCCCAATCGAAGGAGATCGAGATAAAAGAAGGAAGGAAGAGGCACTTGACGGGCGTGGAGCACAAGATCGGGGGTTCCAGACAGTGCTTACAAAAGGAGCGAAGAAAGCCGCAAAGAAACTCCTTCAAAAAAAGCCAGAAAATAAAATTCGCACGGACGCCCAATTAGAAAAAGGACCTGATGCAGAACAGGAGAGGCAGAAGCCCCGACGGAGACCCCGGCAGCAGGCACTGCTTGTAAAGCCCCAAGATGGCCGATCCTACGTGGAGGTGCTGCGGGACATCAGGGGAAACGTAAGGCCCGAAGACACCAATACTACCATTAAAGTAGTACGACCAACGCGGTCGGGCCACATACTGGTTGAATTCGGAGCAGAGGCCGGCAATAAAGAAGTATTCTGTGACGCAGTAAAGAAAGTCCTCGGCAAAAGCGCAACTATAGCCCCGCTCGAGCCGATGGCAACGATCGAAATACGGGACATTGACTGCGTGACGGATCTGGCCGAGGTAGAAGAGGCCATCAAAAGGGAGTTTCCTAGCGTGGGAAGGATCAAAGCGAGACTGACACCAGAAAACAACAGGGGACAACGCATGGCCATAGTTGACTTGACCGAAAAGGACGCCGAACAATTGCTGAACGAGGGCAAAGTACGAATTGGGTGGGTTGTCTGTAGGATACGGCGAAGAGCAACGCCTCTTCAATGTTTCAAATGCCTTGGATATGGTCACACCACACAAGTATGCAAAGGACCCGATAGGAGTTCCCTATGTTACAAATGCGGTGAAATGGGACATAAAAGAAAAGAGTGTACGAAGGAGGCACACTGTATTCTTTGCAGGGATGCTGATCCAAGACCTGATTTTGGACACGTCTTGGGATCAGGAAAATGCCGGGTGTTCCAGGAAGCCCTAGCCAAGGCAAAATCGGAGCTTCGATGACCCGCATCCTGCAGCTAAACCTACACCGCAGTTCAACCGCCCAAAATCTGCTTGAGCAGTTTGCGAGGGACAGGAAGGCCGACTTCTTGCTGCTGAGTGAGCAACACCATAATAAAAGTCCTGCATTATGGTACTCTGATGAAACTGCTACTGCCGCTATCTGGGTTCGGAACAGTGATTTTCAAGCGGAGAGTTGTGGACGGGGGGATGGTTTCGTGTGGGTTCGGTGCTCAGAGATCACCTTCTTTAGTGTCTACCTAACGCCCAACGAGCCGATATCATCTTTACAAGCCAAGCTTAATGCTCTGGAGGGCGCTGTCTCGAACGCAGAGGGAAAAGTGCTCGTTGGGGGCGACTTCAATGCTAAAGCAATCGAATGGGGCATGCCTCGGACGGATCCGCGGGGAAAACGAATCCTGGAAATGGCGGCCAGAACGGCCCTCGCCGTACTAAACTCCGGAAATACGCCGACTTTCCGCCGTATTGGCTGTGAGGGAACTATACCGGACGTGACATTCGCCTCGGAGTCGTTAGTACGGAGGATACACAGCTGGAAAGTATTAGAGGACTACTCAGCCAGTGATCACCAGTGCATTCTGCTTGAGATAAGTGATGCTATCTCCCGACGTCCGTACTCTCGGCCTTCTACAACTGGATGGAACATTGGAAGAATGGACGTCGAGAGGTTCGTCAAGGTTCTCACAGCAGGTGAGCCGCTGCAGGGAGCTCCGGAGGGGACGGAAGAACTGGCAGCTCAAGACGTGGTGAACTCTACCACGAGCATAATCACGACTGCTTACTGCGCTTCTATGCCCCGCCGAAGACCCCGGCATGGCAAGCCCCCAGTGTACTGGTGGTCTCCTGAAATCGCTGAAAAGCGGAGGGAGTGTCACAAGCTTCGGCGTGAGGCTCAACGGGCGCGGAACCGTGACGAGGCATGCAACCAGGTGGCAGCGTATAAGTCAGCCAGGAAATGCCTTCGCAAACTGATCAACAGTAGCAAGGCTCGCTGCTGGCAAGACCTAGTGGACCATGTGAACAAGGATCCGTGGGGCCTTGGCTACAAGCTGGTCATGGGGAAACTTGGTGCCCTACGGAAGCCTTGTATACATGACACGGAAAAGATGGACGCGATAGTGCGGGGACTCTTCCCCGCCCATCCCATCCGTGTTGACGCTGTCCATGGTGAAACAGCAATAGAGTGCCCACTCTTCACACAGCTGGAACTGGAGGAGGCAGTCCTCTCCTTGAAAGCGAGGAAGGCTCCAGGTCCAGATGGTGTTCCAGCTGAGGTTTTGCAGCTCGTCTATCACCATTGTCCTGACTTGCTGCTCAGTACATTCAACGCTTGCCTACGGGACGGGGGTTTCCCGGTACGATGGAAGGTGGCGAGGCTCGTACTGATCAGCAAGGGGAAGGGAAATCCCGAATCGCCGTCTGTATACCGCCCGTTATGCATGCTAGACACGGCTGGGAAAGTGCTAGAGAAACTCATCACGGGAAGACTCACTGACGCGATTCGTGCTGCTGGGGACCTATCTCCTCGGCAGATTGCAGAGGTGGTGAACGCGGTCCAAAAGGCAGAGGCATATAGTAGCACCAAGCGATGGATCGTCCTGTTGGTGACACTTGACGTCAGGAATGCCTTCAACTCCGCTAGATGGGTGGATATTCTGGACACGCTGGAAAACTCTTTTCAAGTTCCAGAATATCTAATGCGGCTTTTGAAGAACTACCTAAAGGACCGAAGCCTGCTCTACGACACGACACAGGGCCAACGAAGGATGGAAATTACATCGGGTGTTGCCCAGGGATCTATCCTTGGTCCGGACCTGTGGAACGTGTCTTACGACGGGCTACTGAGACTTGAGATGCCAGATGAGGCGCACTTGGTCGGCTATGCGGATGATGTTGCGGCTCTGGTCGCTGGACACACCGTTGAACAAGCGCAACTTAGGCTAGGTATGCTAATGCGCCGAGTGAGGGACTGGTGACTGCTCGCGGGCTCAGTTTAGCACTGGAGAAAACCGAAGTGGTCATCTTGACAAAAAAGAGAATCCCTAGAGTAAGGATGATCAGTATTGGAGGTATACAAATCGAATCGAAGCCAGCGGTGAAGTACCTGGGGCTACTGATCGACCCGAAGATGAGTTTCTCTGAGCAAATCAGGGTAACGGCTGAGAAGGCTGCTTCGGGAATATCGGCCCTGAGTCGACTTATGGCCAACGTAGGGGGACCCAGCCCATCAAGAAGACGCCTCTTGATGAGTGCTGTAGGGTCAGTGCTACTGTACGGAGCAGAGGTGTGGGGCGACGCTCTCAGCAAGGAGGTATACCGAAAACGATTGGCACAGGTACAGAGAAGAGGAGCACTGAGAATTGCATCTTCGTATCCAACAGTCTCCGACTCGGCGGTGAGAGTGATTGCAGGCGTGATACCTGTCGCCCTCCTTGCTAGAGAGCGCCGCGCTATTTACCTGCGCCGAAACGAGGATGCGAGGCAGATGGTTGTCCGCGAGGAGAGACAACGCTCGCTCAACGATTGGCAGCAGTCTTGGGGGAATTGCACGAAGGGAAGGTGGACTGCGCGCCTCATCCCGGATGTGAGACCGTGGCTAAATCGAAGGCATGGTGAGACTGACTTCTATCTGACCCAGCTTTTGAGCGGGCACGGGTGTTTTCAGTCTTACCTGCACAAGATCGGCAAGTCACGGTCTCCCGATTGTCGGTTTTGCCCACGAGAGAAGGACAATGCCTGTCACACATTTTTTGCGTGTACAAAATGAGTCAGGCTGCGAAGGGAACTCTACAGGGAGACGGGAGAGCTCACCCCGGATAATATAGTTGCGGTGATGCTCGAATCGGTTGACAAATGGAACCAGGTGGCACATTATGCTCGGGCAGTGCTGAAATATAAATGGGACTCACAGCAGCCGGAGGCGCTGGGGCTGGGGGATCGCTCTTCTGGCATTTCCTCTTCCCCTCTCCCCTCCCGCTAGGAAAGGGACTCCCCAGCTGGAAGGCGCCCCACGGCGTAACAAAAAGAGACCTGGCCTGAAGTAATGTGTCAAACGGTTCCAGGCTAGGTTCTTAGATTGACAGGGGAGGTGTTTAGTGGGTAGTCCAAGGGTATCCTCCATGGGAGTCCCACACTGCCAAACTCGGCGAGCGTAAATGCCTTCACCTCCCTACCACAAAAAAAAGTGTATGTCCTTCAGCACCTTCCTCGACTGCCTGACCCTTCTCCAGAAGCTCCGCATCCAACGCGTGGCTCGCTTTCTTCGCGGTGGGACAGTTGTAGCCAACTCCTCATGGAAGATGCGCTGTCGAGTAGCCAAATAATTCCGCAGTCTGACGTGGAAGGGTTTGACATGCCAAGGAACCTTCGCCTCGCTATCAATTCCCTGCGCGTCCGCCTCGACAAAGGATGGCGTCGGTTGTGGAACTTCGGGAGAATTGTGTTTGGCGGTGCGAGTCAGCAGAATTGGAGTCATGTCTGGGGCTTGGTCATAGCTAGTGATGGGGTCAGCCCTGGTTCGTCCGGGTTTTAAGAGTGCCGACGGGTGGTCGCGGCACTCGCTGGCAAGTTTTTTCGCAATTTGCAATTTGCGCAATCAGGTGCGTACGTGTCTGCCTTCCCGCATCGGTAACAGAAGAGCGTTGGTTCCACTAGACATGCATAGAACCGATGCCCCGTTTGTCGGCAGTTCCAACAGACCGTCGGGCTTGTAATTGCTTCCGCTCCTCGGTACTGGTACTGGGTTAGCAAGTAGGTGGTCCACTGCCATCAACTCGGCGGTGTGATGATTTCGGGGATTTGGTCCCGTTATACGAGGTTGTGGACGGCTGTTCTTGCCTACGGGCATGGAGGCGTAATTGCTGTATGGTGTTGATGGGAAAATGCAGAAGGCTGTTCTGAAGCTCCCAACGCATATTCTCTCTGATAATTTCTACCAGTTCGTCCTCAGGCATGGTTGTTCGTAAGCGAGTGCTCAATCTCACGATGCTTGTGTAGTACTGGTGGAACAGTTCGTGAGCACCTTGTTTCCGTTTCTTTATTTGTTCCCTTAGTTCTCTTTCAGTGAAGCCGTCATCAAATCGATTGCGGAAGGCTGCACTGAAAGAATCCCAAGTGGGACGTGGCGTTGACTCCTTAAAACTCCAGTACCAGTCGGCAGCGTCTCCGCTGAACAAAAGGTGTGCATGCCGGAGGAAGGCCGAGAAATCACCTCCCAGGGTGCTGGACACTAACGCCTGAATCCTGAAAAGGAACCGGTCCGCTGATATCATCGCGTTGAAACCCGTGAAGTTCAGGTGCCAACTCTCCATGATACGAGGCGTCGGGTCTCGGAAAGGTGTCAATGCGTTCTCGGGGGGAATCGCATCTTCGATTGACCTGCTGTAAGGGACTGCCTCGGGGACTGGAGGTACCAATGGAGGTGCGGTGCTGTGTCGTGGTCGATACTCGGGAGCTCTGGGGTCCATTCCCGAGTTCCTTGGAGGTAGGGTCCATTGATCAGCTGGTCAAGAGTGGGGCAAAGCCACACTGAGATTGGGCTCCCAGCCAAGCGGAGTTCTCACGCGGCTGGGAGGTTGGCTCATTGGGGGGTTCTGGAGCCTTCCCTCCAAGTTGCCAATCCCCTCAGACATGTCTCGCATTAACGCCACGAGGGTGTCAATGGAGTGGGTGGAAGGCGCGGGTGTAACTTAAGCCGTGACAACTGCAGCAGGAACTTCACCGCCCACGGCTCCTTGCAAGTCCATCAGTGATTGGGGCGGTTCGGCCTCTGGGACCCCTTTCGCCACTGCTCCACGCATTGGGACGTGCGTTCCGAGGGGGAAGTCTACGGCGGTCCGCTCTATGGGTCGCCGGCATAAAGGGCAAAGCTCGGACGTTAGGAGGAGCTGTTGGACACAGGCACGATGGAACAGGTGCCCGCACTCCAATCGCACGCTGTGTACGCCCTCCACTGCGTCTTCAAAACAGATCCCGCAGTTAGCTGGTTGGACCGTTTTGGATCTGGTCCAACGCTTATCTGGGGTCCGCTTCGTTGCCATGTTTGTTTTAATCTGGGTGGTGGCACTAAGTCTTACTGAAAGAAAAAAAAAAGTAACACTCTAATATGAAAAAACCTTATGAATAAATTAGTGTAAAATGAAAAAAAGATTGATTTTATACACTCTTTCCTTTCCAGCAGTCGACTCCTCCAAAGAGAAATGAGAGTGCGTGGTGGTCTGCCTAAGGAAGGGTGCTTTCGGTCGATTTACAAAAATTAACCCCATACCCCATACATTACAAAAACCGTCTCTAAACTACGTTAAATGACTCGACGAGACAAGTGGTAGAGCTACCGTAACAGTTTTGTACGCGGTCAAAATTCCCGATGCGTGGAAGCATTCCGGGCTTCGCAACTCCAGCATACGTTACCGAACGTTGAACCGATACCTCTCGTCTATCACGCATACGAAATAAGTAGAATCCTTCCGCGACATAAAGGCAAGGTAGCCTTCTATTTTCTTCAGAGTCCAGGCTGACAGGAGAAACCCCATCTGGCTGACAGTTCCATCAAGAAAATAGAAGGTCCTTAAGGGGTTTACCTGGGACAACACATCGGAAGGATTCTGTCCCGAAAAAAAATCGAACAAACGAGAGCGGAAGCTACAACTCACGTGAAGTGACTGCTAGTGTGTAGCACACAACTCCACTGCTCCTGTTTGTGAGACTCGAGTACCAAGGTACCTTACATCCTCCGTAAAGGACCAACTCGTCAGAAGACGCGAATCTCTTATCCCCTTGGGATGTTTTGGCCCCACGTTGGGCGCCATTTGTAATGATTTTGATTTCTACGTCCGAACGAGGAACTGACCTCTCATCGGTTCTAGAAGTTAAGTCTGAGTAGTGCCAACGGATGGTATCCACCGGTCAACCAATCCGTGTACCGTAATCCATTCATGCGGTGGCTGCTTGTTGGCCAGCTAGATCGGAGAGGATTTCGGTCGCGGGTCTCCGAATGGATTACGCTCATCTACAATCTTCAGCCACCAATACATGCCCGTTTTCAAACGCGTCACAAAAGACAATCATACGGAGAAGAAACCTACTCTACAATACTCCGTATTTCTTCATCAATCAGTCAAGGACAAAAATCTAATCTTTACTTCGCGTTCCCGAATTTCCGACGCAGTACCGAAAAATATGCTACGCTAACTCAACTCGACGAAAGCTACGCTAATAAAAAGGCAAAACAACAAAGGTACCGCGTACCGCGCGCGACGCGAAACCGACCCCAGCGGATTTTCTCAAACCCTACCCTCGCGACGGCATACTTACCATGCACTCTATTTCCCGCTGAAAGAAAGGACCACTGGAAAGGAAAATCGTGTTTGGAGTTAGCAGTTCATATTATTATTTGTTTTATTCCTTCCTTTTTTCTTTTTTTGTTTTGACAATAATTATTATGTTATTTTTAATTGTTTTATCACAATAGAAATGTTTAATTCAATTACAATCACCGCTATTTCTAACATTACCGAAATAAAAATAACAACTCATCCTTACACATACAAATGCTTCACAATCTCATTCTTAATTGTTATATAAAAAAAATATTTTTTTTTATGTATGATAAATTTAATGTTAAGAATCAAAAGTAGAACGACAAAGCTGAGGTAGATAACAACGCATCATATTTCATGATAACTTAAATATATTTATCTCATCATCTCATTTCTATTTTAATGGTTGCTTTTAATATTATTCTTCGAATGTTCGAATCGTACATACAAAGTATTTCGCCACAATAAAAACAGTATTATAGGTTTCTTTACTTGTACATCGATTTCCTTTCCAAATCTCTCATTCTGGGACAGTTATCGTTTCATATTAATTGCTTTTATATATTTAATTATTCTCTCTTTTTTTCGAATAGTATAATTTAGCACAACGAAGGAAATAGGAAATTCAATTTGTATTTTTTTTCTTTCTAGAATTTACGCATTTCAATAAAATATCAATTAAATCAAGAAAATTTCATATGGGAGCTTATGTGTTTTTTTCTCTCAAGGTTGTATTGTTCCAAGTAGTGAGTCAAATGAATTTCTATGGCAGTCTCTGTTAAAAGTCAGGAATGTGTCTTTTACTATTGAGAATCTATTGGTTCCGTTGTGGATGAATTAAAATTTATGCTGATGAAGGTAGTGTTGTACCATTTAATAATCACACTCTCATCTCAGATAATTACTTATTTGACCCAAAAGTTACTTTACGTCTTTGTACTAATGGTAGTTTGTTTTAACACTTCTGTCCGCGTCCATCGAAAAAGTTTTTTCCAACCTTAAAGCGTTTCTCTCTCTCTCCCATTTTTTTCATTCGATTTTCCTTCTTTGTTTTTCTCGCTTTGGAATAATAATAAATATAAAAATTAGAATTCCAATAATAATGCTTACACCAACTGCTACATATTTATATTCTTATTCCATAATCATTTCTTATCTTTCAAAGTATATTAAATTAGAAGAGAATCAGAATATTCCACAAGTATTTACATTTCATATATGTATAGAAAACAACTAAAAACTTCATATCATAATCCATTTCTGTATGTTAAAACATTATCTTAAATGCGAAAGGATATACTCGTATACGAGCAATTTATCAAGTCTTTACATTCGCAATTTATATGGTACACTAAGTATTATATTTTCATAGCAAATTTCCCTTATGTGTCTACATTTTAAATTATTAAATGATCAGGGAGGAATACATTAATAAATGGTTACATGCAGAAAATTAATTTTAAAATATGGTAAGATAACTATCAAATACAAACAATTTGATACAACGTTCGAAATTTAATGAAAAATCAAGTTTATATTTGCGGTGGGTATAGTGATTATCAGGATTTTTATTTTTAAGTCGGGGAAGCGTTCATAGATTTGATTTCAAGGATGTACAAACAACAAAAAAAACATGGCTTCTTTTGCACGACTGATGCAGCAATTGTAACTCAAAGTTTCACGTTTTCAGGTCAAGATAAATATGCCTGACTGTATTTTTGTTTGTTAGGAGGAACATGAAATTGTGAGTTTTGAAACGAAAAACAATTTAGCAAATTTTATGATATATTTCCTTTTGCGTATGAATGCTTGATGTGTTATGATTATAATTTCCCTCTCCCTCTGAATCGTACATATGAAAACACTTTGACATGAACGCTGAGTATATTATAGTTAGATTAAGTTCCGGGTCAGCACGATAGTGAAACTATGCTAAGGTTCAACGTTCACCATTTGTCAGACGCCCTTTGTAATGAATCATGCGACGCCACTGGCGACCACTACTAACACACTTTGCTGCTAGGTGGCTTGTCATTTCACGTTGGTTGCGGCCAGCGCACATCCCACGTCAATTTTGTCGTGGGATGTCAAGAGGATTTGACAGCCACATGGGAGTGAAGTGTGGAGGTAAGGTAGTGGCCACCACCCGTGAAGAAGTCCCGGAGTGTGCCGACAGTTCGGTCAAATTCAACTCAACCAAATGATGTTGAGTATTGGCAATTCGAATGAGTATACCGAGGTCATACACTATAATACACTTCCCATTTATTGCCCGAACCCAGTGGACAACTTGAATGTGGGTGAGAATATTCGTGGGCAGGCTAATCCAGACAGAACACCGAGCGCCGCTTCTAATCTGGTATATGCAGCCAAAGCGGTGCCAACAAGCATCAAAAGATTTAAAAATATCAGGAAGAAGAACTTTCCTACAAAACGGTCATCACAGATATCCATCGACTATTCAAAAATAGTGGTCAATTTATCAGAAATTGGAATTGGTAAGTCGGTGAATGCAAAGTTTGTTTTTCCGCTTCGAATTAAAATAACGTTTTTTGTAATAGTTAAACTAACCGCGGATATCCTCAATCAATCTATACAGTATATAAATCCATGCAGAGAACTTGAACTAGGTCTACGAGGATACAAAACACCGCAAATAGAAAATTTGGGAGCTACGCTGGACCAATTCAATACTATAGACTTCTCTGATTATGATCTACGCAAACGTGATGGATGTCCGTATTTGCCTAGATTAAAGTGCCTGCCATTAAACAACAACCGGATAATACGAATGGACGATTGCTTGCATGTATTTATCCCCAATTTGGAGTCAGTAGTTCTTACTGGTAACAATATTCAAGAGTTGGGCGATTTGGAACCACCCACGCACCTCAAAAAGCTGGAAACATTGTGCTTGCTTGTAAACCCCGGATCTACAAAGCCATATTACAGTGAGTATGTTGCATACAAGTTGAATCCGATCCAATCTGAGGGACATATAAATTAAACAACGGTAAATGACGATGTTACATGCCAGTCTAACCGGAGACGCAGCAGAAAGTGTCCTGCAAGACTCCTTTGCTTAATAATTCGTAAATGGTTACTAGAAGGAGGGTGATAATAGAATAATCCAAACAATATTCGCTTTTGATATAACAGATGAATAATTGATTCAGCATTTTTCGATTAATTAACATTTCAATATAAGTTAAGGAAAAAAATTAGACTTATTCGTAAATCCTAACCCTATACAAATCAATATTAGGGGAAGGATTGTACAATTCAATCATGAAATCATTAAAATGATGTAACCGACCATCTTGAAATTGTTGGTTTTTTTAGCATAATGCTCATGAGATTGAAATTTTTCCCATTTATTAGATGAAAATTATGAACTTATTTTTGCAGTGTAACTTCTCAAGATCTTGCAAAAATTACTCAGTAATTAAAATGTATGAATTGTATGTTAATCAGTAGAGTAAGGTTAAGCGTAATTAATTGTTTTTGAGAAAAGATTAACTCATTTACTCCTCAAGCAAATTTAGTGCATCTTGCCTTGGGTACCAAGAACTAGTTTTACATTTACAGAAAAATTCTGAAAGGACGTTTACGGCATTTGAAAATGTAAAAATACTATGATATAACTCAATTAAATTTAGTATTAGTGCACGGATATATCAGTATCGCTCTTATGAATCCGTTATTGAATTTCATCTTTAATAAATTTCTCGTAAGAATCTAAGTTTAAATTGGCTGTTGATAAATACTCCTAAGTAGAAACATGTATTAAATAAAAAAAAAAAAAATAAGTATTTCGCCCCTAATTCAGAAGAATATAATCTATTTAGCGTATATCTAGGTAGATATTTTGGGGAAGAATAATATTACCTCTAAAAATCACGAAATAAAATAACAAAATGAATTGCTAATGGAAAACACGACTTTCCTTTCCAGTGGTTCTTCCTTTCAGCGGGAAATAAAGTGCAGGGTAGGTATGCCGTCGCGAGGGTAGGGTTTGAGAAAATCCGCCGAGGTCGGTTTCGCATCGCACGCGATACGCGGTACCTTTGTTGTTTTGCTTTTTTTTTATTAGCGTAGCGTTCGTCGGGTTGAGTTAGCGTAGCATATTTTTCGGTACCGCGTCGGAAGTTCGGGAACGCGAAGTAAAAATTAGATTTTTGTCCTTGACTGAGTAAATGAAGAAATACGGAGTAATGCAAAGTAGGTTTCCTCTCCGTATGGTTTTGTTTTGTGACGCGTTTGAAAACGGGCATGTATTGGTAGCTGAAGATTGTAGATGAGCGTAATCCATTCGGAGACCCGCGACCGAAATCCTCTCCGATCTAGCTGGCCGACAAGCAGCCACCGCGTGAATGGATTACGGCGCACGGATTGGTTGACCAGTGGGTACCATCCGTTGGCACTACTCAGACCTAACGTCTAGAAACGATGAGAGGTCGGTTCCGCGTACGGACGTAGACATAAAAACATTACACCTTTTAGATCAGCAATGGTTTACTCGCCCTCTTCACCTGCCGAATTAAATCTTGCGGTAAGAAAAGAACAAAACTCCTCTTGGAGCCTCCCGAGAAATGAGGTCCTGCTTCGTGCGACGACAGCAGGGAAAATGTGCAGACATGATCGGTCTCATCGTTAACGCACTACTCCGAACCAACTGCAACGCGACGAGAACACTAGAAATGGCTCGCACTCTTAATATTTAGTATTTTAACACTAACCTGCTAGCCTGATTATTCCTTTCCACCGGGGATTGAAATGAAATTTGTCGTAATATTAATTCTTTCAGTTCTTGCTTCTTCCTTTCGATTCGCTCCCTTTTCTTTCGGTTTTCCTTTTTGATAGAGTCAATTTGCTGCACTGAACTGGTTGGTAGATCTATTCAACGGATTTCCTTCCTAACCATCAGTACATTCAAGGCATATTATACACGACGGCGAATATTAAATCGCGACCGGCCAACTCAATGTAAACTCGCCAAATCTTGCGTTGAATTTTTCACAACCGACTCTTCTTGGGTGGCGGCCACTACGTGCACACTTCACTGCCATGTGGCTGTCAATTCCTCTTGACATCCCACGACAAAATTGACGTGGGATGTGCGCCCGTCGCAACCAACGTGAAATGACAAGCCACCTAGCAGCAAGGTGTGTTAGTAGTGGTCGCCAGCGGCGTCGCATGATTCATTACAGGGCAGTGTCCACGATGCCTACCAGGCATGGGGAGACCGAAGGAAACGCTGCTTGGCCCTATGATGGTTTTTTTTTCTTTTTCTCTCAGCGTCGTAGGTCTTTGGCATGGTAGACTCCCAGCTCCCTTCCGGACATGTCCGCAATGAGGTACCGCGTGGGACGTAAGACTTGTAAGACTCGACACTTCACGAACTTCTTGTCTAGCTTGGCAATGTAGTGCCGACCCGAAGCCAGAAGGATGGGATCGCAGATTGTACCGCTCCTCCCCCACCCATCTACTGTCTTCAATCCTCTCCCGGATTTGTTCTCGTAGAATTTGGAGTTTCTCGTGCGGCTCCAGTACCACTATTGGGTCTTCCAAACCTTTCAACTGCCGCAATAGCCGGTACGAGTTTCCGTGGCAAATCATATGCTGGCCGAACACGGCAAAGTATGGGGAGATGCCTGTGGTGGAGTGATAGGACGAACTCAGGGCACAGGTGATGGCGGAAATCCTGCGGTCCCAATCCTTCTGATACGGTTGGATGTAGGCCCGAATGGCGGCGATGAGGGTGCGGTTCAACCGCTTGGACGCATTGGCTTGCGGAGAATAAACGGCAGTCCGCTGATGCGTAATGCCATACTCCTCCATTAATTTCCGAAATCTAGACGAGTTGAACTGAACCCCGTTGTCGGAGACTAGCTTCTCCGGTACTCCAAATATATGGAAAACGCGATTTTCCAGAAAACTGACTATGGAGCCGGTGTGCAGGTTTCGAAGAGGTTCCATAATCGGAAATTTGGACAAGTGGTCCAGGACCACGACAGCTCCCGTGTATCCCGAAGTCGAGCCAGGGTACGGACCGATGAGATCTATATACAGGCGCTGGAACACCCGCTCCGGTAGTTCGAATTTTCCCATCGGGGGCCGAAGAACAGAATTGGGCGCTTTAGTGCATTTGCACAGCTCACAAGCGGCTACGTACTTTTTCACTTGCTGCGCCATCTTAGGCCAAAAGAAGTAACTCTTCAGTCGCCGAAGCGTACGACCATAACTGCCATGTGCACTCAATGGGTGGTCATGAGCCCGCTTAATCAATTCGCAGGTCAGTTCTTTGGGCATCCATAACTTCCACTGTTCCTCTTCTTGAATGGGGTCTCCGGAGGCGTGTCTCGTCCGCTTGTATATAAATCCCTCCGTCACCCATAGTTCTGGCAGCTATGGCAACTGGTCCTGAGTCGTATTCATCAGCTGGATATAACATGCTGACTTGAAGGCGGGATGGTCCAAGTCGATCCATAGGGGGCTGTCGTCCTCCTGGGCCAACTTGGCTCCTTCAGGAGCGAACATCCTTGATAGTGTGTCCGGTACCTGGTGCTGACTTCCCTTGCGGTGTCTTATCGTGAAGTCAAACGCCTGTATTTCAAAGCCCATCTGACCAAGCGGCCGTGGAGATCAGTTTGGCTCATCAGCCATTTCAGTGACGCATGATCAGTGACGATTTCCTTCTACATATGCTCGAAAACGTTTCACTGCCAGCACAGCCGTCAGGCATTCCTGCTCCGAGACCGTGTAGTTCCGCTGGGCCTAGTTCAGCTTGTAGGACATAAAGGCTATAGGTCTCTCCTCGCCGCCTTGTGCAACCTGGACTAAGACTGCTCCCACCCCATGTTGACTCGCGTCACAATGGATTGAGAACGGTTTGTCAAAGTCTGGGCTGTGCAGTACGGGGGCTGTTGTCAGACTCTTCTTTAGCTCTTCAGAGGCTCGCAAGCTGGGCCCTTCCCAGACGAACTTACGTCCCTTACGCAGCATGTCGGTCAAAGGAGTGGTAATGGTGGCATAGTCGCGCACGAAACGCTGGTACCATCCGCATAAGCCTAGGAATCGGCGTAACTGCTTAGTAGTCATGGGTATTGGAAAAGCGTCAATCGCTTGCGTCTTGTCCGGATCGGTCTTGATATTGCCATGCCCAATGTTGTGACCCAAATACTTCACTTCCGTCATCACGAACTGACTCTTCTGTATGTTGATGGTTAACCCTGCCCTCCGGATGTGTAGAGACACCTCCTGAAGCAGGTCAATGTGTTCGTTAAAGGTCTCGGTTATAAGCAGCAGATCGTCCAAGTAAACGAAAACTTGGTGCCGCAAATGAGATGGTATCACCTTATCCATAAGGCGCGTCATTGTTTGAGGGGCATTGCACAATGGGAATGGCATGGTCTCGAATTGATACAGGGGCCGACCTGGGACTGTGAAGGCTGTTTTCTCCTTTGAGCCAGGGTCTAAAGAAATTTGCCAGAAGGCGTCCTTGAGTCTAAGCCCGTGATGAAGTGGGCTTTAGGCAACCGACTCAAAATGCCTTCAATCAACGGTAGAGGGTATGCGTCCTTGACAGTGACGGCGTTCAAGCATCTGGCATCTAGGCATAGCCGGACCTTGTTCGGCTTGACAACTAAGGTGACCGGGGAAGCCCACGCGCTCTGCGATTCTTCGATCACGCCTAATGCTAGCATTCGATCAACTTCGGCATATAACAACTTTTCCTTCGCCGGAGATATGGCAAAATGTCTCTGTTTTATGGGTTTCGCATCTCCCACATCTATTGTGTGTAACACCAGTGCCGTCCACCCGAGAACTTCCTTCTCATGCGATGGAAAAGCCGATATAGCCGAGTCAAGTCGCAGTTGTTGATTCACATCCAGTGTATGTCGTAATAAGTGAGTGGTTTGAGTTTGGTCAGGAACAGTGGTGACGGACTCCAGGGTCGTGCCGGAAAACAGTGCCCGGGGACAAGTTAAATTTTCGAACTAAATCCACCCCCCGATAAAGATTCTGGGTTAATTGAGGTATGATGTAAAATTCCAGAGGTTTAGTTACTCCTTTAAAGGTGACATCCGTCGTAATTTTTCCCACAACAGAGTGACGACTTCCGTCCACCGTGCTTAACCAGGTGGTAAAATGGTGGATTTGGTCCGCGTGCATTGCCAGTACCTCCCCTGCAAAATCGGCTGATATGCAATTCACACTGGCTCCCGTATCGACTAAACCTGACAATCGTTTTTGCAGGAGGTGTACTGACGCATATGGTCGAACGTCATCCCTCAATAATTCATCTAAGTGTATGTCCTTCAGCACCTTCCTCGACTGCCTGACCCTTCTCCAAAGCTCCGCATCCGACGCGTGGCTCACTTTCTTCGCGGTGGGACAGTTGTAGCCAGCTTCTCATGGAAGATGCGCTGTCGAGTAGCCAAATAATTCCGCAGTCTGACGTGGAAGGGTTTGACATGCCAAGGAACCTTCGCCTCGCTATCAATTCCCTGCTCGTCTGCCTCGACAAAGGATGGCGTCGGTTGTGGAACTTCGGGAGAACTGTGTTTGGCGGTGCGAGTCAGCAGAATTGGAGTCATGTCTGGGGCTTGGTCATAGCTAGTGATGGGGTCAGCCCTGGTTCGTCCGGGTTTTAAGAGTGCCGAGGGGTGGTCGCGGCACTTGCTGGCAAGTTTTTTCGCAATTTGCAATTTGCAATTTGCGCAATCAGGTGCGTACGTGTCTGCCTTCCCGCATCGGTAACAGAAGAGCGTTGGTTCCACTGGACATGCATAGAACCGATGCCCCGTTTGTCGGCAGTTCCAACAGACCGTCGGGCTTGTAATTGTTTCAAGGGATGGTCGATCAATCATTGCTGGGTCCCCAAGCTCCTGTTGTGCCCCGCTCCTCGGTACTGGTACTGGGTCAGCAAGTAGGTGGTCCACTGCCATCAACTCGGTGGTGTGATGATTTCGGGGATTTGGTCCCGTTATACGAGGTTGTGGACGGAAGGTATCTCGCCGCTCATTCAGCTGTTCTTGCCTACGGGCATGGAGGCGTAATTGCTGTATGGTGTTGATGGGAAAATGCAGAAGGCTGTTCTGAAGCTCCCAACGCATATTCTCTCTGATAATTTCTACCAGTTCGTCCTCAGGCATGGTTGTTCGTAAGCGAGTGCTCAATCTCACGATGCTTGTGTAGTACTGGTGGAACGGTTCGTGAGCGCCTTGTTTCCGTTTCTTTATTTGTTCCCTTAGTTCTCTTTCAGTGAAGCCGTCATCAAATCGATTGCGGAAGGCTGCGCTGAAAGAATCCCAAGTGGGACGTGGCGTCGACTCCTTAAAACTCCAGTACCAGTCGGCAGCATCTCCGCTGAACAAAAGGTGTGCATGCCGGAGGAAGGCCGAGAAATCACCTCCCAGGGTGCTGGACACTAACGCCTGAATCCTGAAAAGGAACCGGTCCGCTGATATCATCGCGTTGAAACCCGTGAAGTTCAGGCGCCAACTCTCCATGATACGAGGCGTCGGGTCTCGGAAAGGTGTCAATGCGTTCTCGGGGGGAATCACATCTTCGATTGACCTGCTGTAAGGGACTGCCTCGGGGACTGGAGGTGCCAACGGAGGTGCGGTGCTGTGTCGTGGTCGATACTCGGGAGCTCTGGGGTCCGTTCCCGAGTTCCTTGGAGGTAGGGTCCATTGATCAGCTGGTCGAGAGTGGGGCATAACCACACTGGGATTGGGCTCCCAGCCAAGCGGAGTTCTCACGCGGCTGGGAGGTTGGCTCATCGGGAGGTTCTGGAGCCTTCCCTCCAAGTTGCCAATCCTCTCAGACATGTCTCGCATTAAGGCCACGAGGGTGTCAATGGAGTGGGTGGAAGGCGCGGGTGTAACTTAAGCCGCGACAACTGCAGCAGGAACTTCACCGCCCACGGCTCCTTGCAAGTCCATCAGTGATTGGGGCGGTTCGGCTTCTGGGACCCCTTTCGCCACTGCTCCACGCGTTGGGACGTGCGTTCCGAGGGGGAAGTCTACGGCGGTCCGCTCTATGGGTCGCCGGCATAGTGGGCAAAGCTTGGACGTTAGGAGGAGCTGTTGGACACAGGCACGATGGAACAGGTGCCCGCATTCCAATCGCACGCTGTGTACGCCCTCCACTGCGTCTTCAAAACAGATCCCGCAGTTAGCTGGTTGGACCGTTTTGGATCTGGTCCAACGCTTATCTGGGGTCCGCTTCGTTGCCATGTTTGTTTTAATCTGGGTGGTGGCACTAAGTCTTACTGAAAGAAAAAAAAAGTAACACTCTAATATGAAAACCCTTATGAATAATTTAGTGTAAAATGAAAAAAAGATTTATTTTATACACTCTTTCCTTTCCAGCAGTTGACTCCTTCAAAGAGAAATGAGAGTGCGTGGTGGTCTGCCGAAGAAAGGGTGCTTTCGGTCGACTTACAAAAATTAGCCCCATACCCCATACATTACAAAAACCGTTAAATGACTCGACGAGACAAGTGGTAGAGCTACCGTAACAGTTTTGTACGCGGTCGAAATTCCCGACGCGTGGAAGCATTCCGGGCTTTGCAACTCCAGGATACGCCACCGAACGTTGAACCGATACCTCTCGTCTATCACGCATACGAAATAAGTAGAATCTCTCATTCTGGGACAGTTATCGTTTCATATTAATTGCTTTTATATATCTAATTATTCTCTCTTTTTTTCGAATAGTATAATTTAGCACAACGAAGGAAATAGGAAATTCAATTTGTATTTTTTTTTCTTTCTAGAATTTACGCATTCCAATAAAATATCAATTAAATCAAGAAAATTTCATATGGGAGCTTATGTGTTTTTTTCTCTCAAGGTTGTATTGTTCCAAGTAGTGAGTCAAATGAGTTTCTATGGCAGCCTCTGTTAAAAGTCAGGAATGTGTCTTTTACTATTGAGAATCTATTGGTTCCGTTGTGGATGAATTAAAATTATATGCTGATGAAGGTAGTGTTGTACCATTAAATAATCACACTCTCATCTCAGATAATTACTTATTTGACCCAAAAGTTACTTTACGTCTTTGTACTAATGGTAGTTTGTTTTAACATTTCTGTCCGCGTCCATCGAAAAAGTTTTTTCCAACCTTAAAGCGTTTCTCTCTCTCTCCCATTTGTTTCATTCGATTTTCCTTCTTTGTTTTTCTCGCTTTGGAATAATAATAAATATAAAAATTAGAATTCCAATAATAATGCTTACACCAGCTGCTACATATTTATATTCTTATTCCATAATCATTTCTTATCTTTCAAAGTATATTAAATTAGAAGAGAATCAGAATATTCTACAAGTATTTACATTTCATATATGTATAGAAAACAACTAAAAACTTCATATCATAATCCATTTCTGTATGTTAAAACATTATCTTAAATGCGAAATGATATACTCGTATACGAGCAATTTATCAAGTATTTACATTCGCAATTTATATGGTATACTAAGTATTATATTTTCATAGCAAATTTCCCTTAAATGTCTACATTTTAAATTATTAAATGATCAGGAAGGAATACATTAATAAATGGTTACATGCAGAAAATTAATTTTAAAATATGGTAAGATGAATATCAAATACAAACAATTTGATACAACGTTCGAAATTTAATGAAAAATCAAGTTTATATTTGCGGTGGGTATAGTGATTATCAGGATTTTTATTTTTAAGTCGGGGAAGCGTTCATAGGTTTGATTTCAAGGATGTACAAACAACAAAAAAAACATGGCTTCTTTTGCACGACTGATGCAGCAATTGTAATTCAAAGTTTCACATTTTCAGGTCAAGATAAATATGCCTGACTGTATTTTTGTTTGTTAGGAGGAACATGTAATTGTGAGTTTTGAAATGAAAAACAATTTAGCAAATTTTATGATATATTTCCTTTTGCGTATGAATGCTTGATGTGTTATGCTTATAATTTCCCTCTCCCTCTGAATCGTACATTTGAAAACACTTTGACATGAACGCTGAGTATATTATAGTTAGATTAAGTTCCGGGTCAGCACGATAGTGAAACTATGCTAAGGTTGTTCCACATTTACCATTTGTCAGACGCCCTTTTAGATCAGCAATGGTTTACTCGCCCTTCTACCTGCCGAATTAAATCTTGCGGTAAGACAAGAACAAAGCTCCTCTTGGAGCCTCCCGAGAAATGAGGTCCTGCTTCGTGCGACGACAGCAGGGAAAATGTGCAGATATGATCTGTCTCATTGTTAACGCACTACTCCGAACCACCTGCAACGCGATGAGACCACTAGAAACGGCTCGCACTTTTAATATTTAGTATTTTAACCCTATCCTGCTAGCCTGATTATTCCTTTCCACCGGGGATTGAAATGAAATTTGTCGTAATATTAATTCTTTCAGTTCTTGCTTCTTCCTTTCGATTCGCTCCCTTTTCTTTTGGTTTTCCTTTTTGATAGAGTCAATTTGCTGCACTGAACTGGTTGGTAGATCTATTCAACGGATTTGCTTCATCACCATCAGAACATTCAAGGCATCATATACACGACGGCGAATATTAAATCGCGACCGGCCAACTCAATGTAAACTCGCCAAATCTTGCGTTGAATTTTTCACAACCGACTCTTCTTGGGTGGCCGCCACTACGCGCACACTTCACTGCCATGTGGCTGTCGATTCCTCTTGACATCCCACGACAAAATTGACGTGGGATGTGCGCCCGTCGCAACCAACGTGAAATGACAAGCCACCTAGCAGCAAGGTGTGTTAGTAGTGGTCGCCAGCGGCGTCGCATGATTCATTACAGGGCAGTGTCCACGATGCCTACCAGGCATGGGGAGACCGAAGGAAACGCTGCTTGGCCCTATGATGGTTTTTTTTTCTTTTTCTCTCAGCGTCGTAGGTCTTTGGCATGGTAGACTCCCAGCTCCCTTCCGGACATGTCCGCAATGAGGTACCGCGTGGGACTTAGGACTTGTAAGACTCGACACTTCACGAACTTCTTGTCTAGCTTGGCAATGTAGTGCCGACCCGAAGCCAGAAGGATGGGATCGCAGATTGTACCGCTCCTCCCCCACCCATCTACTGTCTTCAATCCTCTCCCGGATTTGTTCTCGTAGAATTTGGAGTTTCTCGTGCGGCTCCAGTACCACTATTGGGTCTTCCAAACCTTTCAACTGCCGCAATAGCCGGTACGAGTTTCCGTGGCAAATCATATGCTGGCCGAACACGGCAAAGTATGGGGAGATGCCTGTGGTGGAGTGATAGGACGAACTCAGGGCACAGGTGATGGCGGAAATCCTGCGGTCCCAATCCTTCTGATACGGTTGGATGTAGGCCCGAATGGCGGCGATGAGGGTGCGGTTCAACCGCTTGGACGCATTGGCTTGCGGAGAATAAACGGCAGTCCGCTGATGCGTAATGCCATACTCCTCCATTAATTTCCGAAATCTAGACGAGTTGAACTGAACTCCGTTGTCGGAGACCAGCTTCTCCGGTACTCCAAATATATGGAAAACGCGATTTTCCAGAAAACTGACTATGGAGCCGGTGTGCAGGTTTCGAAGAGGTTCCACAATAGGAAATTTGGACAAGTGGTCCAGGACCAAGACAGCTCCCGTGTATCCCGAAGTCGAGCCAGGGTACGGACCGATGAGATCTATATACAGGCGCTGGAACACCCGCTCCGGTAGTTCAAATTTTCCCATCGGGGGCCGAAGAACAGAATTGGGCGCTTTAGTGCATTTGCACAGCTCACAAGCGGCTACGTACTTTTTCACTTGCTGCGCCATCTTAGGCCAAAAGAAGTAACTCTTCAGTCGCCGAAGCGTACGACCATAACTGCCATGTGCACTCAATGGGTGGTCATGAGCCCGCTTAATCAATTCGCAGGTCAGTTCTTTGGGCACCCATAACTTCCAATGTTCCTCTTCTTGAATGGGGTCTCCGGAGGCGTGTCTCGTCCGCTTGTATATAAATCCCTCCGTCACCCATAGTTCTTGCAGCTATGGCAACTGGTCCTGAGTCGTATTCATCAGCTAGATATAACATGCTGACTTGAAGGCGGGATGGTCCAAGTCGATCCATAGGGGGCTGTCGTCCTCCTGGGCCAACTTGGCTCCTTCAGGAGCGAACGGAGAACGGTTTGTCAAAGTCCGGGCTGTGCAGTTCGGGGGCTGTTGTCAGACTCTTCTTTAGCTCGCAAGCTGGGCCCTTCCCAGACGAACTTACGTCCCTTACGCAGCATGTCGGTCAAAGGAGTGGTAATGGTGGCATAGTCGCGCACGAAAGGCTGGTACCATCCGCATAAGCCTAGGAATCGGCGTAACTGCTTGGTAGTCTTGGGTAATGGAAAAGCGTCAATCGCTGGCGTCTTGTCCGGATCGGTCATGATATTGCCATGCCCAATGTTGTGACCCAAATACTTCACTTCCGTCATCACGAACTGACTCTTCTGTATGTTGATAGTTAACCCTGCCCTCCGGATGTGTAGAGACACCTCCTGAAGCAGGTCAATGTGTTCGTTAAAGGTCTCGGTTATAAGCAGCAGATCGTCCAAGTAAACGAAAACTTGGTGCCGCAAATGAGATGGTATCACCTTATCCATAAGGCGCGTCATTGTTTGAGGGGCATTGCACAATGCGAATGGCATGGTCTTGAATTGATACAGGGGCCGACCTGGGACTGTGAAGGCTATTTTCTCCTTTGAGCCAGGGTCTAAAGGAATTTGCCAGAAGGCGTCCTCGAGTCTAAGCCCGTGATGAAGTGGGCTTTAGGCAACCGACTCAAAATGCCTTCAATCAACGGTAGAGGGTATGCGTCCTTGACAGTGACGGCGTTCAAGCATCTGGCATCTAGGCATAGCCGGACCTTGTTCGGCTTGACAACTAAGGTGACCGGGGAAGCCCACGCGCTCTGCGATTCTTCGATCACGCCTAATGCTAGCATTCGATCAACTTCGGCATATAACAACTTTTCCTTCGCCGGAGATATGGCAAAATGTCTCTGTTTTATGGGCTTAGCATCTCCCACATCTATTGTGTGTAACATCAGTGCCGTCCGCCCGAGAACTTCCTTCTCATGCGATGGAAAAGCCGATATAGCCGAGTCAAGTCGCAGTTGTTGATTCACATCCAGTGTATGTCGTAATAAGCGAGTGGTTTGAGTTTGGTCAGGAACAGTGGTGACGGACTCCAGGGTCGTGCCGGAAAACAGTGCCCGGGGACAAGTTAAATTTTCGAACGAAGTCCACCCCCCGATAAAGATTCTGGGTTAATTGAGGTATGATGTAAAATTCCGTAGGTTTAGTTACTCCTTTAAAGGTGACATCCATTGTAAATTTTTCCCACTACAGAGTGACGACTTCCGTCCACCGTGCTTAACCAGGTGGTAAAATGGTGGATTTGGTCCGTGTGCATTGCCAGTACCTCCCCTGCAAAATCGGCTGATATGCAATTCACACTGGCTCCCGTATCGACTAAACCTGACAATCGTTTTTGCAGGAGGTGTACTGACGCATATGGTCGAACGTCATCCCTCAATAATTCATCTAAGTGTATGTCCTTCAGCACCTTCCTCGACTGCCTGACCCTTCTCCAGAAGCTCCGCATCCGACGCGTGGCTCGCTTTCTTCGCGGTGGGACAGTTGTAGCCAACTCCTCATGGAAGATGCGCTGTCGAATAGCCAAATAATTCCGCAGTCTGACGTGGAAGGGTTTGACATGCCAAGGAACCTTCGCCTCGCTATCAATTCCCTGCGCGTCTGCCTCGACAAAGGATGGCGTCGGTTGTGGAACTTCGGGAGAACTGTGTTTGGCGGTGCGAGTCAGCAGAATCGGAGTCATGTCTGGGGCTTGGTCATAGCTAGTGATGCGGTCAGCATTGGTTCGTCCGGGTTTTAAGAGTGCCGACGGGTGGTCGCGGCACTTGCTGGCAAGTTTTTTCGCAATTTGCAATTTGCAATTTGCGCAATCAGGTGCGTACGTGTCTGCCTTCCCGCATCGGTAACAGAAGAGCGTTGGTTCCGCTGGACATGCATAGAACCGATGCCCCGTTTGTCGGCAGTTCCAACAGACCATCGGGCTTGTAATTGCTTCAAGGGATGGTCGATCAATCATTGCTGGGTCCCCAAGCTCCTGTGGTGCTCCGCTCCTCGGTACTGGTACTGGGTCAGCAAGTAGGTGGTCCACTGCCATCAACTCGGCGGTGTGATGATTTCGGGGATTCGGTCCCGTTATACGAGGTTGTGGACGGAAGGTATCTCGCCGCTCATCCAGCTGTTCTTGCCTACGGACATGGAGGCGTAATTGCTGTATGGTGTTGATGGGAAAATGCAGAAAGCTGTTCTGCAGCTCCCAACGCATATTCTCTCTGATAATTTCTACCAGTTCGTCCTCAGGCATGGTTGTTCGTAAGCGAGTGCTCAATCTCACGATGCTTGTGTAGTACTGGTGGAACGGTTCGTGAGCGCCTTGTTTCCGTTTCTTTATTTGTTCCCTTAGTTCTCTTTCAGTGAAGCCGTCATCAAATCGATTGCGGAAGGCTGCACTGAAAGAATCCCAAGTGGGACGTGGCGTCGACTCCTTAAAACTCCAGTACCAGTCGGCAGCATCTCCGCTGAACAAAAGGTGTGCATGCCGGAGGAAGGCCAAGAAATCACCTCCCAGGGTGCTGGACACTAACGCCTGAATCCTGAAAAGGAACCGGTCCGCTGATATCATCGCGTTGAAACCCGTGAAGTTCAGGCGCCAACTCTCCATGATACGAGGCGTCGGGTCTCGGAAAGGTGTCAATGCGTTCTCGGGGGGAATCGCATCTTCGATTGACCTGCTGTAAGGGACTGCCTCGGGGACTGGAGGTACCAACGGAGGTGCGGTGCTGTGTCGTGGTCGATACTCGGGAGCTCTGGGGTCCATTCCCGAGTTCCTTGGAGGTAGGGTCCATTGATCAGCTGGTCAAGAGTGGGGCATAGCCATACTGAGATTGGGCTCCCAGCCAAGCGGAGTTCTCACGCGGCTGGGAGGTTGGCTCATCGGGAGGTTCTGGAGCATTCCCTCCAAGTTGCCAATCCTCTCAGACATGTCTCGCATTAACGCCACGAGGGTGTCAATGGAGTGGGTGGAAGGCGCGGGTGTAACTTAAGCCGCGACAACTGCAGCAGGAACTTCACCGCCCAAGTCCATCAGTGATTGGGGCGGTTCGGCCTCT
Source organism: Odontomyia ornata (assembly GCA_963969285.1). Classification (NCBI taxonomy): domain Eukaryota; kingdom Metazoa; phylum Arthropoda; class Insecta; order Diptera; family Stratiomyidae; genus Odontomyia; species Odontomyia ornata. The sequence goes on from OZ017739.1 coordinate 250,908,235, forward strand.
GAGACCCCTTTCGCCACTGCTCCACGCGTTGGGACGTGCGTTCCGAGGGGGAAGTCTACGGCGGTCCGCTCTATGGGTCGCCGGCATAAAGGGCAAAGCTCGAACGTTAGGAGGAGCTGTTGGACACAGGCACGATGGAACAGGTGCCCGCACTCCAATCGCACGCTGTGTACGCCCTCCACTGCGTCTTCAAAACAGATCCCGCAGTTAGCTGGTTGGACCGTTTTGGATCTGGTCCAACGCTTATCTGGGGTCCGCTTCGTTGCCATGTTTGTTTTAATCTGGGTGGTGGCACTAAGTCTTACTGAAAGAAAAAAAAAGTAACACTCTAATATGAAAAACCTTATGAATAATTTAGTGTAAAATGAAAAAAAGATTGATTTTATACACTCTTTCCTTTCCAGCAGTCGACTCCTCCAAAGAGAAATGAGAGTGCGTGGTGGTCTGCCTAAGGAAGGGTGCTTTCGGTCGATTTACAAAAATTAATCCCATACCCCATACATTACTAAAACCGTCTCTAAACTACGTTAAATGACTCGACGAGACAAGTGGTAGAGCTACCGTAACAGTTTTGTACGCGGTCAAAAATCCCGACGCGTGGAAGCATTCCGGGCTTCGCAACTCTAGCATACGCCATCGAACGTTGAACCGATACCTCTCGTCTATCACGCATACGAAATATGTAGAATCCTTCCGCAACATAAAGGCAAGGTAGCCTTCTATTTTCTTCAGAGTCCAGGCTGACAGGAGAAACCCCATCTGGCTGACAGTTCCATCAAGAAAATAGAAGGTCGTTAAAGGATTTACCTGGGACAACACATCGGAAGGATTCTGTCCCGAAAAAAAATCGAACAAACGAGAGCGGAAGCTACAACTCACGTGAAGTGACTGCTAGTGTGTAGCACACAACTCCACTGCTCCTGTTTGTGAAGCTCAAGTACCAAGGTACCTTACATCCTCCGTAAAGGACCAACTCGTCAGAAGACGCGAATCTTTTATCCCCTTGGGATGTTTTGGCCCCACGTTGGGCGCCATTTGTAATGATTTTGATTTCTACGTCCGAACGAGGAACCGACCTCTCATCGGTTCTAGACGTTAAGTCTGAGTAGTGCCAACGGATGGTACCCACCGGTCAACCAATCCGTGCACCGTAATCCATTCACGCAGTGGCTGCTTGTCGGCCAGCTAGATCGGAGAGGATTTCGGTCGCGGGTCTCCGAATGGATTACGCTCATCTACAATCTTCAGCCACCAATACATGCCCGTTTTCAAACGCGGCACAAAATACAATCATACGGAGAAGAAACCTACTCTACGATACTCCGTATTTCTTCATCAATCAGTCAAAGGACAAAAATCTAATCTTTACTTCGCGTTCCCGAATTTCCGACGCAGTACCGAAAAATATGCTACGCTAACTCAACCCGACGAAAGCTACGCTAATAAATAGGCAAAACAACAAAGGTACCGCGTACCGCGCGTGACGCGAAACCGACCCCAGCGGATTTTCTCAAACCCTACCCTCGCGACGGCATACTTACCATGCACTCTATTTCCCGCTGAAAGAAAGGACCACTGGAAAGGAAAATCGTGTTTCGAGTTAGCAGTTCATATTATTATTTGTTTTATTCCTTCCTTTTTTCTTTTTTTTGTTTTGACAATAATTATTATGTTATTTTTGATTGTTTTATCACAATAGAAATGTTTAATTCAATTACAATCACCGCTATTTCTAACATTACCGAAATAAAAATAACAACTCATCCTTACACATACAAATGCTTCACAATCTCATTCTTAATTATTATATAAAAAAAATATTTTTTTTATAAAATTGTTTGTGGTCTCGGTGTTTTTGCGCTTATTTGAAAATATGTTTAGAAAATGTTTTTCTCCTTAGACGCAAATAAAATATTTTGTTTTTTATACATATATATATATTTCGAGGGTAAGTTTTCCCTCTTCTTCAGTGTACTGATGGTCTAGTTACAATTTTCTTTGCTTAAATACCTAACATGTCTAGCTATACAGGAGTGAGTTTAATTGCTATTTAATTATGCCTTTTTATTTTTCTTACTCTACTTTTTAAAATGTTTTGGTTTTATTGGCTTAGTCCTTTAATTACAAGCTTAACAAATGTTATTTAATGACAGTCAATGGAAAAGGTTATTACAAAAATTTTTAAATTACTTTATTACCTCTAGTAGTTTTGAATATCCGTGCCCGACGTCATCATTCAGCCTCGATTGTTCCGGTTGTCTCAAAATCCACAGGCTTTCATACGCATCTAATTTCTTGCGGCTTTTGACCTGCTGTACTACCTCGACGTCTTCCCAATTGATCTTATGGTTGCTTGAAACGATGTGCTTTGCTACCGATGATTTTATCGCTTCAATGGGTCGTTGTTTCTCGATGCACTTTTCAGCTTGATTGATGTGCTCCGTAAACCTTGTTTTAAGCGGGCGTTTCGTTTGTCCTATGTAGCTTTTGTGGCATGTCTGGCACGTGATTTTGTAAACTCCACATTTTTCGTGTTTATGTTTCTTATCTTTGGGTGTTCCCAATATTGTGCTCAATTTCGATTTTTGGCTTGTTGGTACTGCTATTATGTTTACTTTTTTTAATCTCTTTTTGATTTTGTCGAAAGCTTTCGAATATGTTAATGCTGCTCGTTGGGTCTCTTTTGATCTTTCTTGTGAGTAGAGTGTAGTGAGTGACTCCAATTTTAGTTTTTTCTCCATTCTTCTTATGATCGCCTGTATTGATCTTTCGTCAAAACCATTCAAAACTGCTGTGCCAAGGATAAACTGCTTCTCTTGATTGTAGCGTTCGGCGTTCATAGGCGTTGTCAACATCCTGTAAATCCAACTATTGTAGCTGGCCATTTTCGTTGCGTGGGAGTGATTGGACGTCACTGGTATCGTTCGTTGAGTGCTCGTTGTCTTCCTGTGGATTCCAAACTCGATTTCGTTTTCGCCTCTGATGATCTTCACGTCTAGAAAGGCTATTTCATTTTTGTTCTCCACCTCCATTGTGAACTTTATATTCTTGTGGATACTGTTGATTTTCGTCATCGTGCTTTCCAGATTTGCTTTCTTGACTATCGCGAATACGTCGTCTACATATCGTAACCAAACTCTCGGCAATGCACCTTCATCCGCAATTCGTTGTTCTATCCATGTCATGAATATCTCGCTTATAAATGGAGATAATGGGTTCCCCATTGCTACGCCAAACTTCTGTTTGAAGTATCTGCCTCGAAACGTGAAGTATGTTTCTGACATGCAGAGTGTTGCGATAAAATCATCGGTACCAAAGCACATCGTTTCAAGCAACCATAAGATCAATTGGGAAGACGTCGAGGTAGTACAGCAGGTCAAAAGCCGCAAGAAATTAGATGCGTATGAAAGCCTGTGGATTTTGAGACAACCGGAACAATCGAGGCTGAATGATGACGTCGGGCACGGATATTCAAAACTACTAGAGGTAATAAAGTAATTTAAAAATTTTTGTAATAACCTTTTCCATTGACTGTCATTAAATAACATTTGTTAAGCTTGTAATTAAAGGACTAAACCAATAAAACCAAAACGTTTTAAAAAGTAGAGTAAGAAAAATAAAAAGGTATAATTAAATAGCAATTAAACTCACTCCTGTATAGCTAGACATGTTAGGTATTTAAGCAAAGAAAATTGTAACTAGACCATCAGTACACTGAAGAAGAGGGAAAACTTACCCTCGAAATATATATATATATATATATATATATATATATATATATATATATATATATATATATATGTATAAAAAACAAAATATTTTATTTGCGTCTAAGGAGAAAAACATTTTCTAAACATATTTTTTTTATGTATGATAAATTTAATGTTAAGAATCAAAAGTAGAACGACAAAGCTGAGGTAGATGACAACGTATCATATTTCATGATAACTTAAATATATTTATCGCATCATCTCATTTCTATTTTAATGGTTGCTTTTAATATTATTCTTCGAATGTTCGAATCGTACATACAAAGTATTTCGCCACAATAAAAACAGTATTATAGGTTTCTTTACTTGTACATCGATTTCCTTTCCAAATCTCTCATTCTGGGACAGTTATCGTTTCATATTAATTGCTTTTATATATTTAATTATTCTCTCTTTTTTTCGAATAGTATAATTTAGCACAACGAAGGAAATAGGAAATTCAATTTGTATTTTTTTCTTTCTAGAATTTACGCTTTTCAATAAAATATCAATTAAATCAAGAAAATTTCATATGGGAGCTTATGTGTTTTTTTCTCTCAAGGTTGTATTGTTCCAAGTAGTGAGTCAAATGAATTTCTATGGCAGTCTCTGTTAAAAGTCAGGAATGTGTCTTTTACTATTGAGAATCTATTGGTTCGTTGTGGATGAATTAAAATTATATGCTGATGAAGGTAGTGTTGTACCATTTAATAATCACACTCTCATCTCAGATAATTACTTATTTGACCCAAAAGTTACTTTACGTCTTTGTACTAATGGTAGTTTGTTTTAACATTTCTGTCCGCGTCCATCGAAAAAGTTTTTTCCAACCTTAAAGCGTTTCTCTCTCTCTCCCATTTGTTTCATTCGATTTTCCTTCTTTGTTTTTCTCGCTTTGGAATAATAATAAATATAAAAATTAGAATTCCAATAATAATGCTTACACTAACTGCTACATATTTATATTCTTATTCCATAATCATTTCTTATCTTTCAAAGTATATTAAATTAGAAGAGAATCAGAATATTCTACAAGTATTTACATTTCATATGTGTATAGAAAACAACTAAAAACTTCATATCATAATCCATTTCTGTATGTTAAAACATTATCTTAAATGCGAAATGATATACTCGTATACGAGCAATTTATCAAGTATTTACATTCGCAATTTATATGGTATACTAAGTATTATATTTTCATAGCAAATTTCCCTTATATGTCTACATTTTAAATTATTAAATGATCAGGAAGGAATACATTAATAAATGGTTACATGCAGAAAATTAATTTTAAAATATGGTAAGATGAATATCAAATACAAACAATTTGATACAACGTTCGAAATTTAATGAAAAATCAAGTTTATATTTGCGGTGGGTAAAGTGATTATCAGGATTTTTATTTTTAAGTCGGGGAAGCGTTCATAGGTTTGATTTCAAGGATTTACAAACAACAAAAAAAACATGGCTTCTTTTGCACGACTGATGCAGCGATTGTAACTCAAAGTTTCATATGCCTGACTGTATTTTTGTTTGTTAGGAGGAACATGTAATTGTGAGTTTTGAAACGAAAAACAATTTAGCAAATTTTATGATATATTTCTTTTTGCGTATGAATGCTTGATGTGTTATGCTTATAATTTCCCTCTCCCTCTGAATCGTACATTTGAAAATACTTTGACATGAACGCTGAGTATATTATAGTTAGATTAAGTTCCGGGTCAGCACGATAGTGAAACTATGCTAAGGTTGTTCAACGTTTACCATTTGTCAGACGCCCTTTTAGATCAACAATGGTCTACTCGCCCTTCTACCTGCCGAATTAAATCTTGCGGTAAGACAAGAACAAAGCTCCTCTTGGAGCCGCCCGAAAAATTAGGTCCTGCTTCATGCGACGACAGCAGGGAAAATGTGCAGACATGATCTGTCTCATTGTCAACGCACTACTCCGAACCACCTGCAACGCGACGAGAACACTAGAAACGGCTCGCACTTTTAATATTTAGTATTTTAACACTATCCTGCTAGCCTGATTATTCCTTTCCACCGGGGATTGAAATGAAATTTGTCGTAATATTAATTCTTTCAGTTCTTGCTTCTTCCTTTCGATTCGCTCCCTTTTCTTTTGGTTTTCCTTTTTGATAGAGTCAATTTGCTGCACTGAACTGGTTGGTAGATCTATTCAACGGATTTGCTTCATCACCATCAGAACATTCAAGGCATCATATACACGACGGCGAATATTAAATCGCGACCGGCCAACTCAATGTAAACTCGCCAAATCTTGCGTTGAATTTTTCACAACCGACTCTTCTTGGGTGGCGGCCACTACGTGCACACTTCACTGCCATGTGGCTGTCGATTCCTCTTGACATCCCACGACAAAATTGACGTGGGATGTGCGCCCGTCGCAACCAACGTGAAATGACAAGCCACCTAGCAGCAAGGTGTGTTAGTAGTGGTCACCAGCGGCGTCGCATGATTCATTACAGGGCAGTGTCCACGATGCCTACCAGGCATGAGGAGACCGAAGGAAACGCTGCTTGGCCCTATGATGGTTTTTTTTTCTTTTTCTCTCAGCGTCGTAGGTCTTTGGCATGGTAGACTCCCAGCTCCCTTCTGGACATGTCCGCAATGAGGTACCGCGTGAGACTTAAGACTTGTAGGACTCAACACTTCACGAACTTCTTGTCTAGCTTGGCAGTGTAGTGCCGACCCGAAGCCAGAAGGATGGGATCGCAGATTGTACCGCTCCTCCCCCAGCCATCTACTGTCTTCAATCCTCTCCCGGATTTGTTCTCGTAGAATTTGGAGTTTCTCGTGCGGCTCCAGTACCACTATTGGGTCTTCCAAACCTTTCAACTGCCGCAATAGCCGGTACGAGTTTCCGTGGCAAATCATATGCTGGCCGAACACGGCAAAGTATGGGGAGATGCCTGTGGTGGAGTGATAGGACGAACTCAGGGCACAAGTGATGGCGGAAATCCTGCGGTCCCAATCCTTCTGATCCGGTTGGACGTAGGCTCGAATGGCGGCGATGAGGGTGCGGTTCAACCGCTCGGACGCATTGGCTTGCGGCGAATAAACGGCAGTCCACTGATGCGTAATGCCATACTTCTCCATTAATTCCCAAAATCTAGACGAGGTGAACTGAACTCCGTTGTCGGAGACCAGCTTCTCCGGTACTCCAAATATATGGAAAATCGCGATTTTCCAGAAAACTGACTATGGAGCCGGTGTGCAGGTTTCGAAGAGGTTCCACAATCGGAAATTTGGACAAGTGGTCCAGGACCACGACAGCTCCCGTGCATCCCGAAGTCGAGTGAGGGTACAGACCGATGAGATCTATATACAGGCGCTGGAACACCCGCTCCGGTAGTTCGAATTTTCCCATCGGGGGCCGAAGAACAGAATTGGGCGCTTTAGTGCATTTGCACAGCTCACAAGCGGCTACGTACTTTTTCACTTGCTGCGCCATCTTAGGCCAAAAGAAGTAAGTCTTCAGTCGCCGAAGCGTACGACCATAACCGCCATGTGCACTCAATGGGTGGTCATGAGCCCGCTTAATCAATTCGCAGGTCAGTTCTTTGGGCACCCATAACTTCCACTGTTCCTCATCTTGAATGGGGTCTCCGGAGGCGTGTCTCGTTCGCTTGTATATAAATCCCTCCATCACCCGTAGTTCTGGCAGCTATGGCAACTGGTTCTGAATCGTATTCATCAGCTGGATATAACGTGCTGACTTGAAGGCGGGATGGTCCAAGTCGATCCATAGGGGGCTGTCGTCCTCCTGGGCCAACTCGGCTCCTTCAGGGGCGAACATCCTTGATAGTGTGTCCGGTACCTGGTGCTGACTTCCCTTGCGGTGTCTTATCGTGAAGTCAAACGCCTGTAATTTCAAAGCCCATCTGGCCAAGCGGCCGTGGAGATCAGTTTGGCTCATCAGCCATTTCAGTGACGCATGATCAGTGACGATTTCCTTCTACATATGCTCGAAAACGTTTCACTGCCAGCACAGCCGTCAGGCATTCCTGCTCCGAGACCGTGTAGTTCCGCTGGGCCTAGTTCAGCTTGTAGGACATAAAGGCTATAGGTCTCTCCTCGCCGCCTTGTGCAACCTGGACTAAGACTGCTCCCACCCCATGTTGACTCGCGTCACAATGGATTGAGAACGGTTTGTCAAAGTCTGGGCTGTGCAGTACGGGGGCTGTTGTCAGACTCTTCTTTAGCTCTTCAGAGGCTCGCAAGCTGGGCCCTTCCCAGACGAACCTACGTCCCTTACGCAGCATGTCGGTCAAAGGAGTGGTAATGGTGGCATAGTCGCGCACAAAACGCTGGTACCATCCGCATAAGCCTAGGAATCGGCGTAACTGCTTGGTAGTCTTGGGTAATGGAAAAGCGTCAATCGCTTGCGTCTTGTCCGGATCGGTCTTGATATTGCCATGCCCAATGTTGTGACCCAAATACTTCACTTCCGTCATCACGAACTGACTCTTCTGTATGTTGATGGTTAACCCTGCCCTCCGGATGTGTAGAGACACCTCCTGAAGCAAGTCAATGTGTTCGTTAAAGGTCTCGGTTATAAGCAGCAGATCGTCCAAGTAAACGAAAACTTGGTGCCGTAAATGAGGTGGTATCATCTTATCCATAAGGCGCGTCATTGTTTGAGGGGCATTGCACAATGCGAATCGCATGGTCTCGAATTGATACAGGGGCCGACTTGGGACTGTGATGGCTGTTTTCTCCTTTGAGCCAGGGTCTTAAGGAATTTGCCAGAAGGCGTCCTTGAGTCTAAGCCCGTGATGAAGTGGGCTTTAGGCAACCGACTCAAAATGCCTTCAATCAACGGTAGAGGGTATGCGTCCTTGACAATGACGGCGTTCAAGCGTCTGGCATCTAAGCATAGCCGGACCTTGTTCGGCTTGACAACTAAGGTGACCGGGGAAGCCCACGCGCTCTGCGATTCTTCGATCACGCCTAATGCTAGCATTCGATCAACTTCGGCATATAACAACTTTTCCTTCGCCGGAGATATGGCAAAATGTCTCTGTTTTATGGGTTTAGCATCTCCCACATCTATTATGTGTAACACCAGTGCCGTCCGCCCGAGACCTTCCTTCTCATGCGATGGAAAAGCCGATATAGCCGAGTCAAGTCGCAGTTGTTGATTCACATCCAGTGTATGTCGTAATAAGTGAGTGGTTTGAGTTTGGTCAGGAACAGTGGTGACGGACTCCAGGGTCGTGCCGGAAAACAGTGCCTGGGGCCAAGTTAAATAATAATAAAGATTCTGGGTTAATTGAGGTATGATGTAAAATTCCGTAGGTTTAGTTACTCCTTTAAAGGTGACATCCATTGTAATTTTTCCCACTACAGAGTGACGACTTCCGTCCGCCGTGCTTAACCAGGTGGTAAAATGGTGGATTTGGTCCGTGTGCATTGCCCTGCAAAATCGGCTGATATGCAATTCACACTGGCTCCCGTATCGACTAAACCTGACAATCGTTTTTGCAGGAGGTGTACTGACGCATATGGTCGAACGGCATCCCTCAATAATTCATCTAAGTGTATGTCCTTCAGCACCTTCCTCGACTGCCTGACCCTTCTCCAGAAGCTCCGCATCCGACGCGTGGCTCACTTTCTTCGCGGTGGGACAGTTGTAGCCAACTCCTCATGGAAGATGCGCTGTCGAATAGCCAAATAATTCCGCAGTCTGACGTGGAAGGGTTTGACATGCCAAGGAACCTTCGCCTCGCTATCAATTCCCTGCGCGTCCGCCTCGACAAAGGATGGCGTCGGTTGTGGAACTTCGGGAGAACTGTGTTTGGCGGTGTGAGTCAGCGGAATTGGAGTCATGTCTGGGGCTTGGTCATAGCTAGTGATGGGGTCAGCATTGGTTCGTCCGGGTTTTAAGAGTGCCGACGGGTGGTCGCGGCACTCGCTGGCAAGTTTTTTCGCAATTTGCAATTTGCGCAATCAGGTGCTTACGTGTCTGCCTTCCCGCATCGGTAACAGAAAAGCGTTGGTTCCGCTGGACATGCATAGAACCGATGCCCCGTTTGTCGGCAGTTCCAACAGACCATCGGGCTTGTAATTGCTTCAAGGGATGGTCGATCAATCATTGCTGGGTCCCCAAGCTCCTGTGGTGCTCCGCTCCTCGGTACTGGTACTGGGTAAGCAAGTAGGTGGTCCACTGCCATCAACTCGGCGGTGTGATGATTTCGGGGATATGGTCCCGTTATACGAGGTTGTGGACGGAAGGTACCTCGCCGCTCATCCAGCTGTTCTTGCCTACGGACATGGAGGCGTAATTGCTGTATGGTGTTGATGGGAAAATGCAGAAGTGTGTTCTGAAGCTCCCAACGCATATTCTCTCTGATAATTTCTACCAGTTCGTCCTCAGGCATGGTTGTTCGTAAGCGAGTGCTCAATCTCACGATGCTTGTGTAGTACTGGTGGAACGGTTCGTGATCGCCTTGTTTCCGTTTCTTTATTTGTTCCCTTAGTTCTCTTTCAGTGAAGCCGTCATCAAATCGATTGCGGAAGGCTGCACTGAAAGAATCCCAAGTGGGACGTGGCGTCGACTCCTTAAAACTCCAGTACCAGCCGGCAGCATCTCCGCTGAACAAAAGGTGTGCATGCCGGAGGAAGGCCGAGAAATCACCTCCCAGGGTGCTGGACACTAACGCCTGAATCCTGAAAAGGAACCGGTCCGCTGATATCATCGCGTTGAAACCCGTGAAGTTCAGGCGCCAACTCTCCATGATACGAGGCGTCGGGTCTCGGAAAGGTGTCAATGCGTTCTCGGGGGGAATCACATCTTCGATTGACCTGCTGTAAGGGACTGCCTCGGGGACTGGAGGTACCAACGGAGGTGCGGTGCTGTGTCGTGGTCGATACTCGGGAGCTCTGGGGTCCATTCCCGAGTTCCTTGGAGGTAGGGTCCATTGATCAGCTGGTCAAGAGTGGGGCATAGCCATACTGAGATTGGGCTCCCAGCCAAGCGGAGTTCTCACGCGGCTGGGAGGTTGGCTCATCGGGAGGTTCTGGAGCCTTCCCTCTAAGTTGCCAATCCTCTCAGACATGTCTCGCATTAACGCCACGAGGGTGTCAATGTAGTGGGTGGAAGGCGCGGGTGTAACTTAAGCCGTGACAACTGCAGCAGGAACTTCACCGCCCAAGTCCATCAGTGATTGGGGCGGTTCGGCCTCTGGGACCCCTTTCGCCACTGCTCCACGCGTTGGGACGTGCGTTCCGAGGGGGAAGTCTACGGCGGTCCGCTCTATGGGTCGCCGGCATAGTGGGCAAAGCTTGGACGTTAGGAGGAGCTGTTGGACACAGGCACGATGGAACAGGTGCCCGCACTCCAATCGCACGCTGTGTACGCCCTCCACTGCGTCTTCAAAACAGATCCCGCAGTTAGCTGGTTGGACCGTTTTGGATTTGGTCCAACGCTTATCTGGGGTCCGCTTCGTTGCCATGTTTGTTTCAATCTGGGTGGTGGCACTAAGTCTTACTGAAAGAAAAAAAAAGTAACACTCTAATATGAAAAAACCTTATGAATAAATTAGTGTAAAATGAAAAAAAGATTTATTTTATACACTCTTTCCTTTCCAGCAGTCGATTCCTCCAAGGAGAAATGAGAGTGCGTGGTGGTCTGCCTAAGGAAGGGTGCTTTCGGTCGATTTACAAAAATTAACCCCATACCCTATACATTACTAAAACCGTCTCTAAACTACTTTAAATGACTCGACGAGACAAGTGGTAGAGCTACCGTAACAGTTTTATACGCGGTCAAAATTCCCGACGCGTGGAAGCATTCCGGGCTTCGCAACTCCAGGATACGCCACCGAACGATGAACCGATACCTCTCGTCTATCACGCATACAAAATATGTAGAATCCTTCCGCAACATAAAGGCAAGGTAGCCTTCTATTTTCTTCAGAGTCCAGGCTGACAGGAAAACCCCATCTGGCTGACAGTTCCATCAGGAAAATAGAAGTTCCTTAAGGGGTTTACCTGGGACAACACATCGGAAGGATTCTGTCCCGAAAAAAAATCGAACAAACGAGAGCGGAAGCTACAACTCACGTGAACTGACTGCTAGTGTGTAGCACACAACTCCACTGCTCCTGTTTGTGAAGCTCAAGTACCAAGGTACCTTACATCCTCCGTAAAGGACCAACTCGTCAGAAGACGCGAATCTTTTATCCCCTTGGGATGTTTTGGCCCCACGTTGGGCGCCATTTGTAATGATTTTGATTTCTACGTCCGAACGAGGAACCGACCTCTCATCGGTTCTAGACGTTAAGTCTGAGTAGTGCCAACGGATGGTACCCACCGGTCAACCAATCCGTGCACCGTAATCCATTCACGCGGTGGCTGCTTGTCGGCCAGCTAGATCGGAGAGGATTTCGGTCGCGGGTCTCCGAATGGATTACGCTCATCTACAATCTTCAGCCACCAATACATGCCCGTTTTCAAACGCGGCACAAAATACAATCATACGGAGAAGAAACCTACTCTACGATACTCCGTATTTCTTCATCAATCAGTCAAAGGACAAAAATCTAATCTTTACTTCGCGTTCCCAAATTTCCGACGCGGTACCGAAAAATATGCTACGCTAACTCAACCCGACGAAAGCTACGCTAATAAAAAGCAAAACAACAAAGGTACCGCGTACCGCGTGGGACGCGAAACCGCCCTCAGCGGGTTTTCTCAAACCCTAACCTCGCGACGGCATACTTACCATGCACTCTATTTCCCGCTGAAAGAAAGGACCACTGGAAAGGGAAATCGTGTTTCGAGTTAGCAGTTCATATTATTATTTGTTTTATTCCTTCCTTTTTTCTTTTTTTTGTTTTGACAATAATTATTATGTTATTTTTAATTGTTTTATCACAATAGAAATGTTTAATTCAATTACAATCACCGCTATTTCTAACATTACCGAAATAAAAATAACAACTCATCCTTACACATACAAATGCTTCACAATCTCATTCTTAATTGTTATACAAAAAAAATATTTTTTTTATGTATGATAAATTTAATGTTAAGAATCAAAAGTAGAACGACAAAGCTGAGGTAGATAACAACGTATCATATTTCATGATAACTTAAATATATTTATCTCATCTTCTCATTTCTATTTTAATGGTTGCTTTTAATATTATTCTTCGAATGTTCGAATCGTACATACAAAGTATTTCGCCACAATAAAAACAGTATTTTAGGTTTCTTTACTTGTACATCGATTTCCTTTCAAAATCTCTCATTCTGGGACAGTTATCGTTTCATATTAATTGCTTTTATATATTTAATTATTCTCTCTTTTTTTCGAATAGTATAATTTAGCACAACGAAGGAAATAGGAAATTCAATTTGTATTTTTTTTTCTTTCTAGAATTTACGCATTTCAATAAAATATCAATTGAATCAAGAAAATTTCATATGGGAGTTTATGTGTTTTTTTCTCTCAAGGTTGTATTGTTCCAAGTAATGAGTCAAATGAATTCCTATGGCAGTCTCTGTTAAAAGTCAGGAATGTGTCTTTTACTATTGAGAATCTATTGGTTCCGTTGTGGATGAATTAAAATTATATGCTGATGAAGGTAGTGTTGTACCATTTAATAATCACACTCTCATCTCAGATAATTACTTATTTGACCCAAAAGTTACTTTACGTCTTTGTACTAATGGTAGTTTGTTTTAACATTTCTGTCCGCGTCCATCGAAAAAGGTTTTTCCAACCTTAAAGCGTTTCTCTCTCTCTCCCATTTTTTTCATTCGATTTTCCTTCTTTGTTTTTCTCGCTTTGGAATAATAATAAATATAAAAATTAGAATTCCAATAATAATGCTTACACCAACTGCTACATATTTATATTCTTATTCCATAATCATTTCTTATCTTTCAAAGTATATTAAATTAGAAGAGAATCAGAATATTCTACAAGTATTTACATTTCATATATGTATAGAAAACAACTAAAAACTTCATATCATAATCCATTTCTGTATGTTAAAACATTATCTTAAATGCGAAATGATATACTCGTATACGAGCAATTTATCAAGTATTTACATTCGCAATTTATATGGTATACTAAGTATTATATTTTCATAGCAAATTTCCCTTATATGTCTACATTTTAAATTATTAAATGATCAGGAAGGAATACATTAATAAATGGTTACATGCAGAAAATTAATTTTAAAATATGGTAAGATGAATATCAAATACAAACAATTTGATACAACGTTCGAAATTTAATGAAAAATCAAGTTTATATTTGCTCTGCTTGCGGTGGGTATAGTGATTATCAGGATTTTTATTTTTAAGTCGGGGAAGCGTTCATAGATTTGATTTCAAGGATGTACAAACAACAAAAAAAAAAAACATGGCTTCTTTTGCACGACTGATGCAGCGATTGTAACTCGAAGTTTCACATTTTCAGGTCAAGATAAATATGCCTGACTGTATTTTTGTTTGTTAGGAGGAACATGTAATTGTGAGTTTTGAAACGAAAAACAATTTAGCAAATTTTATGATATATTTCCTTTTGCGTATGAATGCTTGATGTGTTATGCTTATAATTTCCCTCTCCCTCTGAATCGTACATTTGAAAATACTTTGACATGAACGCTGAGTATATTATAGTTAGATTAAGTTCCGGGTCAGCACGATAGTGAAACTATGCTAAGGTTGTTCAACGTTTACCATTTGTCAGACGCCCTTTTAGATCAGCAATGGTTTACTCGCCCTTCTACCTGCCGAATTAAATCTTGCGGTAAGACAAGAACAAAGCTCCTCTTGGAGCCTCCCGAGAAGTGAGGTCCTGCTTCGTGCGACGACAGCAGGGGAAGATGTGCGGACATGATCTGTCTCATTGTTAATGCACTACTCCGAGCCACCTGCAACGCGACGAGAACATGTAATGATTTTTTTAATGCCTTTGTAGGACACGGGTGCCGATGGTCTGGCATAAGTGTCAGCGAGCTATAAACAACACCGAGCTCAGCTAACTAGCTTCACTTAACGACCGCGTACGCGTGCTTGACGACTAGCATTGGCGGGATCATATGAGGCGGGTTCTTGTCAAGCCACGAAGCTACACTACAAAATACTTATCACGCGTACTCTACTCTACAAGACGCACCGATCAATTTTTATTGTCTTTAGAAAAGTTCTATTAGGTGTCAATTAAGCTACTCTACAGTAATTCAATATTTTTTTGGCTCGTTAAAGTTCGCGGACACGGAGGCTTGAGACAAACGCAAACATTACACAAAAAGCAACCGTTACTTTCACCGAAGAAGGTCGTTGCATTACAAGGGGAATGTCAAACCTAAAGATGTTAAAGTGGCTGAAGTGAACCACTCATCTCTGCCTAAAAGATGGAAACTTGACGGATGCAGTTTACTTTACACTAGTAAAACAACAAACTAAGCAGTTTCGACGGGGTGATCACCTTATCTCTTCCGGAGCAGCCACTCCTGATCACCACGGGGCTGCTCGACTGCTTATGTTTATTACAAACACTAGAAACGGCTCGAACTCTTAATATTTAGTATTTTAACACTAACCTGCTAGCCTGATTATTCCTTTCCACCGGGGATTGAAATGAAATTTGTCGTAATATTCTTTCAGTTCTTGCTTCTTCCTTTCGATTCGCTCCCTTTTCTTTTGGTTTTCCTTTTTGATAGAGTCAATTTGCTGCACTGAACTGGTTGGTAGATCTTTTCAACGGATTTCCTTCATCACCATCAGTACATTCAAGGCATCATATACACGACGGCGAATATTAAATCGCGACCGGCCAACTCAATGTAAACTCGTCAAACCTTGCGTTGAATTTTTCGCAACCAACTCTTCTTGGGTGGCGGCCACTACGTGCACACTTCACTGCCATGTGGCTGTCAATTCCTCTTGACATCCCACGACAAAATTGACGTGGGATGTGCGCCCGTCGCAACCAACGTGAAATGACAAGCCACCTAGCAGCAAGGTGTGTTAGTAGTGGTCGCCAGCGGCGTCGCATGATTCATTACAAAGTATTGTTGACAATTAAACGTTTTGCACAATTCGAATTCAATAAAACCGATGATGTAGGTAATAATGAGGCTCATAGATTAAAATATACAAATTAGATCAGTGGCGTAATTATGTTAATCGAGAAACTGTTCATCGAAGACAAGTTGTGGGTTTCTTTCTTGGTCGAGCATTGCTGGTAGATCAACAGATTCATTGATTTTATGAAGAGGGCAAGAAGCTTGTACATTCTACTTCTTAGCACTACAGCCCCTTTCGGGCCTTTGCTTCCTGCAAACAGCGCCTCCAACTATCTCGGTCCGTTGACCGCGTCTTCCAATTCCAAAATCCGAGCAGCGATGAACTGTCTTCGTCGACCGAGTCAGACCAGCGTTTCCTCGGTTTCCCCACTGGCCGCCGGCTTTCAGTTCTCCAAACGAATACCTTCTTGGGTATCAGTTGTTCGTCCATACGATTCATGTGTCCAGCAGTGCATTAAGCACGACTATTTCCTTTAGAGGAAATCAGTTTCCCATTCTCCCCTCTCGGAGCCGGCACCGAAATAAAAGTTTGTTGTAGCTGGTAGCAAATGTTTTTTATAGCCGAAACTTGATCTGATTGATGAAAAAATAGCTTGATGTGGTCTTCATTTAACTTATAGATGGGAACGAATTTGGGTATATCATTGGCTATAAATGTGTCGTACATAACTGTTAGATTTCTCAAACCAGCTTTCAGTTCTAAAAATCCAACGCTTCTCTTGTAATGAATTATATTGCACCCTGATAATAGTTTTATCTTTTTAATGTAGGATATAGCATCGATCCAAAATTATCATACAAAATTTGAATTATCTGTACAAAGCACCCTTTTCAAGAATTCATATTCAGATACCCTTCCGCTATTGAGAACATTGAAGATGTCATTAAATATTCATATGAACTGTGAGGTTGCCTTGCTTCCGAAGTATTCTTTGCATTCCATTACATCTCGCCAAAAATCAATTGCATCAGCAACAGTTTAGCAAAGTTAGAACTGCTAGTCGCACTTTTATCTTTGATTGTTTAAAGTGCACATGAGCCTTTCGATGCGTGTTCGCTGGAGTTGTAACAACTTCACTATGTAGTTCCATTTAATAAACTGACCATCACCATCGACACAACCCTTTAAATCAGCTAATGTATTACGGAAAAGTTTCAGCATAGGACACGGGTCCGGATGAAGCACAATTTCTCCTTCAAAACGATCAATTTTGATTTACCCTTTAGAATTAATATCACGCACATCAGAATCTAATGATTTAGACATCGTAAAATTTGCTGATACCCCATCAAATGTGATTACCATAGCGTGCACTCCCGTGTCAAGAGGAGAGGAGGTTATTACCACCATCACCCACATCTACAAAACCATGTGCTCGTTCACCATCCCAATCAATGTGCTGCCGAATACAGATTTACTCGAAGACCAAATTGACACATATTTTTTCATGGTTTAAACAGTTTTAACTACTCTGTTTATTGCTGCGAACGATTCTTTTGTGACTCCGGGCTTGCAAACAACTTTTTGGTACCATTTTTGTAGCGTTCGTGAATGTGGTAGGCAGTTATCAAATGATGTACGAACAAAACTGACGTAAGATAGGAAGCCATATGGCAACAGTGCTTACTACAACACACATCACCACTAGTAGGTCGATTTTGCTCGCTAGCTTACATGGCGGTATACGAAGAATTGTGGACAACAAAAGTTCGAGGTTTTGTACGATTTTGAGGCGGGTTTCTGCAGTGAAATGCAAATGGTCTGCGGAGAACACAATAGTGCTCCTAGTGAAGTGAAAATTACTTTAGTTCTTATACCAGTTTAATTTTTATCACCTTCCAAAGTGAATGAATAGGAGTTTGTTTACTTCTCAAAACTTAGCTATCAGTGGAAGGTGCAAAACATGTACTTTATTTGCTCATGTAGGAGTACAATGGACAGTGCAAGTTGAATTTTAAGCATGAACGGAATGCGTTTTTACGTTTTCATGCAGAAATTAGTATGTACTACGCCATAAAAGCATTTGCTTATTCCGCATTTGGCTGACAGATGACGGAAGCTTGTCCAATAGTAAGCTGGCTGATACATATGCGAATTGCTACCATATGGCTTTCTATACTACGTCAGTTTGGGCACGAACGTATTCAAATGCCTTGGGCGACAGAAAGCTTAAATTTAGTGCAAATATTTTGATTTCATTGCAATAGGTTTTCGATTGCTTATTGCCTTGACTTTTGAAAACCTGCAGCCCAATGATTTTTTTATTAGATCCAATAATATTCTCCAAAGCTTCACTTTAGTCCTCACATATCAAATTTTGACTTTTCAGTGATGCTAGCAACTGCTTCATACCGTTTACTTGCGTAAGTGTATCAATCAATTCCTTAGGCTTGAGTTTGCTTTCAAGTACTTTTATTTTCGCTCGTAACTTTGTTATTATTTGATTCTCGGGATAGAATTCATTTCGATAATTTCCCTAATCAAATTAAATCATGTTTAGAAAAATATCTACAAAATTGCATTCTCTTGCAACGAATTTCCACATTACCTTCTAAACTAACGGATTTAGGAGGAGGTTGAATACAATAACCACACAGTTAACATAACAATAGCAATTTCAAAATTTTTTCAAAAATGCTAGGTATTAGCGTAAATATTAATTATTTCGAAATTGTTTTCTTTCATTTGAAAATTGATAACACAATAAATAGCATTTATGAAATACATGCTTAAAATTAAAAGAACAATACAACACCGGGACTCTGCATTCTGACTTCATCCTCCAATTGAGAGTACTCGTTGTGCCCCTGCAAATACATTTCCTGATAATTCATTTCATTAAAAACTAAGAAAGCTATATTTACATCAATTTCAAATATTTAATAGGTAAAATAAATATCGTTAACATTGCATAATTGAATGATAGTGTTTCTATTCCAGGCTTGACTAATTATATAAAAACCTCACAGTGAAATTTAATAACTAAAGAATAAATCTGTTTCTCAGGTATTTACAAATCCTTCTACTACTACAATCATAATCGTTCATTCTTTTATACTTTTTTGCCTCCCTATTCCTTTCATAGCCGTGCTTGGGACCGTCTTCGACGGAATCAAAGCGCCATTTTTGGTTCCATGGGTTTTATACTGCCTTTTTTCAGTGAAATGTATAATCGTTGAGCTTGATTTTCACTATGTGTGAAAGAACTACATGCCTTTAAAATGCACTAATTTGTTGAAATATTGCATAGCGGAAATTTTTCAGTGCCTAACAGAAATTTTCGTTCTTATCCTTGTCTGCTTTCAAGACTCTTTTTTTTCGCTCGTAGCTTTGTTATTATCTAATTCTCAGAGCAGATTTCATTTCCGCAATTCCCCTGCTCAAATTAAATTATGTACTGAACAATATCTACAAAATTCCATTCCCTTGCAACGAATTTCCACATATACCTTCTAAACAAATGGATTTAGGGAAAATTTAAATACAAAAGACTATACGATTGATAAACCAAAAGCAAACTCCGAATCATTTCAAAAACTCTAAGTATTTGTTAATATAAAGACTAATTATTTCAAAATTATTTTTATTCATTTGAAAATTCAATAAACATATAATAAATAGCATTTTGGAATACATTGAAAAGAATAATACAACTTCGGGATCCTGCCTTCCGCTTACACGCTCCAATCGAAAACCAGCGGAAAACGGCACAAATTGAGTTTTCAATTGTAATAAAATAACCAATAAAATAAACATACCTAAAAAACTTCCCACTTGCATGTAACGTAATTACTACATAGGTAGATACTGGAGGTAGAGCTAGGATTGAGAGGTGTGCAATGTAATTATAAAAAGAAAATGAACCCAACATAATATACATTTCTTTAACTGTTTCCAATATTTAATATAAACTTATTTACCATCTTGGACGTTGAGCTAGCTTCCCCATTCACCGAAACGCTTGAAACCAAAATAGCTGCTATGCTATTTGCATTTGTCTGCAAAGATAAAAATATGTCTGAGCTCCAGAAGAGATTCTAATAAGTAAATATTTTATCTATTGTTGTCCATTAATCTCTACTAAAAACGGAAATGCATCTTTTCTCAACTTTTTCTGGATGCAGTTTTTTTGAAATAATTTTCCAAAAGCTTTTGGAGCAAATCAAAGTCTTTTCCATATTGCATCCGTCGAAAATAATTAAATTGCACCTAGTTGCGCGTTCATTTTCATCTGCATGGAATCTGAAAAACATTCGTTCATTAAAAATGGGATTTTTGTACATGCTGCACATAATAAAATATATATATTGTTTCGTCTTCATATATCATATCATTTAACGAACTGCCTAAAAATAAATAGAAGTGATTTTATCAATAAAATCATTCATGCAATCATAAGCCAGCAAAAACTTGCCCCTAAGATTCAGGTGGTACTGCGCGAAAACTTATGGTATAAAATTGTCGGCCCCAAAATGTAAACATGATCATGCATGAATTGGAGGCAATAATTTTGAGTGAAAAACACTTCTTAACATCTTCTTTTATTTTCTATGGTTCATGTTGATACTAACCTATGAAATAATACTGCTATAGGCTAGCGCAGGCTTCTATCATTGCATGTTCTCACAATGCACATGATTTTAGAAACTTCTTTGCATTTTTCTATTTTTCCGTCGAATTATAAATTTTTCCCACTTGCAATTTAACCGATAAATAGTCTCTTATAGTCTTGTTGATGGACAACGCACAAATCACGAATGTTTACTTATTTTAACACGAAAATTATATACCGAACGAGTTTGTTTACAGTTTTTTACAACCGAATTTGACAGCAAACGCAAAAAAAACCTTATGATAATATGAAGATTTCTCCTTTTCGACAGAGAGAAATGATGACAAGAAAAAGCAGTGTTCCATTAGCATCGGGCCGTTCGTGTTAGCTACCTGTTCGAAGCACTGTAGTGAAACATCAACTCGAATTCTGTTATCATTTCTGGATGTGCCACGAACGTTTCACTTTTGATTTAATTTTCGAAGGGTGTAGTTTAAAAAGGGAGCTAAAATTTAGAAAATTTTAGAAGCTAACCACCATTGCATAATTGATTGATAATGCTCTTATTTCAGACTTGAATACTTTGCAGAACTTTATTAAGATAAGTAGAAACCTCATAGCGAGATTGAATGACTGAAAAATAAATCGGTTTCTTAGGTCTGCCTTTTTTGAGTGAAATGTATAATCGTTGACAGTTTCCCATTTCCCAGTCTTGGAGCTGGCACCAAAATAAAAGTTTCTGGTAACTGACAGTAAATTGCCTCAAAGTTGAGTTATTGCTATAACCGAGGCTTGATTGAATGGATGAAAAAATAGCTCGATGTGATCTTGATTAAATTTATACAGGGGTACAAGTTTGAGAATTTTTTTTGTGTTCACGCACAGAGTGTGGAACTCCCATGCTCACAAGAAGGCGACTTTCCTACCCACTAAACACCTGCCCTACCAACCAGAGAACGTAGCCTGGAACCGTTTGACACATTACTTCGGGCCAGGTCTCGTTTTGTTACGCCTTGAGGCGCCTTCAAGCTGAGGGACCCTCTTCTAGCGGGAGGGAAAGAGGAAGTGCCAGACAAGCGATCCCCCAGCCCCAAGGCCCCCGGCTGCAGTGAGTCCCTTTTATCTTTTAGGACTGCCCAAACATGATGTGCCGCCTGGTTCCATTTGTCAACCGATTCGAGCATCACCGTGACTTTATTATTCGGGGCGCGCTCTTCCGTCTCCCTGTAGAGGTCCTTTCGCGGCCTGATCCATTTCGTGCACATAAAAATGTGTGGTAGGCATTGTCTTCCCCCCTTGGGAAAAACCGACAATCGGAGACCGTGACTTACCAATCTTGTGCAGGTAAGACTGAAAAGACCCATGCCCGCTCCAAAGCTGGGTCAGTTAGAAGTCAGTCTCACCATACCCGTCATCTGTTGAAATTTCACGAATCACATGTTTTCGATCATATTATTGAGTTTTCGATGAAAATTCAGAAGTCAAAGTATAGGAGGAGTTGGGTTTTTGTGAGGGCAATCAGAGAGCCACTTGAGTGATGATTTTGTAGCGGCGTGAAAGGCGGGGGGTTTTAAAACTGATGGGAGAGGAAGGAGTGTATATAGTAAAAACCTTCACTGACGTATGAATGATAATAAGCATATTTTGCGTCCATTACTTTATTGGCTTTGTTAACTAGCCCTTCAGGGGAATTTTTCATTTTTGTAGTCAACCAACATGTGGCCAGCTGCCGTAAGCCTTCAGCTTTCTTTAGCAAAATGCAAATGTTTCGACGACGTGATATATTCTATGTTTCACATGAAAAAGGGACAAATCAAACTTGCATGCTTAAAATTCACCTTGCAATGTCTACTTTACACCTACTTTTTTCAGAACAGGTATTTTTTTTCTAAATCGCCAGAGCATATAAACCACAAGCAAGTTCACCAGTTGATCGGCCAAATTAAAATAGAGGAAAAATATTTGAATGAAACAAGCGATAAACTTGCACAAGATAGAAAGCGCGTTTATCATCATTTGTTTCTATTTGAGATAAAATGTGAAAGTGCTATCTACTTGGGACTAAGCTTTCATGCAGAAAATCGATATGCTGGTGTGTTTGCATGAATATACACTTCATGAAAGGGAAATCTTTTGCCCATCTGATTAAAATGGAAGCTCATCGTCTTGCATTCCATTCAAGCAAACTATTTCATAGATTTCCCCATGATAGCGTTTGCGAACGCTCACACATACTCAAATTGATCTTTGAAGGTTGAATACCGTTATGTTGGAAATTTGGTCAATGTGAGCTCACTTGATAGTTCATACGCTCTGGTCCCAACTGCTGTAGGACTGGTTCACATACTTAGCTAAAACGCGTGCGTTCAAAAAATTTGTCAGCAGTAAAAGGTAGGACTCGGATAGTGTTAGTATAGTAAAGGGCCAGGCAAAAAAAAACTGTGACCCTCTTTTAAGTGTCTTAAAAATAATAACATATGTAATTTTTGGGCCAAAAGCTGGGGTAAAATACATGCTGGAAAACACAATCATAAAGAATCGTGAGCTGTTGTTGTTTAATAATATGTAGCGAAAACCGTGCAAAACAAACATTTATAGTGAAGTGAATACACTAATAAAGCCTACAAAGCGAGCACTCTTTGTTACTCTACACATTGGTGTCACTTGTTTCTGATAAAAGGAAAAGGACTTCCGTATAGCATAGACTCTATGTCAGTACAAGTGGTTTAAAAAGTTTAAAAAGTAAGTAGTTAGTATGCTTTCCTAGCAGGGAATGTCAATAAAATTGAAAAAGTCAGAGAAAAATAATAAATGAAAAATAATACCAAAAGAAAAATGAAGGACCTCCATGAGCTTTCCATATTTTGGTTCTGTTTGCGCTGATAACTATTTGTCGTGTCGTTTATTAAATCTTAATCTTCGCAGTGTCAATACATGTTCCGAACACGACGATCAAATTGCTGTAGTTTTTTATCAGGATGCCCCCAGCGATGCCAAATTCTTTGAATCTACTAAAGAAACCAAACTCAGTTTTATTTATTATGTATATAGTATGTGGCCAGTTGGCGTAAGCTATCAGCCTACTTCAACGGAATGCAAATTTTTGTATGGCGGAATACATTCGACGTTTTACATGAAAAATACATAAATCACTTTCGTTGCACACTGTGCACTGTCCACTGTACACATACACCATTTAGAACAACCAAATGAAACACACGTTCAACTCATTCCACTGACAGTTAACTTGAGGAAGTAAACAAATTCCTATTCTTTTATCTTTGAAGATCAATAAAACATGAACGGCAAGGTGTCAACGAAAACTCGAGGCTTTTTACGGTTTCATGACAAATTTCCACAGTGAAATCCAGACAGTCTACAGAGAACACAATAGCACTCCTAGTGAGCTGAAAATTAGTTCAGTTCTTATACCCGTAAAATTTTTATCGCCTTCCAAAGAGAATGAATAGGAGTTTGTTTACTTCTCAAAGCTTAGCTATCAATGGAATATGCAAAACATGTGCTTCATTTACTCATCTTGTAAAGTATGGAAGTATGGTGGACACAGCAAGGTGAATTTTGAGCATGTACAGAATGCGTTTCGTACATTTTTCATGCGGAAAATAGTATATATTAAGCAACAAAAACATTTGCTTATTACGCAGCTGGCTGACAGTTCAGGAAAGCATCAATATTAAAGTAAGAGTAGCTTTCCACTTTACGATGATTCGTATGATACAACGTATGTTGTGAATACGCAAACACGCCGCCTCATGTTGTCGTTAGCTAAAAGCCACAATACAAAAGTATATGAGCAGCGTTTCGTTTTACGATTATTCGAATGATACAACATGTGGCAGCTATGCAGTAGAGGGGAAAAGATGGCAGTGGTATGTATCGGATAACCAGGTGCGAGTGTAAATGAGCCAGGTAAAAGCTCCAGAAAGGAGAATGGTGAAGAAGAAGGAAAAGATAGCAGCCCACGAGCGATCTCTGCCGCAAGCCTTTTCCCCCAGGAGAATATAGGGTGTTAGCTCTCTATTTACGAGGCGAGATGGGGAGGAAGAGCTTCCGTGGAATGGGAGCTCACGTGTTCACATATTCAGCAAATTTCGGCGAAATTCGGAACAATAGCTCGCTCTGCCCCAAATATAAACACTTGGTGCGGTACTGGCATTTCAATTTGGGTTCGAGTCTGCTAAGGAGCGTGCTGTTTTCCAACCGTTAATTTCAACGTCCGAGTTGTTACGTGACATCCGTGATTTAAGTTTTAGGACGGAGGTGCTGTTTGATGATCAACTAAATGGTGAGGAGTAAGGTGTTGGCTTGAGCCGTGAATCTCAATCGGCATTTAGGCATTCCAGGCTGTGTGGCATCATGGTATCCTAATGAACAGCGGGGTATCCTGACGAACAGCTGGGTGTAGCTTTCGAGGTGAATTGCTGTGAATGGAGGGATAGTTTCAGGTGGGTTGGCTGCTCTGGGACCACCTTCTTTAGAGTGTACTTAACGCCGAACGAATCGTTATCATCTTTCCAAGCCAAAGCTAATGCTTTGGAGGGCGTTGCCTCAACAGCAGACGGCACTGAGCCGTGAATTTCAATCGGCCTTTCGGCATTCCAGGCTGTGTGGCCGCCCCGATCCACAAGCTCATCTTCTTGGTTCCCTCTACAGCTAACGTTCACATGGGAAGCGCAACAAGTACTACCAACTTCAAAAACTATCAACCCAAAGTCAAGAGCGCTTCGGTCAAAGACATATAAAGTAATGGACGCGAAATGAGCTTATTTTCATCCATACGTGAGTGAAGTACTTTCACTGCATACATGTCTTCCTCTCGCATGCGAATTGAAATCCCCATGCATTTCACGCCGCTAGAGAATCCACACATTCAAGTGGCTTTCTAGTTGCTCTCACAAAAATCCCACTCCTCTTATACCTTAACCCCGAATTGTCAACAAAATATCAACCATATGATTGAAAACATATGATTTGTGAAAATTCAACATTGATGGGAAACGTTTAATCAAGTTGAATTTAAAATTGTACACAAAACAATTTTTTAAGATAAACCGTGTTGATTCTAGTGCAAAAGCGTTGCAAATGTGATAATTTAGCAAACTGAGGAGTTTGTTACGGATCGCGGGTGTTTTTGTGTCGAAAAATGAAAAATGAAGTGACGTGTGTGGGACTGTAAAAACAGCTCTAGGCAGCATGTCAGGGACGTACCCTTCGTAGGGTAAGTCATGTTCAACCTTTCATATCGTTCAAGTTAGAATACACGCACGGAAAATTGATTTAGTTCAAGATGCGAAAATTAGTGGGAGACTTCACGTCAAATTTATTTGAAATTCGAATGAACAGCTAAAAACGCGCCAACTTCAAGCCACATGATAAAGTGCTTCAATTCTCTCGATGCATTTCGTATCCTCTCTCTTAAATCTATGGCTTCGGTCAATGCCATACAATGTGTAAATGTGCAACGGAATTAACAAACAAATAAAATTAATTCGCTAAAATAAACACTTGTCTTTGTTGATCTAGTTTAGATGGGTACAGTAGGAGGTAAGAGCCATGCAGGAGGATCTCTCTTCCCGGAAGCCTGGAAGGTGAATAAAGAAAACACATCAAATCAACCTCCTAGTTTATACTAGTATACAAAGGCTATACTGGTCATGACGCAAGCCCATGTACCTGAAAGCCCTACCACCATATAGATGACCACATGTAGGCTGACTTTTCTCATTAATTTAAAGGGTAGTATATGAAGAAATGTGGAAGTGTCGATAAAAATCGTGGTTTTGTACGGTTTTTAAGCAAAATTCAATGGTGAAATCAAGACGGTCCACGAAGAACATTGTAGCGCTCCTTATGTAGTGAATTTCATTTCAAGTCATGCGCCCCTTCATGTTTCCTTAAGATTCATGGTTAAAAGATTAGGAATTTGCCAACCTTTTCAAGCTGGTTGTCAGTGGAAGGAGTTGAACGTGCGTTTCAGTCAGTTGTTTGAAAATGTTAGATGTACAATTGGCAGTGCAAGGTGAATTTTTAGCATGCAAGCAATGTGTTTTGTCCTTTTTCATGTGAAACGTGATATATTACGTCGTAGAAGCCTTTGATTCCGCCAGTGTAAGCTGACAGCTCACGGGAGCTGATTACATCTAGGCTTACTACACAAATACAAATTTTGCCTGGAGGCAAAGCCTTACTGCAGCTTAACAAGCCATGTACCTGAAAGCCTTACTAACAAATATAGGATGATTTATGATAAGATTTGGTTCTTAGTCTCAAATAAGAGGCGTTAAGTTGAAACTTTGAAATTATATTATGCGTCGAAAGAAAAATCGATGATATTTACTTTGTAAAGATTATTTTGTTTAAATGTTGATCGCTACTACGTCATAAATAGTCCATCCTGAGGGTACAATTTTAGATGACGCGTTCCAAAATAGCGACCAGTACCTCGCGAATGACACGAGTGATGTTAGCTTTCAAAGCGTGGTTTATCCCTGAAGACCAGAGACTTCGTGTAACCCCAAAGAAAATAATCTAAAGGTGCGATACCACATAGTCTAGGTAGCCCCAATTTACTGGTCCAAACCGTGAAATCGGGGTTCCAGGTTCAGTAGGTCATCGATGCACACCATAAGTTGATCTAAGTGTATGAATAATATTTCTCACGGAACGCTGATTATCGTAATACAGCTGCCTTTCCATGATGATTTGCCAAACAATACTGAATAAAAATTACATTAAATTTTGACAGGAGTAACACGTGATCTGTCAAAGAAAGCCTTTTGAAATTTAAACCTCAAAGAAATCGTGATAATGTGTGGCTTCGAGCCAAATTTCAAAGGTGAAATCAAGAGGATCCGCGGAAACTATCGTAGTTCATTCATTTGTTCCTGTTATATTGAGATTCAAAGTTAATCGATTAGGAATTTGTTTACTTCTTCAAGCTAGCTGTCAGTGGTAGGAGTTGAAAGTATGTTACATTTAGCTGTTCTAAAAAGTATAGGTGCACAGTGTGCAAGGTGAATTTTTAGCATGCAAGAAATGTGATTTGTGCCTTTTTTATGTAATGCGTCGAACATTATACCGTACAAACATTTGCATTCTGTTGAAGTATGCTAACAGCTCACGGCAGCTGGCCACTTGTAGGCTGACTCTACAAATGCAAATTTCACCTGGAAGTCTTTGTTACCAACACCAACGTAAGTATAACAAGCCTTTCAGTAGAAATTTGCATTTGTAGTAATCAACCTTCATACACCGCCATGTAAGTTGGCAAGAAACGTCAGCGTATATGTGGTCATGAAGTTGGGCTTTCACGTTTATGGCTTGTTAAGCTGTAGCAGAGCATTTACACTAAGCAGCACTGGCACGGTAAAAATTTCCCATTCGAACTGTAAAAATCCCACATAATAAAATATTACATAAATTTGTGAGAATTAGTAGCACAATATATGTAGTTGAAAATTTTCTGAAAGTGCGATAGGATAATATGACAAAATTTTTATTTCTAAACATGCACACGAGATATAAGATTCTCCTTAATAGTGATTGATCCAGTCCACTTAACTAACATTAAAATTAAATTTAAGGAATGTCAGTTGTGAAAAAATGACGCGCGAGTGCAAATTGTAGCTAAATTTTCTAATTAAGTGCATATCGGGTTAAATCTTTACTCATAATTGTGAAAATAAGTTGCACGTAGTGAATTCAGTAAATACTTCTGAGAACATAATGAACTATGTGACAAAAGTGATGGTGAAGATTGATTTCCTCTCTGCAAAGTTACAAACACCGGTGTTCAAAAAGCAAATATATAATAGTTGCCCTTTAGTTAGACGGCGTTTCGTCTGGCTTCTCAAAAAAGACCTGATGAATAACTGATAACATAATTTTATTGTTAGTCTTTTATAGTCCAATTTTTACAAGTATTCAATTTTTAGTATCGCAAAGTCCGTAGCGTGGTCATTGCCTTAGTGCTGAGTCGTTGAGAATTCCTAGAGTTCATTGCAGCTTGTCACATGTTTGATGTCGTGGTCAGCAAAAAGTTCATGCTCTCCGTGGAAATGAAATTTTCGGAGCAAGCATATTACACGAATTAATTTATTTGTAATTGGGGCATTGATCGCGCGCGAAAATAAAAAATGTTTGGAATGTGCGAATTGCATATTAAGTCGGCTCAGTTCAGAGTACGTTGAACGTTAATCGCGCGTGGAAATTAGATTTTGTTGATGCGCGCAATTTTATGTGAATTTTCATTGAACATTCTCCCCGTCCTTGAACTGTCCCAGTTCAAATGAAAATGAGTCGTCTTTGATGACCTTGCGCTGCGCAGGAATAGGTTTTATTTCCGTTCGTCTGAATTTCTTCAACGCAGTCCAGATGATCAGAATAATTGTTGCGGTTGTTAGGATGTAGCCGAGTGTATAGTGGTGGATGTGATGATTGTTTATTCTATCAGAAGGTAGTAACTGTGGAGAATGATCCGTTGGAAGTTGCTTTACGATTTCGTTCCAGTCAGCAGCCTTTGTGTTGATAAGGAAATCGGTGGATGATGATTTTATGAAGTTGGTTTTGTTGAAGGTTATCTGTCTGAAATTGGCTGATGGTGTAAACGTGTAGCTCATAACTGACGTGAATGTGTTTAATCCCCTAATCGTCATGGTATCGTGTCTGATTTCACACTGAGGTTCTAGATGTAGAACACCACTTCCTTGTAGTGTTTGTGTGGTGACTTCCTGTCCACATATTGTGTAAAATACTCTTGTCCCTTGTAGCGCATAGATCCACAGGTTTTGTTGGTGGGCTTGGATCCACAAGTTCGTGTTGTTGATAGGTAGCCAGATACATTGCCGAGAAGACGGTTCCTCGTGGTTTAAGAGAGTGATTTCGCATTGGTTGATGCTGGATCGCCGATTGCACAATGGATGATGTTGAACGCACAGGAATGTGTTGTCCTTGGTGAGTGTACATTCATCCAATTCGTGTTGGTTGACCGGGTAGTGTTGGTTTCTCTGGAGATTTACTAGCAGATATTGTGTAGATGGTTGGATGAGATATGACTCTTGAGCGCGTCGAATGGGAACAGGTATCAGGTTGAGCAGTTGAAATTCTTCGGAATTGATTAGTGGCAACTTCAGCTGAAAAATTACAAAGGATTTGGTCATCTTGGCATGTACCGAAAACGTCTTGTGCAATGATAGATCTCCAACTGTTCGACTGATCGGGATATTAAGACTTGGAGGAAGTGCCTTTCGTATGAGCGTTACTAGTTCTTGAAGTTGTCGCGGAGTGAGAAGTAATGGGTTGATGATGCCGTGCTGTAGATCAAGCAGTATATCCCATAATGCCCTATGTGTTTCTTGGTAACTGTGTAGTGCCATCATGGTGCGGAAGCAAAATGTGATGAAAGTTTGTTGCTGAGATACACTGCTTATACCGTCTGACAGTTGTTTTAAGTAATCGTCTATTGCCATAAATTGTTCCTGGATATGGTACGTTTGTTTTTTAAAAAGGTTTGTGGTGGTCTCAAGAAGTGAGGTTTGATTCTCCATGAGTGAGTCTAGATAATGTTCGTTGGCTCGTGATTTTTCAATTTCATCTTCAAGGTATGTTGCGTAGTCTGAATCTAGAATACCGAAAAGTTTATTAGCGACGTTGCCCACGATGTCCAGTGGTGCTCTTCTTCTTCTGGTAGGGTATCTTCTGCCTTCTCCTCCCTTGTGAAGGATTTCGTTTAGCTGCTCAATATGAGATAGTTGGTGTGTGAACGGCTGTAAGGTTTGAGTGCATACTTGACCTTAAATAGTGATTGATGCACACAGCTTTTTCATGTTGAGTATACCCTTGCGAATCCCATCTAATTCTTCCCAGTAGTGTTTTAAATCATAGAAAGTAATTACGTTCCATTCGTTAGTTACTAGCTTTGCTTGTCCGATTGCTTCGAAGTAAATTCCAGGGTCCTTTGTGAATGGATCAACAGTTATAGGGGGAGATGCGGTGCTAATGGCAGGCAGAACGAGTAGGGTTATTAAGGTTGCTGTTAGCATGGATGTAGGGCGAGAACGCTTTACAGGGACTTCGCTATTTGTTAATTCTGGATGGTTCTCCTTCCGATTTTCACCCCAATTTGAGTTGATTGGAAGGAATCTACCTTGGTTAGGATGCCGTTTTTTGAATTGTTTAGGCTTGGGGGTTTCTGCGGATACCTTACTTGTGGCAACGTCAGTCACTTCCTTCAATTGTTTGCACTATCCGTCCCAGTTGCCACTTCAAGGGAGGGGCATTATCATCCTTGATGAGAACTAGCATGTCTGGTTTGACGTTGTCACAACCTAGCGTCCACTTTGCTCTCTGTTGTAGCTCAGAAAGGTATTCGATTGACCATCTGCGCCAAAACTCGTGTCGGATGTGCTGCACGAGTTTCCACGTGGTGAGTAGGTTTGGATTAGTGTCACATGCACGACTATGTATTGTTGTAGTGAGTGGTTCCTCAATAAGAAAATGTCCCGGTGTTAGTGCTGCCATGTCGTAAGAGTCGTCTGATAATGGCTGTATCGGACGTGAGTTGGGCACAGCCTCGGCCTCCGTAGTGACGGTACATAGCTCCTCGTAAGTTAGAGATGCAGATGAGATAGTCTTTTGTAATAATTTCTTTGCCGATTTGACTGCCGCCTCCCAAATACCCTCGAAGTGTGGACTGCGCGGTGGTATAAAGTGAAATTGGATCCCTTTCTGAATTGCGGCTGCGTGAATCTTCTCTTGAGAACGCTCATTTTGCAGTAAATTTTCTAGCTCCTCAAATTGGTTACGAGCCCCAACAAAGTTGGTAGCATTGTCGGTGTACACGTTTTGGCAGCAGCCACGTCTAGCGATAAACTGCTTCAGAGCAGCAATGAATCCGTCGGTGGATATGTCTGAAACCACCTCTAAGTGACAAGCATTTGTTGTGAAACAGCAAAACACGCAGATGTATGTTTTCGTTGGTTTCTTGCCTCAAATTCTGTAATGGGTGTAGACCGGCCCACAGAAGTCGATGCCGACGTTGACAAATGGACGGGCTGGTTGAACACGTGTATCAGGAAGGACTCCCATGATTTGTTTGAGGCTTTGTGGGTTTAGTCTGGAACATTGAACGCATTCATGCACCACTGCAGATGCTAAACGCTTGTCTCGAGGGATCCAGAACTGCTGTCGTGCTGTTGCTCGCAGAGTTTGAGTTGCCATGTGTAAGTTCTTTTGATGAAGATCAGTGAGTAGCAGTTTAGTGAATGGATGTGAAGCAGGTAAAATTGCGGGATGTTTTGCGATGTGTGGTATATTGACGTTTTGTAATCTCCCTCCGACTCTAAGAATGGAGTCATCATCCAGGAACGGTGTGAGTGTGAGGAGTTTGCTCTTCGAGTCTATTGGTGTTTTTTATTGTAATCTTTTTATCTCGGTTCCAAATTCCCCGGCCTGCATGAATTTAATAATAAGTGCGAGAGCTTTTTCTAATTCTGCAACTGGAAGGAATCTTCCTTCCCATGAATCTTTCCTTGCCTTGAAGCGTTGTGTTGCCCGCAAAACTGTTGCTAAGATTCGCTTAAGATGTGTGAAGGAGTTTCGATGATTGATTTAGTCAATAAAATGCTCCTGGATAATGCTGGTTGTGAGAACGGTGTGAATTGTCTTTCGCTCTGGAAGCTCTCCCGGATCTCCGATAACTTCACATGGCCAATGAGTCTCGGGTTTTCGCAGGAATTCAGGTCCATGGTACCAGAACGTAGAATTGATGAGTACACTAGGCCGTGTTCCTCTAGAAACCAAGTCTGCAGGATTGAGTTTAGAACTCACATGCCGCCAGTCAGATATGTTTGTTAGTCCTTGTATTGATGAGACCCTGTTGGCCACAAAGGTGTGAAAGGATGACGGTGTGGATCGGATCCAGGCCAATACGATCTGTGAATCTGTCCAATAATGTGTAGTGTTTATGTCTATGTTGAGGATTTTCTTAACACGATTCGTTAAGTGGGCCATGAGAGTTGCAGCACACGGTTCCAGTCTTGGTAAGCTGATGGTTTTCACTGGGGCAACCCTAGATTTGGAATAGAGAAATATCGTCTTTATGTCTCCCCGGCTGTTTGCGCTACGTAGATATATTACTGCACCGTAAGCCCTCTCACTTGCATCGGAAAAGGCATGCAAACTGAGTGTGGCATCTTTCATTTCCAAGTATCTGGGTATCCGAATTCTGTTCAGGTCTGTAAGCTCCTTGCGAAATTGAACCCATCGAGTGTGGAGTTCCATTGGTATGGCTTCATCCCAGTCAAGTTTTAGTGACCATAACTCCTGTAAAAAGATCTTGGCCAATGTTATTGCTGGATTCACGAATCCCAATGGATCGAACAACCGTGATACGTCACTCAAAATCGTCCGTTTTGCCACCTTAGTTGGCTCGTTCCAAATGGTAGTTATCCGGAAATGGTCTAGCTTGGGATTCCATGTTAATCCTAATGTTTTCACGGTGTCCTCTGTGTCTCCATCGACCGAGATCTCTATTTCTCTATCTTCGCTTGGCATTGATGGAAGGAGTTGCTCGTGATTCGCACACCATTTACGCAGATTAAACCCTGCTACTTCAAAAGCGTTTTCACCTCGTGCTGAATCTTTGCGGCTTCTTTGAGGCTGTTGCTTCCAGTCATTAGGTCGTCCACATAGAAGTCTTTGATAGCCCTGGACGCTAGTGGATGTGACTACTTCGATGTATTGGCCAATTCCATCAGGCATCGAGTCGCTAAGTATGGTGATTGATCGCAGGCTCTTCAGTACTAGAGGTCGTTGCCAACGGTGCTTCTTCTATGGCCCAGAATCTTTCCATGTGTTCTTCAAGATTATTGATACCGATTCCACAGAAGTATTCAGATGTATCGCCTGTTGCGACACGGCCAAGCACAATCCATCCGAGCACGGTGTTCTGTAAGGTTGGTAGGTTTCGTCCTAACCTTATCTGTCCAATGGAAAGAAGCTCACAGTAAAACTCTGCTCCCAACAGTAGGTCGATTCGTTTCGGAGTGTTGAACCTTGAATCAGCAAGGTGAATGTCCGATGGAATTGGCCATGAAGAAACATCGATGAATGACGGCGGTTGAGTAGATGCAATCGTTGGTATGACGCATGCCTCCAATCGGGTTGAATATCCGGAGTGTCTTGAGGAAATGGTGATGCTCACTCTCTTCGAGACATGTGTTTCTGTTTTCCCTATTCCACAGATGTTGATGTTGGAATTTGATACGGATATTTTCAACCTCTTTAGCATTCGAGCACTAATGAAGTTGAGCTGAGATCCAGAATCTAAAACGGCTGAACAAACTTCGGTTGCACCAGCATAATTAGTGATGTTGACTGATGCTGTGCCCAATAAAACGTACTTGCAACCAGATGTCTTCTTGGTAAGGGCTGCTAGAGTGGTGTCGCTAGGAGTAACCGATTGGGAGCTGCTGATTGTCATGGCTGATCTCTTTGTCTTGTTAATTGTCTTCTCATGGTGGAGCAATGTATTGTGCCTGCCTTGACACTTAGAGCAGCTTCTTGATGGATAGTTACTTACACCATGGCCTGCCTTGAGACAGTTAATACACAGCTGAAGGCCCTTGATTTTAGTAAGTCGATCGTGTGGGCTTAGTTTAAGTAACTGGTCGCACTTAAAAACCTTGTGATTCCCAGAGCACACCTTGCAGCTTTCGTCCGAGTTAGATGAGACAAGAGATGTTGGTTTCACTCGTGGATGTGAACGTCTCTCCTTGCCTAAAGCCTCCAGCGACTGAAATCTAGTTTCCATGAATGTGAGAAAGGCGTCGATGGTTTGTACTTCACGAGGTCGTTGAAGCGTTTGCTCGTACAGCGTATGTGTTGTTCTGTCAAGTTTTTGAGCACGAGGTGAAGTATGATGGGGTCCCAGCCTCCTGTTGAAACGCCCAAGGTTGCTAGTCCTAACAAGCACTCTTTGGTTGTGTCGTGGAATTCCTTTATTGCTGCAGCGGATTCACCAACAACTGTTGGTTGTGATACCAGCCTGTCGATGAGTGACGAAACCAAGATTCGTTGGTTATTGTACCGTGCCTGTAGTGTTTCCCACGCGATGGCGTAGTTACCGTCAGAAAGATGGAGATGACGAATTAGGCGCTCAGCTTCATCGGTCACATTATTTTTCAGGTACCACATTTTCTGGGTATGCCCAAGTGGTTGGTCGTAAATCATCTGTTTGAACAGATCCTGGAACTGTTTCCACTTAAGATAGTCGCCATCAAACGTCGGTAGTGTGATTTTTGGCAAGCTGACCAATGCCTGTGTGGCAGGCGTAACTGTGGCGGGCGTAGTTGTGGCTGGAATTCTTGCCAGACATTGGTTGAAGAAGATTATCGCCTCTTGGATCGCATCTTCGATGTTGAGGTAGTTGCTTGAAGTGTAGCCAAGTGCTGTCACGTTGTCGCTCTCACAGATGTCCTGATGCAGTTTTCGGGCTTCGTCCCAGAACCGCTGGAGAGTGATCAACTTAACTTCATAGAATTGTCTAGGTTAGCCGACTTCGATGCTGTCGATTCCCTCGATAAAGTGCGTTATGGATTGCGTGACAACACCATAACGCCTGATGAGTTGTTTAGTGATCTGAAGGTCGGACGCAGTGGAGTCCTTCGGCCCCTGCACGTCAGCCTTCAATCCTGATGATGCATCTGGTGCGGACGTTGATGGTGCTTCCAGAGTGCGCAGAAGCTGTTGCATATTCTCCTCTACCTTTGAGTACTCCGCGCTGACCTTGGCGAAATACTGCGCTTGAAAATATGGGTGTTGCGGATAAGTCCCTGCGTGGGGTTGCAACTCCTGGTGGGTTGCGTTGAACCTTGTCCACAACTGTCCCAACTGTGCTAGCTTAGCCCTCAGGTATTCGGGAGTCTTGCGGCTGGACGAATCCTTTCTGTAATTGCTGATTATTCGCTGGGATTCGTCTCCTAACTCCTTCTGCTTGGTTGCCAGAAGTGATAAGTGTGACTCCTCCATCCTGATCCTGAAGCTGGAAGTAGATTAAAATTTGAAATATGACGTTGATCACGTCGGGGTCACCAAATGTTCAAAAAGCAAATATATAATCGTTGCCCTTTAGTCAGACGGCGTTTCGTCTGGCTTCTCAAAAAAGACCTGATGAACAACTGATAACATAATTTTATTGTTAAAGTCTTTTATAGTAAAATTTTTACAAGTATTCAATTTTTAGTATCGCAAAGTCCGTAGCGTGGTCATTGCCTTAGTGCTGAGTCGTTGAGAATTCCTAGAGTTCATTGCAGCTTGTCACATGTTTGATGTCGTGGTCAGCAAAAAGTTCATGGTCTCCGTGGAAATGAAATTTTCGGAGTAAGCATATTACACGAATTAATTTATTTGTAATTGGGGCATTGATCACGCGCGAAAATAAAAAATGTTTGGAATGTGCAAATTGCATATTAAGTCGGCTCAGGTGCAGTCCAGAGTACGTTGAACGTTAATCGCGCGTGGAAATTAGATTTTGTTGATGCGCGCAATTCTATGTGAATTTGTAGTGAATAGGAATGTTCAAAAATGTCCGTGAAGGACTGCAGTGATGTTCTGCTGCCTCGACAGAAGAAGATGACAATATCTGCCGAGAATGCCCTCGTCTGGAGACGCGTGAATGCGCTGGCAGGCTAGCATTGCGGTGTCGTGGGGTGGGTTCATTTCCCCAGCACGAGGACCCACTACAAAGATATTTCGCATTCACGAATTGGACTGCTGATCAAGGGGCGACCGAAGTCGCAAAAATTGTAGATAACTACACAGAGGGACATATAACTTGTTACGAGAACAAGCGGAACCTGAGAAGAAAGGCGGACTTGGGGTAACCTCGTCATTACCCGACGAAGTTCATGGCCCACAAATGAAAGAGGGGCAAACGGGTGATGGTGGAGCCCCTTCGCACCCACCCAACCGGAATAAATCCAATGTTAAATTGTTGAAGTGGCCAGGTATTCCTCTTCTGAGTGGAAAACTCATACAACTTGAATTGCATGAACTTTCCCATCAGAAGGGGAGTACCCCGGTGACCAATTTATGTCATAGAATTATACAATTTGATTGCATAACTCTATGCCATAAAGAGGCACTCTGCTTGGGCCACTCAACCCGCGACGTCACCTGAAACAAAGAAAAAAGGATTAGATTGTACCCGGCGGCTGGCTCATGGTTTTAGGGGCAGCCTGCCACCGTACCGAGTCCTATACCCAGTCAGAGTTTTCGGAAAGGAAAGACCGGTTTGATACTTTACTGACTCATG
Organism: Odontomyia ornata; assembly: GCA_963969285.1. Lineage (NCBI taxonomy): Eukaryota > Metazoa > Arthropoda > Insecta > Diptera > Stratiomyidae > Odontomyia > Odontomyia ornata. The sequence goes on from OZ017739.1 coordinate 250,944,950, forward strand.
TTTTACTAACATTTAATCCCTACAAGATAATTCACCCAAAAATATCGGGAAAAGAATCAAACAGTAGAAAAGAAAAAAATTTGCCAGTGAGAAGGTGAGTCCGAAAACAATTTCAAGCCCATGCAAAAAAAATATTTACCTAAGCAATTCACACCAAATGAAAAGAAAATTCTCACATATAAAGTAAATTATAATAATGTAATACAAGAATTGCAGAAAAAAGTTAATAAAGCAATGGAAAAAAAAGTAATAACGCAATTGCAAAAAAAATGTAATACAGGAATTGTAACAAAAAAAATATATTAAAAGCCATAAAAAGTGTACTTACATATCCTTCTCCGACGACGAGCGCTCGTTGACGAGGTGTGGTGCGTAAGTCCTGGCTTGCAAATTGAACATTCACAGATATTTTTATTAAACACTGGCTTGGGGCACTCACAAAAAAATTAGGATAATACTCTACGTTACTATTAGATTTAATTCTAAACGAAATGTCGAGAAATCGCGCCAGCGATGATGATGACATCAATGTGATGATATTTAGTCGAGAATGCCGATGTTTACGTGAACGGCAAGGTTTCAAGGAGACGGCCTGAAGCTGCGGTTATAAACGATAAGCAGGAACCACTCAGAGGACTGCGTTTGATTTTCCTTCAATCCTTCTTCTGTTATATTAGGACACGACCGTTTGAGCAACTCTGCCGAAAAATCGCACAATGAAAATGCATGCAATATGCCTGTAACTTCAGTTTCTTTATTTAGCAGCGAAAGTACACTGGCCGCTTCCGTTTATTTCAATAACAAATCGAAAACTTTCTTTTCTTTCGCGTCGCGACGTGTCCCCCGTCAAGGTGAATCGCAGACTTCGCTACATGTGGTGATCAGGAACCACTCCAATATATATTTTCCTTTTAAATTTCTTTCACTTCCTATGACAAATTTCACCAGAAAAATTCGCTTATCTCGCCCATCCGCGCCTCAATCTATCTTAGGAGCGCGAGCTCACAACCACATCAAATCTCCTACTTTTCCAAGAAAATTTTAATGACAATTTCATAGGGCCTAAATTACACTATTAAACAACCCGAACGGAACGTCCACTTTGCATTCGCCAGCTCTTCAATATTTCGCTAATCTGCATCTTTTCTCGCAAAATCCTAGTCGCAGCGGCGATTAGACAACGCACACCAATGGTCGCGACAGAGCCCCAAAACGGTAACTCGGCACTCAACTAGGCCAGCATACACGTCGAACGCGTTTTCCAATTAGGAAATCCCAAAAGCAGTTTCGAAACGCACAATTAGGTGAGAATTGTTTCACTAATTTCCCACTTTAATTTTGCAACACCTGGCGAAAACTCTCGAAGGCAAAATTCTCACTGAAAAAACTTCTTTTCTTTCGCGTCGCGACGTGACCGCCGTCAAGGTGAAACGCAGACCTCGCTACCCATTTTCATCTTCACGAGATCCGTTTCATCCAACCTCATAACCAGTTCCAACAATATCGTTCCGCTTAAATTTTCCGTTTCAACCACACTCCGCGAGCATTATTTTGATCCATTTCTTGTTCGTGATGTCTTCTCAATTCATTGTTGCGTTAATTTATAAAAAGATATTCAACAATTCTATTTTTCTTGTATGTTTTCATTTCGTCGTAATTTAAATTTGTGTAACCGTGTGTCACTATTTCTTAAACGCAAAATAAATATACATTTAGTTCAAAATATATGGACATAATAAGTGACTACGTTTTGCCTGTCTCGTTTACACAAAACATACGAACAATTAAGATTTATTTGACTACATGACGAATTTTCAATGATAAAATAGTTAAAACACTTTCATTTCAGAAATAAAGATTGCATATAGTTTCATTTTGTTGCATCGCACTTTACCTATATGCATTTTTGTGTGGCTCAGTGTTGATGAATTGTTTGGTTTATGATTGAAACGGGAAGGTAGCAGATGATGGAGGAAGTGGTAGGGGCGGCGATTGCTTGTTGTTACTGTCTAACGATTTTATTGAGGACGGCAATTGATGATTTATGAATGTTTCCTCCTCGTCGTTTGATTGCTTTTCAAGGTCAATTAGCTTTTCAAATAATTCATCTACTAAGTTTTCAATGCATGAAATCTCTTGTTCTGTTGAGACTGCATCTACTAAACATTGAATTGCGGTGAATTTTTTTATCTTTTCAGTATCACATGAAGGAAAACGTTTGTTGTTACCTTTTTGATTAGTGAAATATCTCTTTCTATTGTTAATAATTGATGTCATTCGTGGTTTAACTCAAATCCAATTCCAAAGAAATTGGACTCTTTGATCGAATTTTGTTGGCGCCGGTTTATACGCGGGCCTAATATGAAATGGTGACGTGCGCGTTTCCGATTCATTTTGTGTTGGTATCTCCAAATTCCAAGGCAAACCAAACAAATTCTGGATGAATACCAAAGCTGACATAATGCTCGTGAAGTCCTTTTGAATGTGATTTTGATATGACGGATATTTAAAAATTAAGTGCATCACAAGATACCAACCATCCGGGCTCTGTTTTCTTTTTCGAGAACGTGCTCAATTACTACAAATTTTCATTGAACAACCGGTGTGAAAAGATTTTTGAAATTATTGTGTTTCAGGAATGAAATTGAGAGTAATTGTATTTATTTTTCTGATAGCCTATTTGTATTGAATAGTTGGGACATTATGGAAATGGATTAAATTGACTCTTAATAACACCAAACATCTAGTTTCATTGTAGTTAGGGCACTATGGAAATGTGTGCAATCACCACTTGAAAACATAGATCCAAATTACTTTCTTCTTGTGTAGTGATTGAAGGGAATACCTGTGAGAACAAAAAGAATACTTTTGAGAACAAAAATAATAGTGAAGACCAATTTCCTTTCCGCAAAGTTACGAACACCGGAGTGAAAAGTTATGTTTAAATAATTATTATTCTTCAGGGTTGCTACGATTGAGAGTAGTCGTATTTATTTCTGTTACGGCCAATTTATATTGAATGGTTAGGGAATTATGGAAATGAGTGCAATCAACTATTAATAACAGGAACCATCATTTAATTGATATCATACTTGTTTTGAAGTGGATCTAGTGAATATTTGAGCTTCGTCAATTAACTTTCCGTAAAGTTGTGGTGTGAAAAGTTGTATTTAACTATTGTGTTTCAGGAATTTTCATCATGGCCTATAAGCATTAAGTAGTTAGGGCATTATGGAATTATGTGAAATCTCCTCTTGATAACATCGATCTAATCAAATTGTTCTTGTTCGGTTTGCAATTTTTTTGAATGTTATTTATAAATATTTTATATCGAACTTAGCAAGTTTAGTTTATAAAAGAATTAGTGTTATTCGATAAAGCAGCAATAAAATAACATATCAAAGTATTGATGGCTCCGCAGGATAAATGCTTCGTGTATCTTCCAGTGAAAGCCGGTCATATGTGCGTTACGTTCAGAAAATGCAAGGATACTTGGTTTGTATACGTTGAGGATAAAATATCCTTCAAAAATTTGTCTATTAAATTTACAAATTTGCTAACATTCCATATGTTGCGGAAATCTACGGGTATTTGGAAATGTTTGCTTGGTTAAAAGAGGATTATTTTAGTTAGAGTCTCTAGAAAAAAACAATTGAAATGCGCTGGGTTTTAAAATCATTTATTTTGATTGCAAAATAGCAAATATCAAACAATAAGATGAAGATAAGTAGCCAAATTTTAACTCAAATATGTAATTGGACTTGATTGTTCTGAACATCACATTCAGAAACGTTTTTTAATAGAGTTATTAGATCGACTCCCCTCAGTTTTTCCCTTAATCATAATTTATGTCAAATATGACGGTTTCCTTTTTTGAATTTCAATTAATTGCTCAGCAATTTCAAGAAATTTGCTCTGCGTAGATTAACTTTCAAGTGTTGATAGAATCAGTTTTTGCCGATGAAAATAATTGTTTATTGGCATCCACGAGAATCACGATGAGGCATTAAAGAGAGTCACGCTAGGATTATAATCATATTCAAATAATAAAGAAAGAAAATTACTGCTAGTACGAATATAAATGAATGATTTATCGATAAATTCATTTTATTGACATTTTGAAAATATACTTAAAACCAGGCGAATTTCAAAACCATATGATACAGAAAAACTTAGTGCCTATGTGGACACTCTAAGTAAGAACAATCCCTGCAGGGGGAATGCTGGCCGACAGAAATACCCTTGGAGGCTAGCATTCTTTGGAGAGTGCCGCCCCCACGTACCCGAGGAAATTCCCGCAGGGGGAACGCCGGTCAACAGGAGCACCCAAGGAGGCTAGCATTCTATGAGGAGTGCCAAACCCCTGGATCCGAGGATATGGGGGGTGCCGTGAGGTTTCCTACTGGGATGACAGATAATGACCCTAACTGAATCTGGACTACACTTTGGATAACGAACTGGAATTGACGCTTTGGGCTGGTATGATGGTTTGGACCTAGTTGCGTTGCACGGTTATGCCGAGGTGACACTCGTGCATGAACAGTTACGATTCAACTATCACAGCGTCTTTGTCCCGGATCAAAATGAATTCAAAAAAATAAGCAAAAATAATAACAATGGCGACGCAACCAGTGGCTGCAGCTACGATGATTACAGCACACCGGAAGAAGTACTGACGATAACAAAAACGATGATGAATACGATGACAATGAAAAGAGATGAAAAATGGAGATTGACAGACGGCCTTGTGTAGACTGAGATCCCTGCGGCAATCAGGTGCAGCATAAAAATGATGCGAGCGCCAGAGAAAGAGCGCGAAACTCTGCAGGTTGCGGCAGATGTTCGAGCGGTGAGGGAAAATATGAAAAACAATGAGAGCTCGTTGGTTACTGCAGCTATCGCCACTGAAGCGACTGAAGTAAGGGTCTTACAATCCGAAATAATAATGAACTATTTTGAAGTCCACACAGTTATCACGTTTCCTACCGTGATCAGACAAATAAAGCACCCTTGTGTGATTTCATCGCCACCGTCGAAAATGTGGCGAAAGTTCTGTGCTCGGAAACGGAAGCTGAGGTTATCAGCTTCCGTTTCCGAGCACAGAACTTTGGCCACATTTTTGACGGTGGCGATGAAATCACACAAGGGTGCTTTATTTGATGGCCGCAAAGTACAATTGCTGCCCAGTGACATGAAGAAGAAGTGCTAACCCGGAAAGCGTGAGATACTCTGAAAAGAATAAAATCTGCATGCAACTCGCGAAAGTCAGCAAAGAAGTAAAGATTGGGCTGGAAGAGCTCTTAGACGGCATAGGGCTTTATTGAAGGAGCTGGTTAAAAGTCAAAGAAGATCAAAAGACCTAACAAGAGCAGAAGACTTAAAAAGCACTGAGGACTAAGCCTCACGGGCACGTGCAGATAGCTCCACCATCAAACATCAATAAAAAAGTGCCAGAAAATAAAGTTCGCACGGATGGCCAATAAGAAAAAAGACCTGAGACAAAACAGAGAAGAAAGCCCCAACAAAGACACGGCTCGTAACACCCCAAGATGGCCGATCCTACGCAAAAGTACTATGGAATATCAGGGCAAATGTAAGGCTCAAAAACACCAACACTGCCGTTTAAGCAGTACAACCAACGCAGTTGGGCTACATACTGGTTGAATTTGGGGCAGAGGCCGAGAATAGAAAAGCAGTCTGCGACGCAGTAAAAAAAAGCCCTCGGCAAAAGCGCAACTAAAGCCATGAAATAAGGGACATTGACGGCGTTACGGACATGGCCGAGATAGAAGAAGCCATAAAAAGGAAGTTGCCTAGCGTGGGTAGGATTAAAGTGAGGCTGACACCAGAAAACCATAGGAGATAACGGATGGCCATCATTAACTTGACCGAAAAGGACACCCAACAATTTCTGAATGAGGGCAAAATAAGAATACGGTGGGTTATTTGCAGGATACGGCGAAGAGCAGCATCTCTTAAATGCTTCAAATACCTTGGCTATGGTCACACCACCAAAAGTATGCAATGGATTTCCCTATGTTACAAATACGGTGAAATGGGACATGAAAGAAAAGAGTGTACAAAGAACGCACACTGTATACTTTGCAAGAGTGCTGATCAAAGACCGGAAATTGGGCACGCCTTGGGCTTTTCCAGAAAGCCTCAGCTATGACAAAATCAAAATTACTATGACGCACGTCCTGCAGCTAAGCTTACATCGCAGTTCAACCCCGTAAAATCTGCTTGAGCAGTTTTTGAGGGATATGAAAGCCGACTTTATACTGCTGAGTTAGCAACACTATGATAAAAGTTCGGCATCATGGTATCCTAATGAACAGCGGGGTATCCTGATGAACAGCTGGGTGTAGCTTTCGAGGTGAATTGCTGTGAATGGAGGGATAGTTTCAGGTGGGTTGGCTGCTCTGGGACCTTCTTTAGAGTGTACTTAACGCCGAACGAATCGTTATCATCTTTCCAAGCCAAAGTTAATGCTTTGGAGGGCGTTGCCTCAACAGCGGACGGCACTGAGCCGTGAATTTCAATCGGCCTTTCGGCATTCCAGGCTGTGTGGCCGCCCCGATCCACAAGCTCATCTTCTTGGTTCCCTCTACAGCTAACGTTCACATGGGAAGCGCAACAAGTACTACCAACTTCAAAAACTATCAACCCAAAGTCAAGAGCGCTTCTGTCAAAGACATATAAAGTAATGGACGCGAAATGAGCTTATTTTCATCCATACGTGAGTGAAGTACTTTCACTACATATATGTCTTCCTCTCGCATGCGAATTGAAATCCCCCTGCATTTCACGCCGCTAGAGAATCCACACATTCAAGTGGCTCTCTAGTTGCTTTCACGAAAATCCCACTCCTCTTATACCTTAACCCCCGAATTGTCAACAAAATATCAACCATATAATTGAAAACATATGATTTGTGAAAATTTGTAGTAATCTAGGAGCTATGGCTCTAAAAGCAGCGCTGACACAGGCACACAGCACCAACTCAATTTAACAAGGAGTAACCATTCAGTCACCTTCCTCATCGCATGAAAAATAAGTAAAAAAAAAAAAAATTCTTTTGTACTTAACACCCGGGAAACAAAATTCTAAAACTGTTTTAATGTGTAGTGATTTTATTTCAATATCTTTTGAATATAATTTAACTAATTGCGGTGTAACGCGGTATGCAAATGCTTAGAACGAAACGGTTAACCCCTTAAATTATAGGAACGATAAAATCATTGTATCATTTAAACCCCACAAAATTTGTCAAATTTTACCCATTCCAACCATAATATTAATTGAAAATTGTTTTGTTTGTCGGTAATTAACGCGTGCTTGTCCTATTCTTTCGATTTATTTCCCCCTTAATTACGCCTAATAATTATAAACATAAATTGCTTTCAATTGAAAACTTAATCGAATCTACACAAAAAAAATAATAAACAATTTAGAGTTTTAAAAATAACCGAAATGAGTGTGCATTATCACCACCGCATGTTCACACATAGATGGCACTTCTATTTCCACATGGTACGAGCGAGGTTATTGCGTGTGCCTCGAACATGTTTCAGTGAGCAGTTTCCCATAAACCGCTCCGTGCACAAGGCGGATACGAGTAAGTGCCAGTGAAGTGTCAGGTGAAGTGATTTGAATGGTTGGCGAGGGAGTCTTATTAAGAAAACCGTTTGTGGCAGAAACAACTTCTACCATCCTGTGGATGCACAGCGAAAGAAAAGAAGAAAAAAAAAAGGAAAAACTTCGCATATTGCTACTTTTTCTACGACAGTGCCTGTAAAAAAATGATAGCAGCTGCCAATATCGCCATGAGCCATCAGCATTAGGTCCCGAAGTATTGTGCAACAGGTGGTTGGAAGGCCGAGGTGAAGATCTTCATTGTACGGAGCGGCACATGTTGATTGGGAAACGGCGGGACCGTACTCCCTGTTTCTGGGAAAACACACCGTTTGGATGCAAAAAGGTGCATGGTGTATTCAAACATAGTTCAACAAAGAGTGATAAATCAACTGAAAAGTTAGATCCAGGAGAATTAGTCAAATCACTCAATCCATATATTGACCAACGGATTGCATATAAAGAAATATTAAACATTAAAAGCCGTAGAATAAGTAGCAGCAAGCATTACCACGTTCAAAGACCATACGTTTGTGATATTCAAAAAAGAGTTTACATGTATTTACACATGGATAGCTGAATTTTTATATGATTGTATACACACTTAGGATATATTTTATGCCTTCCTACTCGTGTACTAATAGTTGTTATACGAATGCGAATCTGCACTACCAAAAGAAAGAAGTCGTGACTCATAAACTACAACCGGTACAATAATACGCTTAAAAATGAATTACAGGACTTGCTTACCTACAATTCGTCAACGAGCGCTCGTCGTCGAGGGAAAGGTATTGTAAGTACCATTTTTAATTTAATTTTTTTATTATATATTTAATTATTTACCTATTTATCGCAATATTCTATACGAAACAATATCATTCGAAAAATCTAAATGTAAAACAATAATCTGGGTACAAAAGCATACAATGTCATAATGATTGAAAAAAAAAAATTATCAAACTATACAATCGGGAAAAGATGTATGGAAGCAAACACAGAACAGGATAAATTAGGGAAAATATATCCTAATATGTAAAATAGTGCATAGACTGTCACAATTTGTATAATGTGATGTTTTCAAGTTATGTTTTTTTTTTCTAACCAAAATAGCATGCGTATACTAGTTCTTATAATATTGGCACACAATATTTAATTATCTCAAATATCCGCATGTACGATAGGTATCAATATCCTATTCAAAGAACCGAAACTATGCGAATATATTCTACACAAAATATATGAAATTGAAATCAGGTTTCTTAAATACTAGCGTAAGAATATAAATATAATCAAACCAAAAGAAATTTAAAAAGCAATATTTTATTATTTCCATAATAATAGTGTAACTTATGTTGCTATGTACAATTTCTCTCCTATTTCTTATGGTCGTGATGTGTATGCTATAGTAACGTGAACTATAATTCTTTGTAACTTCAAGTAACAAATTTTGTACACGACGTATCAATTTTTTGGTTAGGTCACTGTGTGGTTTAAATCTACGATTCCTAATATAATATTATTTATTTTCAAAAAATTATATAAAAATAAAAAAAGAATGCTGAATTAAACAAAAAAATTGGTCTTTTCCCTTCCAGTTTTTCTGACCGAGTATAGGGCCCGGTACGGTGGCAGGCTTCCACCCCAAGATATGAGCCAGCCACCGGGTACAATTTAATCCTTTATTGTTTCAGGTGACTTCATGGGTTGAGTGGCCCAAGCCAAGTGCCATTTTATGGCATAGAGTTATGCAATTCAATTGTATAACTCTATGACATAAATTGGTCACCGGGGTACTCCCCTTCTGATGGGAAAGTTCATATAATTCAAGTTGTATGAGTTTTCCACTCAGAAGAGGAATACCTGGCCACTTCAACAATTTAACATTGGATTTATTCCGGTTGGGTGGGCATGAAGGGGCTCCACCACCACCCGGTTGCCCCTCTTTCATTTGTGGGCCCTGAATGTATTTGGGTAAAGACGAGGTCACCCCCAAATTAGTCTTTCTTGTCAGGTTGCACTTGTTCTCGCAACAAGTCGTAATTCCTTCGTGGAGGTTATCTACAGATTTGCGACTTCGGTCGTCCTCTTGATCTCTGCAAGCAATTCGTGAATGCGAAATGTTTTGTAGTGAGTCCTCGTGCCGGGGAAACGAACTCGCCCCACGACACCGCAATGCTAGCCTGCCAGCGCATTCACGCGTCTCCGGACGAGGGCATTCTCGGCAGGAATCAACACCTTCCTCTGCCGAGGCAGCAGAACATCGCTGCGGTCCTTCACGGACTTATTGAAACTCATTATTCACTACAAATGGCGCCCAACGTGGGGCCCGAAAAGCCCGGCTGTATCATCAGTCGTGAGCACGAGACAGTCCATCGTCTCTAGGTGTCCCCACTAGGTGTTAGAAATTTTGGCGGGTAGATAACTCCCGAGGGTTTTTGCACTTATCGTGCCCCAGCAGCCTAATAACTTCCGAACGTGTGTTGTCTTTGGACATCAATATCGTTTGGTCCTTCTTTTGATTTATACTTTGGTGGTTTACCACCATTGTATAACTAGTAAGGCCAAATTATATTAGAGTCCCTTTTTGTGTTCGGAGGTTATTATCCAAACAGCTATTTTGCGGAGGATTCTGATCCGCTCCCCAAATCAGCGGTGCCTAAGTGTCTTAAATTACATGGATTTTGATTTCATGTGATTGGCTGATTAGCTAATCCATGACTATCCATGACAAGACACGCGCTGCTTGTGGATTAGAATCCCACCCTGGGCTGACAAGTTGTAACTTGAGAAGTTTGCTAATGAGGGATCACTTCTGAACCCTGATTTTCATGGTGCCACAAGAGAGTGTCCCTGAAACGTTTTGGAAGGATTGTGCCATGGTGTCCATACTTGTGAGGAAGGACGGAAGGGAAAGACCGGTTATTATTTTTTTTTGATAGTTCGATCACCACTTAAATTTTTTCATACATTTTTTTTGAGGTACTTTTATAGTTCGCCACTGACGGCCACTTGGAAGCTATATATATTATACATTACATTCTTTTTTCATTTTTTTTCATTAATTATAGATAGTTATAGTTAAATATTATTTAGAAAAATAAATTTCATTTAGCATGCCCACCAAACGCACGCCAGAGAGGAGGAAGTTAAGGTCGGATGCGGGACCAGCTCTCTTGTGCTCCATATGTCACGAGGACATGGATGAAACCACAAGCCAGAGGTTGCAATGCGGACACAGGCTACACCAGCTGTGTTTGGCCCAACTGCGGCAAACCTCATCCACGTGCCCGCTCTGTCGTCAGCCTTTAGAAATCGCACAGCCAGCAACAGAACGACCCCAGTCCTCCAGTGCAAGTGGAGCTGTCCCCAAAAGCGGACCCCTTCCATCCACGACAAGGAGTGCACGAGACGAAGACTACAGGGCTGAAGCAGTTCCGCCTGCAGAAGAAGCGAGTCCCCCTGTGGCTGTGGAAGCGACAGTTTTACAAGATCTAATGGCACTAATGCAGGACATGTCCACCCGGTTAGCCTCGCTAGAAAGCCAGAGAGAGAACCCCGCACCACCCCGGCCAAGAACTCCTCCTATGTGGGAGTCGGACCCACATTCGTGGGATTTCCCGGTAGACTCGCGGCGTGATCCCGAACGGATCAGGCCAGGTGCAGCCATGAATCTGTTGGCTCCAGTTTACCGGCCCCGATTGAGCCAAGCACCGCCACCTAATCAAGCTCCCGTGATTCCGCCGGAACAACGCTTCCATCCACACGACATGTATCGGCTGAAACCGACACAGATCCCCAGCATCATCCAGGGATGGAATCTACATTTCAGTGGGGAACCCAATACTATAACGGTGGAAGTCTTCATAAGTCGGGTGGAGTCGCTGATTGAGCAGATGCTAGCAGGAGACCGCACAGCGCTCGCAGGATACTTGCCAATGCTGCTTAGGGGAGCAGCACTGGAGACATATTGGCGAATACATTCAGCTCCACCATCCATACGCTGGTCACGGTTGAAGGAGGTACTCCGCATGGAATACCCTACGGTCGACATGGACGAATTAGTCCTGGACAAGATGAATGCTAGATGGCAGCGTCCGGACGAGTCCTTCCATCAATATCGAGCCGATATCCTTCGGTTGAATGACCAGCTGTCAGAGCCATTGTCTTCTACCCAAATTCTGCGCCTGCTAAAGCGCAATCTAAGACCGGAGATTCGTCGGCATATCGTGAACTCCGATCCACAGAGTATGGAGGCCCTGCTGAGAAATGTGCGTCGCATAGAAGGGTTTGAAGAAGACCTACGGGACCGGCCATACTTACTAACCAGGACGGGTCCTCGACGAGGAATCGCGGAATTGGCCCCAGATTATACCACCCTAGATCTGGAGGATGATTTGGACCCAGACCATCTTGCTGTAGCAGCAGTGGGAAGTCTTACGACCTGCTGGAATTGCCACCAAACCGGACACCGGTTCATTTCATGCCGAGCAGAACGTAAGGTTTTCTGCTACGGTTGCGGCAAGCCGGACACTTACTTTCCGGACTGTTCTGAATGTGCCGCGCGAAAAAACGGCCAAAAGAGTACCCGACCACCTCAGCGGTACTCGAAACCCCAGCAGTAGCTCCTCAGTCAGCGGCTCACCCCAACAAACCTGACGTTAACCCACCAGCCATGACCATTACGACTGCGGATGTTCACTCTCTTCCGGAGACCTCACCAACTACAATATTAAAACTACCATCGCAGTCACTGCCAGAAGAACCGCGGCAGCCTCAAGTACGCACTCTAAAACCTTATCATGTTAGACTGCAGGAATATCGGGTGGCTCGAGAGCGAATATTTGCTTCCGAAGTCATCACTTCCCGTCCGTGCACGACAAAATGGTCAACCCGTCGTTGGCGGAATTTCCGCAAGAGAGTGCGCACCTGCCGTCAAACCGTAAACTCGTGTAACATCTCGCAGGTTGCTGAGAATGAGATCAGACCTTATCATCCAATTAAAGTGTTGGGCGGGACCGTGTTTGCTTTGATCGACAGTATCAGTTGTCTTGCCTCGAGCTTTGGCTCGAAGGTGCTCCAAGACTATCCGAACTTGATTAAATCCTGGCGCACTGAAATCAGTACAGCTGATGGCACCAAACACCCTATACGAGGTAAACTAACCACACCCGTGACGTTCAGGGGTCAGACGAAGGATATTACCTTCTACATTATCCCGTCTTTGACTCAGAATGTATACCTTGGTGTCGATTTCGTCCTTCGCTTTGGACTGGCCTCCGATTTATTCACCGATTTGTCTTTAAAAACCAGAAAGGTCAACGAAATCACTTTTACTCCCGATAGGCATGACCTGACGCCTAACCAACGGCAACGCCTGGAAGCATCCATCGCTGCCTTCCCATCTTACGCCACCCAAGGCCTTGGCCGCACCACCCTAGTCTCGACGTTGGCGATAGTAAACCGATTAAACAGAGACACTACGCCATCTCGCCGGCCATGGAGAAATTGGTGTATGCGGAACTAGATAGGATGCTCGAGTTAGGGGTCATAGAGGAGTCCCAAAGTGCCTGGTCATCACCGGTAACCTTGGTTGTGAAGCCAGGTAAAGTCCGCCTCTGTCTTGATGCCCGTAAGGTAAACGCGGTTACCATCAAGGACGCGTACCCTCTTCCACTCATCGATGGAATACTAGGGAGACTGCCGAAAGCTAATTATATCACCAGTCTCGACCTAAAAGACGCCTTCTGGCAAATTCCACTCGATGAAGGCTCGAGGGACAAGACCGCCTACACAGTGCCTGGACGACCATTATATCAGTTCGTCACAATGCCCTTTGGCTTGTGTAACGCGCCGCAAACGATGACTCGGTTGATGGACAAGGTCATCCCACCTCACCTAAAACACCAAGTGTTCGTGTACCTTAATGATCTGTTACTCATCACGGAAACGTTCGATCAACATCTCCTACTTCTACAAGTAGTAGCCCTGCACATCAGTAAGGCGGGACTCACCATCAACGTACAGAAAAGTAAGTTTGTCATGAAAGAAGTCCGATACCTCGGTCATGTTATAGGACATGGCACTATCAAAACGGATCCAGACAAAACTCGTGCGATTGATGAGTTCCCCTTACCAAAAACTGTGAAGCAGCTACGACGTTTCCTTGAAGTGTGCGGCTGGTACCGAAGGTTTGTTCGGAATTATGCAACAGTTTCAGCGCCCCTGTCAGACATGTTGCGGAAGGGTAAGTTCGTTTGGACCGAACTCAGCCGAAAGGCATTTGAAGAGCTTAAACAAGCCCTCACATCAGCTCCTGTCTTGCACAGCCCCGACTTCACGAAGCCCTTCTCCATTCATTGTGACGCAAGTCAACATGGAGTAGGAGCCGTGCTGGTGCAATTGACTGACGAAGGAGCAAGAATGTTTGGCAGCGGTAATGGCTGTGAAGAAATTCCGAGCTTATATCGAGGGCCACCAATTCGAGATCATCACGGACCACGCGTCACTAAAATGGTTGATGAACCAGGCAGATTTAAGTGGACGCCTAGCCAGATGGGCTCTTAAACTGCAAGGGTTCAAGTTCTCCATCAAACATCGGAAAGGAACCCAGAACATCGTACCCGACACTCTCTCACGGATGTTTTCCCCAGAGGGAGCCGAATTAACAATAACTGACGAGGACCCCATCGAAATAGATTTGGACAGCCCACATTTCGAATCAGATAGCTACAAAGAGTTGAGGCAAACCATAGCGACCCAACAAACACAGCTGCCTGATTTGAAGGTAATAGACGGCTACGTGTATAGACGAAATGAATACGCCACTGGTGATCCATGGCAGGAAGAAGAGTCTTGGAAACTCTGGGTACCGGAGGAAATGACACAACATCTGATCCTCCGCGCACATGACTATCCTTTAAATGCCCACGGAGGTTACGGTCGGACGTCACGGCGACTCAAGAAATACTTCTTTTGGCCTAAAATGGCATCCCAGGTCAAAGACTACGTGAGCGCCTGTGAGACCTGTAAAGGCACCAAAGCGCCCAACCAGCCTCTTCGACCTCCTATGGGCCAACTCAACGTCCCAGAACGCGTGTTCCAGCGTCTATACATAGATCTACTCGGTCCATATCCTTGATCTTCCATGGGACACATCGGAGCTATAGTCGTTCTAGATCAGCTCTCAAAGTTCCCAATGGTGGAACCTATCCGTAAATTCACAACTCCATCGATCGTGAAATTCTTAGAGAACCGGGTATTTCATGTGTTCGGTGTTCCAGAGAGTGTGTACTCAGATAATGGAGTACAGTTCCGGTCTCGGCAGTTTAAGAGCCTACTTGAGCAGTATGGCGTTGAACACCAACTGACGCCCATATACTCTCCTCAGTCCAATGCATCAGAACGTTTGAACCGCACCCTATTGGCTGCGATCCGTTCCTACGTTCACCCATCTCAAAAGGATTGGGATCGTCGATTGTCTGCCATCACCTGCGCCCTGCGATCCTCGTATCATTCTGTCACCGGTGTCGCCCCTTACTTTGCCGCCTTTGGACAGCACATGATTTGCCACGGTAAATCATACCGACTGTTACGGCAATTAAAGTGTTTGGGAGACCCCGTCGTTGCGCTGGAGCCCCACGAACGTCTAGAAGACCTCCGCCAACAAATCGGACGGAAGATTAAGGCCGCAGGTAGTGCAAATGAAGCGCAGTACAATCTCCGGTCACGATCTGCTAATTTCAAAGAAGGAGATGAAGTTTTCCGGCGAAACTTCCGCCAAAGTGACGCCGCGGGACATTACAACGCCAAGCTGGACAGACGATTCTTGAAAAGCCGCATAAAGAAGGTAATGGGACCTAACCGTTACTTGATAACGGATCCATCGGGAAAAGAAGTGGGGATATACCACGCGAAAGACCTGCGCCGATAGATAATTAGTCTCCGTCTGTTTGTCCGTCCGCATATATTTTCAAAAAAAAAAAAAAACGCACAAGGGTTGTATATTTCCGGGCAAACATAAACATAAGTCAGTCCGTCCGTCTGTCAATTGTGTTTTTCTTTTATTGTCCATCATCTCTAGTCCCGACGCCGAAGCCAACCCATGATACACATAAATATCCTTCAGCTCCTTTTTCGCAATCCGCATTGCCTTGGGATCACGAGAAAATTAGCTGCCCTGTAGTAATCTAGGAGCTATGGCTCTAAAAGCAGCGCTGACACAGGCACACAGCACCAACTCAATTTAACAAGGAGTAACCATTCAGTCATCTTCCGCATCGCAACACTCGTTTTTTTTTTGCATGAAAAATAAGTAAAAAAAAAAATTTCTTTTGTACTTAACACCCGGGAAACAAAATTCTAAAACTGTTTTAATGTGTAGTGATTTTATTTCAATATCTTTTGAATATAATTTAACTAATTGCGGTGTAACGCGGTATGCAAATGCTTAAAACGAAACGGTTAACCCCTTAAATTATAGGAACGATAAAATCATTGTATCATTTAAACCCCACAAAATTTGTCAAATTTTACCCATTCCAACCATAATATTAATTGAAAATTGTTTTGTTTGTCGGTAATTAACGCGTGCCTGTCCTATTCTTTCGATTTATTTCCCCCTTAATTACGCCTAATAATTATAAACATAAATTGCTTTCAATTGAAAACTTAATCGAATCTACACAAAAAAAAAAAATAAACAATTTAGAGTTTTAAAAATAACCGAAATGAGTGTGCATTATCACCACCGCATGTTCACACATAGATGGCACTTCTATTTCCACATGGTACGAGCGAGGTTATTGCGTGTGCCTCGAACATGTTTCAGGGAGCAGTTTCCCATAAACCGCTCCGTGCACAAGGCGGATACGAGTAAGTTCCACTGAAGTGTCAGGTGAAGTGATTTGAATGGTTGGCGAGGGAGTCTTATTAAGAAAACCGTTTGTGGCAGAAACAACTTCTACCATCCTGTGGATGCACAGCGAAAGAAAAGAAGAAAAAAAAAGGAAAAACTTCGCATATTGCTACTTTTTCTACGACAGTGCCTGTAAAAAAATGATAGCAGCTGCCAATATCGCCATGAGCCATCAGCATTAGGTCCCGAAGTGTTGTGCAACAGGTGGTTGGAAGGCCGAGGTGAAGATCTTCATTGTACGGAGCGGCACATGTTGAATGGGAAACGGCGGGACCGTACTCCCTGTTTCTGGGAAAACACACCGTTTGGATGCAAAAAGGTGCATGGTGTATTCAAACATAGTACAACAAAGAGTGATAAATCAACTGAAAAGTTAGATCCAGGAGAATTAGTCAAATCACTCAATCCATATATTGACCAACGGATTGCATATAAAGAAATATTAAACATTAAAAGCCGTAGAATAAGTAGCAGCAAGCATTACCACGTTCAAAGACCATACGTTTGTGATATTCAAAAAAGAGTTTACATGTATTTACACATGGATAGCTGAATTTTTATATGATTGTATACACACTTAGGATATATTTTATGCCTTCCTACTCGTGTACTAATAGTTGTTATACGAATGCGAATCTGCACTACCAAAAGAAAGAAGTCGTGACTCATAAATTACAACCGGTACAATAATACGCTTAAAAATGAATTACAGGACTTGCTTACCTACAATTCGTCAACGAGCGCTCGTCGTCGAGGGAAAGGTATTGTAAGTACCATTTTTAATTTAATTTTTTTATTATATATTTAATTATTTACCTATTTATCGCAATATTCTATACGAAACAATATCATTCGAAAAATCTAAATGTAAAACAATAATCTGGGTACAAAAGCATACAATGTCATAATGATTGAAAAAAAAAAATTATCAAACTATACAATCGGGAAAAGATGTATGGAAGCAAACACAGAACAGGATAAATTAGGGAAAATATATCCTAATATGTAAAATAGTGCATAGACTGTCACAATTTGTATAATGTGATGTTTTCAAATTATGTTTTTTTTTTCTAACCAAAATAGCATGCGTATACTAGTTCTTATAATATTGGCACACAATATTTAATTATCTCAAATATCCGCATGTACGATAGGTATCAATATCCTATTCAAAGAACCGAAACTACGCGAATATATTCTACACAAAATATATGAAATTGAAATCAGGTTTCTTAAATACTAGCGTAAGAATATAAATATATTCAAACCAAAAGAAATTTAAAAAGCAATATTTTATTATTTCCATAATAATAGTGTAACTTATGTTGCTATGTACAATTTCTCTCCTATTTCTTATGGTCGTGATGTGTATGCTATAGTAACGTGAACTATAATTCTTTGTAACTTCAAGTAACAAATTTTGTACACGACGTATCAATTTTTTGGTTAGGTCACTGTGTGGTTTAAATCTACGATTCCTAATATAATATTATTTATTTTCAAAAAATTATATAAAAATAAAAAAAGAATGCTGAATTAAACAAAAAAATTGGTCTTTTCCCTTCCAGTTTTTCTGACCGAGTATAGGGCCCGGTACGGTGGCAGGCTTCCACCCCAAGATATGAGCCAGCCACCGGGTACAATTTAATCCTTTTTTGTTTCAGGTGACTTCATGGGTTGAGTGGCCCAAGCCAAGTGCCTTTTTATGGCATAGAGTTATGCAATTCAATTGTATAACTCTATGACATAAATTGGTCACCGGGGTACTCCCCTTCTGATGGGAAAGTTCATATAATTCAAGTTGTATGAGTTTTCCACTCAGAAGAGGAATACCTGGCCACTTCAACAATTTAACATTGGATTTATTCCGGTCGGGTGGGCATGAAGGGGCTCCACCACCACCCGGTTGCCCCTCTTTCATTTGTGGGCCCTGAATGTATTTGGGTAAAGACGAGGTCACCCCCAAATTAGTCTTTCTTGTCAGGTTGCACTTGTTCTCGCAACAAGTCGTAATTCCTTCGTGGAGGTTATCTACAGATTTGCGACTTCGGTCGTCCTCTTGATCTCTGCAAGCAATTCGTGAATGCGAAATGTTTTGTAGTGAGTCCTCGTGCCGGGGAAACGAACCCGCCCCACGACACCGCAATGCTAGCCTGCCAGCGCATTCACGCATCTCCGGACGAGGGCATTCTCGGCAGGAATCAACACCTTCCTCTGCCGAGGCAGCAGAACATCGCTGCGGTCCTTCACGGACTTATTGAAACTCCTTATTCACTACAAATTCAACATTGATGGGAAACGTCTAATCAAGTTGAATTTAAAATTGTACACAAAACAATTTTTTAAGATAAACCGTGTTGTTCCTAGTGCAAAAGCGTTGCAAATGTGATAATTAAGTAAACTGAAAAGTTTGTTACGGATCGCGGGTGTTTTTGTGTCGAAAAATGAAAAATGAAGTGACGTGTATGGGACTGTAAAAACAGCTCTAGGCAGCATGTCAGGGACGTACCCTTCGTAGGGTAAGTCATGTTCAACCTTTCATATCGCTCAAGTTAGAATACACGCACGGAAAATTGATTTAGTTCAAGATGCGAAAATTAGTGGGAGACTTCACGTCAAATTTATTTGAAATTTGAATGAACAGCTAAAAATGCGCCATATTCAAGCCACATGATAAAGTGCTTCAATTCTCTCGATACATTTCGTATCCTCTCTCTTACATCTATGGCTTCGGTCAATGCCATACAATGTGTAAATGTGCAACGGAATTAACAAACAAATAAAATTAATTCGCTAAAATAAACACTTGTCTTTGTTGATCTAGTTTAGATGGGTACAGTAGGAGGTAAGAGCCATGCAGGAGGATCTCTCTTCCCGGAAGCCTGGAAGGTGAATAAAGAAAACACATCAAATCAACCTCCTAGTTTATACTAGTATACAAAGGCTATACTGGTCATGACGCAAGCCCATGTACCTGAAAGCCCTACCACCATATAGATGACCACATGTAGGCTGACTTTTCTCATTAATTTAAAGGCTAGTATATGAAGAAATGTGGAAGTGTCGATAAAAATCGTGGTTTTGTACGGTTTTTAAGCAAATTTCAATGGTGAAATCAAGACGGTCCACGGAGAACATTGTAGCGCTCCTTATGTAGTGAATTTCATTTCAAGTCATGCGCCCCTTCATGTTTCCTTAAGATTCATGGTTAAAAGATTAGGAATTTGCCAACCTTTTCAAGCTGGTTGTCAGTGGAAGGAGTTGAACGTGCGTTTCAGTCAGTTGTTTGAAAAAATTAGATGTACAATTGGCAGTGCAAGGTGAATTTTTAGCATGCAAGCAATGTGTTTTGTCCTTTTTCATGTGAAACGTGATATATTACGTCGTAGAAGCCTTTGATTCCGCCAGTGTAAGCTGACAGCTCACGGGAGCTGATTACATCTAGGCTTACTACACAAATACAAATTTTGCCTGGAGGCAAAGCCTTACTGCAGCTTAACAAGCCATGTACCTGAAAGCCTTACTAACAAATATAGGATGATTTATGATAAGATTTGGTTCTTAGTCTCAAATAAGAGGCGTTAAGTTGAAACTTTGAAATTATATTATGCGTCGAAAGAAAAATCGATGATATTTACTTTGTAAAGATTATTTTGTTTAAATGTTGATCGCTACTACGTCCTAAATAGTCCATCCTGAGGGTACAATTTTAGATGACGCGTTCCTAAATAGCGACCAGTACCTCGCGAATGACACGAGTGATGTTAGCTTTCAAAGCGTGGTTTATCCCTGAAGACCAGAGACTTCGTGTAACCCCAAAGAAAATAATCTAAAGGTGCGATACCACATAGTCTAGGTAGCCCCAATTTACTGGTCCAAACCGTGAAATCGGGGTTCCAGGTTCAGTAGGTCATCGATGCACACCATAAGTTGATCTAAGTGTATGAATAATATTTCTCACAGAACGCTGATTATCGTAATACAGCTGCCTTTCGATGATGATTTGCCAAACAATACTGAATAAAAATTACATTAAATTTTGACAGGAGTAACACGTGATCTGTCAAAGAAAGCCTTTTGAAATTTAAACCTCAAAGAAATCGTGATAATGTGTGGCTTCGAGTCAAATTTCAAAGGTGAAATCAAGAGGATCCGCGGAAACTATCGTAGTTCATTCATTTGTTCCTGTTATATTGAGATTCAAAGTTAATCGATTAGGAATTTGTTTACTTCTTCAAGCTAGCTGTCAGTGGTAGGAGTTGAAAGTATGTTACATTTAGCTGTTCTAAAAAGTATAGGTGCACAGTGTGCAAGGTGAATTTTTAGCATGCAAGAAATGTGATTTGTGCCTTTTTTGTGTAATGCGTCGAACATTATACCGTACAAACATTTGCATTCTGTTGAAGTATGCTAACAGCTCACGGCAGCTGGCCACTTGTAGGCTGACTCTACAAATGCAAATTTCACCTGGAAGTCTTTGTTACCAACACCAACGTAAGTATAACAAGCCTTTCAGTAGAAATTTGCATTTGTAGTAATCAACCTTCATACACCGCCATGTAAGTTGGCAAGAAACGTCAGCGTATATGTGGTCATGAAGTTGGGCTTTCACGTTTATGGCTTGTTAAGCTGTAGCAGAGCATTTACACTAAGCAGCACTGGCACGGTAAAAATTTCCCATTCGAACTGTAAAAATCCCACATAATAAAATATTACATAAATTTGTGAGAATTAGTAGCACAATATATGTAGTTGAAAATTTTCTGAGAGTGCGATAGGATAATATGACAAAATTTTTATTTCTAAACATGCACACGAGATATAAGATTCTCCTTAATCATGATTGATCCAGTCCACTTAACTAACATTAAAATTAAATTTAAGGAATGTCAGTTGTGAAAAAATGACGCGCGAGTGCAAATTGTAGCTAAATTTTCTAATTAAGTGCATATCGGGTTAAATCTTTACTCATAATTGTGAAAATAAGTTGCACGTAGTGAATTCAGTAAATACTTCTGAGAACATAATGAACTATGTGACAAAAGTGATGGTGAAGATTGATTTCCTCTCTGCAAAGTTACAAACACCGGTGTGAAAAGATTTCGGAATTATTGTGTTTCGGGAATGAAATTGAGAGTAATTGAATTTATTTTTCTGATAGCCTTGTTGCGAACAACATGCTGTTTTATTATTATAATATTATAACATAATTAATTTCTATAATAAATTTATACTTAATAGTTTTTAATTTAAATAAAATAAAATAAAAAAAAAATCCCAGCAAGCGGTGAAAGTTTTGCTTTCCAAACAATTGCCAAAAATGAAAAATTTTTTGGATCTCTACTTCTGAAGTAGAAGATGTTAGCGTTTTAGAGTGTTGAAAAGATTGGATTTTGGTTATCGTCTCAAGTTGAATTCAATTAGTTTCTCGCTCAGTGTGAAGTTGGAGTGTCCAAGAAAAAACAGTTGGTGTAGGCGACTGGAATGCAATAGATTTTGCAAGTGCAGCGGACAAGGAGTGGGAAGTGCGTTAATTTGGACGGTATGATTGAGATTTAATAGGCTTTGGACTCGGTATTATTGCATCGGTGACAACGATTTGCGCAAGAAGAGACTTTTCGGACAAGATCTAGCAGAAAATTGCATATGTTCTTTGAAGCTGTTGGCTAGTAGGTGCTCTAGGCGGCTGCCACGAGTCGAGTGGAGTGTCGGAGTTGGAAGCAGGGTACGAGTGGCGTGAACCGACTCGCAGTGTTGGAAATAGACATGGGAATTGGTCCTGAACCGGTGCTGGACAAAGTAGAGCAATAGAATTGATTAGCGGTCGCAAGAGCAATGGATCTTCGCCGATAGGTGAGTTGGTAATTGAAAAGTGAAATAAAAAAAAATGTAGCGGAAATGATGGCAAAGTGAAGAAACAAATTTAGGAGTGTGTAGAGAGGTGAAGCGAGAAGTAACGCGAGCTGGTGTTGCAGGGGTACGGTTGTGGATTCGGTTGGTGTGCGAGACTACCGTCATCGGTGAAAGGTCAAAATCAAACCGAGCCCCAGACGGCGACCGATATCTATACTGATTCGAAGTTGGAGTGGTCTGGTGGAACATCATTGTTCGCTTGTGCGTGATAAAGAGACAATTTGCTGCAAGACAGAAAAGACGGAATATACGAAATAGTATAATCTGCGGAACCCGAGCCACAGACTTCAACCCGAACTCGAGCAGTATCGGAAAAATGATGGATTAATGGCCAGTTGCATGGTGCAAGTGAGCTGGTACTTGTATAAATTTGCGCAACATTAAAAACCCCGAAAAATCGAAAGACACAACAAACGAATTATTAAGTGCTTCGTTCTCGTGTGTAGTTTCCTTCGAAGCTCAAGTAAAGTGCATAAACATAGTGACTGTACGAAAGTAAATATTATCTTTTTTTGTGAACTGTGAGCAGATCAAGTACTGGCGGCTATAAATTGGCGCATCTTGCTGTCACCAATTTAGGTGACAAAGGACTGGTGCGGCACAAGGATTTTTAAAAAGGAACGTTGAAGCTATTCGATATTAAGTGTATATCGAATATTGAATAGTGTACGAACTATTTAAAATCGAAGTTAGAAGATATTCACGCGGTGACGTCATTCCATTTAATTTCAAAATATGAATATCATTGTAAATTTTTTTTTTTATTGCAAACGAGTTTAGATTTTTTTTGAATCAATTTAAACTTTATTAATTTTTTTATTCAATTTACTTAATTACTGTAATTTCATTCCAGTCTCTTACCAGTTTTTACTTAATTACTGTAATTTCATTCCAGTCTCTTACCAGTTGCAGAGCGCTCAGCAATCAGGAAGGAGTAAGTTTGGTTTTTGTTAAAAATGAAAATTAATTTTTATTTGTATATATATATACATGTTTTGTGTATTTTGTTGTA
This sequence comes from Odontomyia ornata, assembly GCA_963969285.1. Lineage (NCBI taxonomy): Eukaryota > Metazoa > Arthropoda > Insecta > Diptera > Stratiomyidae > Odontomyia > Odontomyia ornata. The sequence goes on from OZ017739.1 coordinate 250,968,424, forward strand.
ATTGAATAAATATTTATAATGAATTAATTTAATTTTTATTCATTTCACAGGATGGTCCTCTCTATTCCTTTCCCTTCCCTAATCCTTTTCTTCTACCCATGTAATAAGGTGGCTAGCACGGGCGGTGACCTATCTCCTACGAACCCAGACACGGCTGAGCATTAGCCGGCTCAAAATGTCACCGGGAGAAAGGAACATTGGTCACCGCCACAAATAAATGTCTGCAGCTGCGGCGACTATCGCGATTGCAACAGTGGCGCCCAAATATCGGTTTCGATATATTTTAATAATGAAAAGTTTTTTTTGTTTTGATTTGTTGTTTTTATGTAATTTTTAGACTCATGGGTCATGCATTTTATTGTGATGGTTTTTTTTGTTGAGGTTTTATTTATTTTGTATTCCCTTTTTTATCGCGGTGCTCGCCTCAGTTGCAGTGGCGCCCAACGTGCTGGGCGTCTATGTTCTATAGTTTTTTTTTCAGATTTGATAGCATCCATGCTATCAAGGTGTGGATGGTGAAAGGAAGAATTATTCGTGTTGTAGGTTGTATCTTCTTTCATGGGATAGCTGGCTGTCGTGCTAGCTCTTGGAATCAACCAACGCTTTTGATTTTTTTTGTTCATCATCCTTGCTCGTTTGGCCTTGGACTTTGAGCGACTCTTGTCCGAGCTATTATGGAGTCTGTCAGGATCCATAATAGTCTCGTAATCGGCCCTGAGTGGCGACAATTTTGAACGGAGTCCGCCTCAAGGTTTTTTTTGTTGGACGAGGCGCCTCTGCTCTGTGTAAATTTTATCCCACGTTCCCATTTTTAATTACCCTTCTTTTATCCTTTTCCTTTACAAAGAGGATCATCCTGAGAAATGAAGCCTTTATGAATCAATAGTCAATCGATAAATAGTTGCCATATTTACCTCATTGAATTTCTGAATCGTAGTATCTTGGGTACTTTATTGATAATTAATTAACATTTTTATATTTTTTATTGATAAGAAAATCATGCATCGACGAAGTGCCAGTTGGGACCCCGCTTTTAATGCATTAGACCGAGAGCTGGATCGGCTCAGTTTATCCAACTCCCTGACAGGAACCCCGATAAACATGACTGCTCCAGCCAATTCACGAGTCCCACCGACACGAGTATCACTCGACTTCTTCGAAGCTATTGAAGCCCTGTCCCTGCAGTTGACAATCCCCATCCATGATCTTGACCTCCAGAGAATAATAATGAAAAATATGAGTCCCCGTTTACAGGAACATATGGCGGGGCAGACTTTCCCCACTACACGGGATCTTGTTCGACGCTGCTGTCAGATGGAAGTTGCGTGGAAAGATCTGGATGCTCGGCGAAGCCTATTTGAAAGGCGTACCTCAGCACGATTCCACGCTATTGAAGATGGTACGTTAGGACGATTGGGGGACGAGGAGGCATATCTTCCCGGTTCGTATAGAGACTTGGCGTCTGAAAGGCTCGACGTTGATTATGGGACCAACCCATCAACTCCAACCCTTACTTGGGCGAACGCACCAGAGGTATCTCAAGTTCAAGCACTAGCTACCAGAATGATCCCTACTTCAAACTAGAACCAGCGCAGTATTTATAGGGTATGCTGGAATTGTAAGGACTTGGGCCACAGTTTTTTTGATTGTGCTATGCCAGTCAAACATGTGTTTTGTTTTGGATGCGGGCAGGAGGGAGTTATGAAGCCTAACTGCAATGCTTGCCGCACCAAGAGTTTGCCCAAGCGGAATCCGGGTCCTCTTCTTAGGACGGCTTCAATCCAGTCCCCTGACCGCGTTGATGCAGCCACCAACGTTGATCCCGAGCTGCGACGTTTCCTATGACTATCCACCAAACCTTGCTACGACCACATCGCTACATCTTCCCCGAACCGGCGTGATTTGTTAGTTCCTACCTATAGTAGTGAAACGGCGGGCGGTGATCGAGAACCACCCGTGTATCTTAGAGCGAGACCTTTCCGAGACCGTTTCCGAAGATCCTGGAGATATTTCTTCACCAGACGTCTCTTGAAGCGAGCCTGCGTGGAGTCTGTTGTTGCAACTCCTAGCGACAATAGGCCCTACGCCGATATTTCTATCAATGGTCACTAATTGACGGGCTTACTCGACAGTGGAGCCAGTGCGAGTATCCTCAGAGCTGGAACCTTGGACCTGCTTTCAGACTTGGGCTTGCACATGCATGCCCATGTTCAGACTGCATCAGGTCATAAGGACCCTATTCTGGGATATAACGTCACATTCGTGCGATTTAACAACATCACAAAATTGATGAGACTCCTGATTGTCCCTTCCTTGACGCACTCCGTGTACTTGGGAATTGATTTTTGGGATCTCTTCAAAATCGTACCAATCCAGGTCAACACTGTCGACGTGGCCGCGGAGCCTCCGAGCTCTGAATTCCATCTATTGTCCCCACCCGACCAGCAACGACTCGACTTCATCAGGCAACAGTTTCCTTCGTGTAGCGAGAGAGGCTTGGGTGGAATCGGTCTCTTGTCTCATCACATAGACACTGTTCCGCTCGACCCATCAAACAGCGGCATTACGCTGTTTCTCCCGTTATACAGAAACTGTTGTATGATGAACTCGATCGTATGTTGTCGTTGGGGGTAATAGATGAAAGTCAGAGCTCGTGGAGTTCTCCCGTGACCCTTGTTAGAAAACCCGGTAAGGTACGTTTGTGTTTAAACGCTAGACGCCTCAATGACGTCACTGTTAAGGACGCCTATCCGTTGCCGCTGATAGAAGGTCTGTTGGCCCGATTGCAGAGCACCAGGTTCATTACTAGTTTGGACCTGAAGGATGCCTTTTGGCAAATTCCGTTGGATGAGGCGAGTAAGGAAAAAACGGCCTTTACAGTTCCCGGCAGGCCCTTGTACCATTTCAAGGTCGTGCCGTTCGGTTTATGCAATGCTCCCCAAATGATGTGTCAGTTGATGCATAAAGTCATACCACATGAACTGCAAGACAAGATATTTGTTTACCTAGATGACTTACTTGTGACGAGTTCGACATTTGATGAGCATTTGGAACTCCTGAGCACAGTGGCCAAACTGCTCAGGGGTGCCAACTTGACCATCAATGCCGAAAAGAGCAAGTTCGTCAAGAAGGAGATCAAATATCTTGGCTTTGTGGTGAGTGATGGTATTCTGCGCACCAACCCGGAGAAGGTTTCGGGTATAATTCTATACCCTGAACCCCGAACGGCAAAAGATTTGAGAAAGTTCATGGGAATGGCGGGATGGTATCGGCGGTTTGTTCCGAACTTTGCTGCCGTTATGGCACCACTAACGGATTTGCTAAAGGGCAAACGTGCCTTTAAGTGGTCTGCTTCCGCCAACAATGCCTTCGATAAAGTGAAGCAATTGTTGGTTTCCGCTCCAGTGTTGGCCAATCCCGACTTAACGAGGCACTTCTATATCCAATGTGATGCAAGTACCGTGGGTATTGGAAGTGTTTTGTTCCAGAAGCACGATGAGGGTGGAGAGCATCCAATCGCATATATGTCTTTGAACGCTGCGCAACGCAACTATAGCATTACTGAATTGGAATGCTTGGCTGCGGTGCAAAGCGTGAAGAAGTTCAGGGCATATATCGAAGGGCTGCCTTTCACCATCATAACCGATCATGCTAGCCTTAAATGGTTAATGCAGCAATCGGTCGATTGGCATCTTGCAGATGGTCGAATATACATTAATACTGGTCCTCCTGCAACGCTGACTACCGATATCCCCGGAACAAAATGATGGGTTATGGAGGGTCACCAGCGGGCTCTCATGGTACGAGCTCAAGATGATCCCCAGGGCTCTCATTGTGGAATCCGGAAGACTACCGAAGTCTTGCGAAGGTATTTTTATTGGCCTCGTTTGCGACAAGACGTAGTTCAACATATTCAGAATTGCGTCACTTGCAAACAGGTCAAGCCTTCAAATTCCACAATGAGACCCCCTATGGGCGCATCACGAGACTCAGTCCGTCTTATGCAACGCCTGTTTGTGGACTTCATGGGCCCATACCCCTGTCCCAAATCAAGGAATACCCAGTTGTTCGTTGTCCTGGATCATTATACTAAGTTTGTATGGCTCAAGCCCCTGACTAAAGCCACTGCGGAGTCAGTCGTGCGTTATTTGGAGCGCGAAATCTGTTTGACCTTCGGAGTCCCTGAATGGTTACACTCGGACAACGGTGTACAGTTCATCTCCAAGGTATTTGCCAAGCTTATGAATGACTATGGTGTGCAGCACTGCTTCACACCATATCATTCACCGCAGGCGAATGCCTCGGAGAGGTCGAACCAATCAACACTGAGCGTCATCAGAGCCTACATAGGATCCGATCATGGCAAGTGGGACGAGATTCTCGCCCTACTTCCTCATGTTCGGGTACCATCCTATACAGCATGGTTCTGAATATCCTCTCCTTAGAAGTTTGAATGCTTTTGAGGATGGAGAGGTTCAACTAAGTGCGCACAGTGATCGACTGCGAGCTGTACAGGATCGCGTTAAGGCTAAACTACAAGAAGCTTATCAGAAGGGAGGTCAACGCTACAACCTTCGGGTTCGTCCTCGTGAGCTACTCCAGGGTCAGAGGGTTTCTGTGCGGAATTTCACCGTGAGCAATGCAGCAGATCGCTTTGCTGCTAAATTTACTCCACGGTTTACTCCGGCAGTGGTTCGACGTCGTATTGGGCAGGTGTCATACGAGCTTGAAGACGAATCTGGCAAGTTGCTTGGTACCTATCACGCCAAGGATATCCGTAGTAACTGATTTTTTTGTGGCTTGTGCCCGGCTGATGAGACCTCAGGGTCTGGGTCGTCCCCACGAATGTTGCGAACAACATGCTGTTTTATTATTATAATATTATAACTTAATTAATTTCTATAATAAATTTATACTTAATAGTTTTTAATTTAAACAAAATAAAATAAAAAAAAAATCCCCGCAAGCGGTGAAAGTTTTGCTTTCCAAACAATTGCCAAAAATGAAAAATTTTTTGGGTCTCTACTTCTGAAGCAGAAGATGTTAGCGTTTTAGAGTGTTGAAAAGATTGAATTTTGGTTATCGTCTCAAGTCGAATTCAATTAGTTTCTCGCTCAGTGTGAAGTTGGAGTGTCCAAGAAAAAACAGTTGGTGTAGGCGACTGGAATGCAATAGATTTTGCAAGTGCAGCGGACAAGGAGTGGGAAGTGCGTTAATTTGGACGGTATGATTGAGATTTAACAGGCTTTGGACTCGGTATTATTGCATCGGTGACAACGATTTGCGCAAGAAGAGACTTTTCGGACAAAATCTAGCAGAAAATTGCATATGTTCTTTGAAGCTGTTGGCTAGTAGGTGCTCTAGGCGGCTGCCACGAGTCGAGTGGAGTGTCGGAGTTGGAAGCAGGGTACGAGTGGCGTGAACGGACTCGCAGGGTTGGAAATACACGTGGGAATTGGTCCTGAACCGGTGCTGGACAAAGTAGAGCAATAGAATTGATTAGCGGTCGCAAGAGCAATGGATCTTCGCCGATGGGTGAGTTGGTAATTGAAAAGTGAAATAAAAAAAAATGTAGCGGAAATGACGGCAAAGTGAAGAAACAAGTTTAGGAGTGGGTAGAGAAGTGAAGCGAGAAGTAACGCGAGCTGGTGTTGCAGGGGAACGGTTGTGGATTCGGTTGGTGTGCGAGACTACCGTCATCGGTGAAAGGTCAAAATCAAACCGTGCCCCAGACGGCAACCGATATCTATACTGATTCGAAGTTGGAGTGGTCTGGTGGAACATCATTGTTCGCTTGTGCGTGATGAAGAGACAATTTGCTGCAAGACAGAAAAGACGGAATATACGAAATAGTGTAATCTGCGGAACCCGAGCCACAGACTTCAACCCGAACTCGAGCAGTATCGGAAAAATGATGGATTAATGGCCAGTTGCATGGTGCGAGCGAGCTGGTACTTGACACTTGTTTATAAATTTGCGCAGCATTAAAAACCCCGAAAAATCGAAAGATACAACAAACGAATTATTAAATGCTTCGTTCTCGTGTGTAGTTTCCTTCGAAGCTCAAGTAAAGTGCATAAACATAGTGACTGTACGAAAGTAAATATTATTTTTTTTGTGAACTGTGAGCAGATCAAGTACTGGCGGCTATAAATTGGCGCATCTTGCTGTCACCAATTTAGGTGACAAAGGACTGGTGCGGCACAAGGATTTTTAAAAAGGAACGTTGAAGCTATTCGATATTAAGTGTATATCGAATATTGTAGATGAACGCTCGTGTACGAACTATTTAAAATCGAAGTTAGAAGATATTCACGCGGTGACGTCATTCCATTTAATTTCAAAATATGAATATCATTGTAAATTTTTTTTTTTATTGCAAACGAGTTTAGATTTTTTTTGAATCAATTTAAACTTTATTAATTTTTTTATTCAATTTACTTAATTACTGTAATTTCATTCCAGTCTCTTACCAGTTTTTACTTAATTACTGTAATTTCATTCTAGTCTCTTACCAGTTGCAGAGCGCTCAGCAATCAGGAAGGAGTAAGTTTGGTTTTTGTTAAAAATGAAAATTAATTTTTATTTGTATATATATATACATGTTTTGTGTTTTTTGTTGTAATTGAATAAATATTTATAATGAATTAATTTAATTTTTATTCATTTCACAGGTTCCCTAAACCTTTTCTTCTACCCATGTGGTATTAAGTAATAAGGTGGCTAGCACGGGCGGTGACCTATCTCCTACGAACCCAGACACTCAAAATGCCACCAGGAAAAGGAACATTGGTCATCGCCACATATAAATGTCTGCAGCTGCGGCGACTATCGCGATTGCAACAGCCTATTTGTATTGAATAGCTGGGACATTATGGAAATGGATTAAATTGACTCTTAATAACACCAAGCATCTAGATTCATTGTAGAGTGATCGTATTTATTGCCGCCATGTTCTAGTAGCATTACATAGTTAGGGCACTATGTAAATGTGTGCAATCACCACTTGAAAACATAGATCCAAATTACTTTCTTCTTGTGTAGTGATTGAAGGGAATACTTGTGAGAGCAAAAAGAGTTGTGCGGCAAAAATAATAGTGAAGACCAATTTCCTTTCCGCAAAGTTACGAACCGGAGTGAAAAGTTATGTTTAAATAATTATTATTCTTCAGGGTTGCTACGATTGAGAGTAGTCGTATTTATTTCTGTTACTGCTAATTTATATTGAATGGTCAGGGAATTATGGAAATGAGTGCAATCAACTATTAATAACAGGAATCATCATTTAATTGATATCATACTTGTTTTGAAGTGGATCTAGTGAATATTTGAGTTTCGTCAATTAACTTTCCGTAAAGTTGTGGTGTGAAAAGTTGTATTTAACTATTAAGTTTCAGGAATTTTCATCATGGCCTATAAGCATTAAGTAGTTAGGGCATTATGGAAATATGTGAAATCACCTCTTGATAACATCGATCTAATCAAATTGTTCTTGTTCGGTTTGCAATTTCTTTGAATGTTATTTATAAATATTTTATATCGAACTTAGCAGGTTTACTTTTTAAAAGAATTAGTGTTATTCGATAAAGCAGCAATAAAATAACATATCAAAGTATTGATGGCTCCGCAGGATAAATGCTTCGTGTATCTTCCAGTGAAAGCCGGTCATATGTGCGTTGCGTTCGAAAAATGCAAGGATACTCGGTTTGTATACGTTGAGGATAAAATATCCTTCAAAAATTTGTCTATTAAATTTACAAATTTGCTAATATTCCATATGTTGCTGAAATCTACGGGTATTTGGAAATGTTTGCTTGGTTAAAAGAGGATTATTTTCGTTAGAGTCTCTAGAAAAAAACAATTGAGATGCGCTGGGTTTTAAAGTCATTTATTTTGATTGCAAAATATCAAATTCGAAACAATATGATGAAGATAAGTAGCCAAATTTTAACTCAAATATGTAATTGGACTTGATTGTTCTGAACATCACATTCAGAAACGTTTTTTAATAGAGTTACTAGATCGACTCCCCTCAGTTTTTCCCTTAATCATAATTTATGTCAAATATGACGGTTTCCTTTTTTGAATTTCAATTAATTGCTCAGCAATTTCAAGAAATTTGCTCTGCGTAGATTAACTTTCAAGTGTTGATAGAATCAGTTTTTGCCGATGAAAATAATTGTTTATTGGCATTCACGAGAATCACGATGAGGTATTAAAGAGAGTCACGCTAGGATTATAATCATATTCAAATAATAAAGAAAGAAAATTACTGCCAGTACGAATATAAATGAATGATTTATCGATAAATTCATTTTATTGACATTTTGAAAATATACTTAAAACCAGGCGAATTTCAAAACCATATGATACAGAAAAACTTAGTGCCTATATGGACACTCTAAGTAAGAACAATCCCTGCAGGGGGAATGCTGGCCGACAGAAATACCCTTGGAGGCTAGCATTCTTTGGAGAGTGCCGCCCCCACGTACCCGAGGAAATTCCCGCAGGGGGAACGCCGGTCAACAGGAGCACCCAAGGAGGCTAGCATTCTATGAGGAGTGCCAAACCCCTGGATCCGAGGATATGGGGAGTGCCGTGAGGTTGCCTCCTGGGATGACAGATAATGACCCTAACTGAATCTGGACTACACTTTGGATAACGAACTGGAATTGATGCTTTGGGCTGGTGGGTATGATGGTTTGGACCTAGTTGCGTTGCACGATAATGCCGAGGTGACACTCGTGCATGAACAGTTGCGATTCAACTATCATAGCGTCTTTGTCAAAAATTTTGAAAAAACAAGCAAAAATATTAACAATGGTGACGCAACCAGCGGCTGCAGCTACGATGATTACAGCACACCGGAAGAAGTACTAACGATAACAAAAACGATGATGAATACGATGACAATGAAAAGAGATGAAAAATGGAGATTAACAGACGGCCTTGTGTAGACTGAGATCCCTGCGGCAATCAGGTGCAGCATAAAAATGATGCGAGCGCCAGAGAAAGAGCGGGAATCTCTGCAGGTTGCGGCAGATGTTCGAGCGGTGAGGGAAAATATGAAAAACAATGAGAGCTCGTTGGTTACTGCAGCTATCGCTACTGAAGCGACTGAAGTAAGGGTCTTACAATCCGAAATAATAATGAACTATTTTGAAGTCCACACAGTTATCACGTTTCCTACCGTGATCAGACAAATAAAGCAGCCTTGTGTGATTTCATCGCCACCGTCGAAAATGTGGCGAAAGTTCTGTGCTCGGAAACGGAAGCTGAGGCTATTGGCCACATTTTCGACGGTGGCGATGAAATCACACAAGGGTGCTTTATTTGATGGCCACAAAGTACAATTGCTGCACAGTGACATGAAGAAGAAGTGCTAACCCGGAAAGCGTGAGATACTCTGAAAAGAATAAAATCTGCATGCAACTCGCGAAAGTCAGCAAAGAAGTAAAGATTGGGCTGGAAGAGCTCTTAGACGGCATAGGGCTTTATTGAAGGAGCTGGTTAAAAGTCAAAGAAGACCAGAAGACCGAGCAAGAGCAGAAGACTTAAAAAGCACTGAGGACTAAGCCTGAAGATAGCTCCACCATCAAACATCAATAAAAAAGTGCCAAAAAATAAAGTTCGCACGGATGGCCAATAAGAAAAAAGACCTGAGACAAAACAGAGAAGAAAGCCCCAACAAAGACACGGCTCGTAACACCCCAAGATGGCCGATCCTACGCAAAAGTACTATGGGATATCAGGGCAAATGTAAGGCTCAAAAACACCAACACTGCCGTTTAAGCAGTACAACCAACGCAGTTGGGCTACATACTGGTTGAATTTGGGGCAGAGGCCGAGAATAGAAAAGCAGTCTGCGACGCAGTAAAAAAAAACCCTCGGCAAAAGCGCAACTAAAGCCATGAAATAAGGGACATTGACGGCGTTACGGACATGGCCGAGATAGAAGAAGCCATAAAAAGGAAGTTGCCTAGCGTGGGTAGGATTAAAGTGAGGCTGACACCAGAAAACCATAGAGGATAACGGATGGCTATCATTGACTTGACCGAAAATGACACCCAACGATTTCTGAATGAGGGCAAAATAAGAATACGGTGGGTTATTTGCAGGATACGGCGAAGAGCAGCACCTCTTAAATGTTTCAAATACCTTGGCTATGGTCACACCACCAAAAGTATGCAATGGATTTCTCGATGTGACAAATACGGTGAAATGGGACATGAAAGAAAAGAGTGTACAAAGAAAGCACACTGTATACTTTGCAAGAGTGCTGATCCAAGACCGGAAATTGGGCATGTCTTGGGATCAGACTAATGCCGGCTTTTCCAGAAAGCCTCAGCTATGACAAAATCAAAATTACTATGACGCGCGTCCTGCAGCTAAGCTTACATCGCAGTTCCACCACGTAAAATCTGCTTGAGCAGTTTGTGAGGGATATGAAAGCCGACTTTATACTGCTGAGTTAGCAACACTATGATAAAAGTTCGGCATCATGGTATCCTAATGAACAGCGGGGTATCCTGATGAACAGCTGGGTGTAGCTTTCGAGGTGAATTGCTGTGAATGGAGGGATAGTTTTGGGTGGGTTGGCTGCTCTGGGACCACCTTCTTTAGAGTGTACCTAACGCCGAATGAATCGATATCATCTTTCCAGGCCAAAGTTAATGCTTTGGAGGGCGTTGCCTCAACAGCAGACGGCACTGTGTGTGGGGGGGACTTTAACGCTAAAGCAATCGAATGTGGAATATGTCAAACAGATCCGCGGGGAAACAGATCCTAGAAATGGCGTCCAGGACGGCACTCATCGTGCTAAATACCGGAAATATGCCGACCTTCCGCCGTATTGGCTGTGAAGGAACCATTCTGGATGTGACATCCGCTTCGGAGCCTCTAGTACGGTGAATACATAATTGGAGAGTATAGCATAATACTATGCCAATAATCATCAGTCCATTCTACTTGAGGTCAATGATGTTGTTTGACGACGTCCGTGCTCCTGAATTTCTACAGTTGAGTTGAACATCGAAATGATGGACGTTGAGAGGTTCATTGAGGTGCTCCACTGCAAGGAGATTCGCAGGGGACGGAAGAACTGGCAGCTCAAGGCTTCGGCGTGAGGCTCCAGGGGCACGGAACCATGATGTGGCATGCAATCGAGTAGCAGCTTTAATTTGGCTAGGAAAAGCCTTACAAATTGATTAACAATAACACGGCTCGCTGCAGGTAAGATCTAATGGACAATATGAATGAGGATCCGTGAGGCCTTGGCTAAAAGTTAGTTATGCGGAAACTGGACGCCCTACGGAAACCTTGCATACATGATGCGGAAAAAATAGACACTCCACCCCGCTCATACAGTGCATGTTGACGCTGTTCGCGGTGAAACAGCAGTCGAGTGTCCTCTCTTCATACTGCTGAAACTGAAAAAGGCAGTCCTTTCACTGAAAGCGAGGAAGGATCCAGGCCTATTCAGATAAGGTGTTGCAACTTGTCTCTCAACACTGTCTGAACTTGTTGCTCAGCACTTTAAAGCTTGCCTGCGGGACGGGGGTTTTCCGGTGCAATGAAAGGTAGCGAGGCTTATGCTGATCAGCAAGGGGAAGGGGAATCCTAGAACACCGTCTGCATACCACCCGTTATGTATGGCAGACACTACTGAGAAAATGCTAGAGAAACTCATCCAGGGAAAACTCACTGACGTGATTCATGCTGCTATCTAATATACGCTGATAATAATCTGTAGGTATTGGGCTTGTAAATCACTTCCTCTTTCACTTTTGTGTACAAGGCAGAAGAATAACTATTCGCTTGTTGTCTTAATAATGTACCGTAACATTTTAGCATGCACCCACGGCTATTATCAAAAACTATATTATGTCCTTTGTGACTTAAAAGTAATTTCCTATTTATTTGATATAATGTGGAAACACTACTTGGCTAATTAATTGTATAATTGTTATTAGCTACAGCACAAAAGTCCTTTTATCTGTACTTTTATATTATTTCTTTCTTTGCTTTTTTTGTCTCCATTGACAATTTGCATTTGTTCTACTAATCATTGCTCGATGAACTGGTGCTACCACGCTACTACGTATCTCGTAAGAGCCAACACCCATATTACCCAGCTCTCTCCAATAGAATAAAAAAAAATCAATGAAGAGGAAAATAAAAAGGGAAATACCAAAGATGGATAGATATAACAGGACAATAGACACAAACTATGCTGCAGTGAGTAATATTTGTACTAATATAATAAGCACTCTGTAGTCCACGTGGCGTATTGGTCAGAGCACTCATTCCGTAAGCCGAAGATTCCTGGTTCAACTCTCGTTAGTAGTAATGAGATTTAGTTCGACTGATTCTATAGATGGACTATACGTTGGTTCAGTTTTGATTCGTGCTAGTTTAAAATCAGAACGCATCGCAGCTGGGTGGACAGCACATGGCCAAAGCGTGATATTGACCATATAGCCTTGTGGAGTGAAGACACATTCGATCATGGTAATGAGATTCTGTAACTATCTTTAAGCACAGGCCCCGAAAGGGGCTGTAGTGCTACAATTTTGCAAAATAACTACTCTTCACGCATATCGAATTGCACAATACAAATAAGCTACCTTGGTCCTGATGATGGTCGTGGAGGTAGGCCGATGCGTTGATCAGAAAATAAATGTTTCTTATGCAGCGAGAAAATCGTTTTTCTGCCTCCACAAATATATAAACAAGTTAAGTAGCTCATGTTAGAAGGGTTTTGTACTTAACCTTTAATATGTAAAAACAATGTGTAGAATGATTTAATGCAATAAAAAACTTTTATGATAACAGCAACCATATTCTTGCTTTAAAAGTACTCCATTTTAACCGACCAACATTTGGTTCCAATACTGCTCAAATTATTGAATGACCGGAATCTTAAATTCTTATCTGAAAATTTGGAGAAGATACAATCAAAAGTTAGTGCCTGCTTCGATGGAAAGCCCATTTAATAGAAAACCCATATATGATTGTTGTAATCGGAAAAAATCGGAATGGCTATAACTTGTGTAAATTTTATTGGAGCTTATAAAATATAAGGATCTTTTAAAGAACTGCAAGTGTCTAATTTTATCCTATGTATATAGCTGGTCTTCAAGATCACAACAGAAAAAAAATATTTTATTTGCGAGTTGTATTCTTCGGCGTATTTCGGTTCTTTTATTGCTGGCTTCCGTTATTTTGGCTCCTAGTTTTCAAATTTGCCCTCCTTTTTGATACTTTTTACAACCACGGAAGTCACCGCAGTTGCAGACATTACATTAGTAAGCCGGGATGGCATACTGAGGCCGGCTAGCGCTCAGTCGTGTCGTGGGACTTCCGGGACACCCTCTGCTCGTGCTGAGCCACCCTACACATAAAAACTATACGAAGGGATAAAGACGGAAAAGGAGGAGGTCATTTTAAGAAATGAAAAACTATTATCTTAACGAGACATGGCCGTTTTATTTAATTCACAAAAAAAAAATTCGACAAATAAAATTCTCAAACTTTTACTCCTCTTTAAAATTAATGTAAGAGAAATCCGTTACAAAAAACAAAAAAAATAATTTGGTAACATAAACTAACGGTAATATAAAAAGAAAACCCAAATAATTACTCACACTTCCCTTGTTGAACTCCGAGCGCTCGGCGAAGAACAAAAACAGGAATTCGGGGCACCTGAAATCCAATCTTCATTTTGAAAATTAATGTTGTAAAAAATCCAAAATAAAACACGGAATGGCCACTTTCACGAAGACACTGGATACACCCTCTTCACTAATCCACGGTCCTTTCAATTTCATACAATAATATAATTCAAACCCGGAAATTGAATTTTTCATCAATTCATAGATAAAACAAAGTATTTCTCAGAAAACTTTCATTTTCCTTTTTTTTCTTCTCATCTTTAGTTTGTTAAATTATCACACTTTTCAGTTTCACTTTGAACTGTCCTCTGCATCAATTAAAATTCGGATCCACAATATAAGTTTTTTAATTTTATTTTGAACACAATCTTTGAGTTTGGGTTATGCCGGGATATCTTTAAGCCGTCATTATTTTTATTCCCGGTTCACTCCATTTAGCTAAGTTTTTCTCTCTCTTACTGGATTGAACATAACGCAAGAAATTGGAGTTATGTTCAGGCCTTTGCTCTTTGCTTTCCACCTTAAATCCGCACTTAACTTCCACTCACATATGCCACAAGCGAAATTTCACTACCTTTACCATTCACGGAACTTATTCTTTTCTTACTTCCGAGCTTCTTCCACCAACTTTTGATATTCCAATTCACACGTTCGTAACTGAATCCAAATCAAAAACCCCCTTTCTCACAAGTTCAAAATTAACCTATTTCTCTACATTGCCAAAACACTTCCTCTTCTTTTTCAAACCAAATACTGAATCCCTCTTATATCAAAATCAAATACTGACTGCCTTTCCAAATCAAGAATTTCACTCCTCAATCCTGCAATCCCTTCATTCCCAATTACCGCTGCCGCATCTGGGTAACGTAATCGAAGTTTAATACACTTCGATTCCGCTACCCACACGTGTTTTCCGTGTCGAAAAACGCAACAATTTTCATTTTGCATGTATGGCGATTTGCATAACCATGATAGCGTTTGGTTGGATTCATATGTAATGTGACGACTACGCCCAGGAATCGAAGTGATTCCGATCCCGAACCCTTGTAACCTGCCAGATGGATATGTCCTCGAAGTGCCAGCGGACTTCATCTGTTGTGCGGATATCGTTGTGCAGAAAATATTTTTTTTTCCTGTCCAAATATTTAGATCCGTGGATATAAATATTCGGAATATAGAATTAATCCAACCCCGGCACATTCCGAGACATAGCCATCTGGAAATGCCCCTCCACCGTGGCCATCGAGAAAACTATGCCACTGGCGACATCTGAAGAAGCACATTTCCGCCATATGAAGTGCCATTCCACGCACATATGTTTTGTCCGAGGTGACAACCGGAAATTTTGACAGCCACATGGAGGCGCGAAACGTCATCGTAAAGTTCTTCATGAGAATATCGAAGGTAGAAAATCATTACAAATGGCGCCCAACGTGGGGCCCAAAACATCCTAAGGGGAAAAGAACTTCGCGTCTTCTGACGAGTTGGTCCTTTACGGAGGATGTAAGGTACTTTGGTACTCGAGTCCCACTATCAGGAGCAGTGGAATTGTGTGATACACACTAGAAGTCGCTTCACGTGAGTTGTAGCTTCCGCTCTCCTTTGTTTGATTTTGCTTTCGCGACAGAATCCTTCCGATGTGTTGTCCCAGGTTAACCCCTGTAAGGACCTTCTATTTTCTTGATGGAACTGCCAGTCTGATGGGTTTACTTATCAGCATGGACTCTCAAGAAAATAGAAGGCTACCTTGCCTTTATGTCGCGGAAGGATTCTAACTATTTCTTATGCGTGTTAGACGAGTGGTATCGGTTCAACGTTCGGTGGCGTACGCTGGAGTTGCGAAGCCCGGAATGCTTCCACGCGTCGGGAATTTTGACCGCGTACAAAGTCGTTACGGTAGCTCTACCACTTGTCTCGTCGAGTCACTTTAACGTAGTTTAGAGACGGTTTTTTTTTGTAATGTATGAGGGTATGGGGTTAAATTTCGTAAATCGACCAAAAGCACCCTTTCTTCGGCAGATTACCACGCACTCTCTTTTCCCGTTGAAGGAGTCGACCACTGGAAAGGAAAGTATATACTAATTAAATTTTTTTTCATTTTTACGTAAATAGCTCGCCACTATCGGCCACTAAAGTATTTTTAAGCCTTTAGTCATATTATATAATTACATTTTTTCTTTTTTTTTCGTCACTAAGACATAGCACCCACCCAAAACCAGCAAAAATCAAAGATGGCAACGAAGCGGACCCCAGACAAGCGTTGGACCAGATCCAAAACGGTCCAACCAGCTAACTGCGGGATCTGCTTCGAAGACGTAGTGGAGGGCGTACACAGCGTGCGATTGGATTGTGGACATTTATTCCATCGTGCCTGTGTACAACAGCTCCTCCTCACGTCAGAGCTGTGTCCCTTATGCCGGCGACCCATAGATCGGTCTGCCCTAGACGCCCCCCTCGGAACGCCCCTACCAACGCGTGGAGCAGTGGCGAAAGGAGCTCCAGAAGCCGAATCGTCACAACCACTCTTAGACCTGCAAGGAGCAGTAGGCGGTGAAGTTCCGGCTGCAAGTGTCGTGTCCGAGGTGACAACCATGCCTTCCGGCCACTCCATTGACACCCTCGTGGCGTTGATGAGGGATATGTCGGAGAGGATTGGCAACCTGGAGGGAAAGATCCAGAATCTCCCGTTGAGCCAACCCCCCAGCCGCGTGAGAACTCCGCTTGGCTGGGAGCCAAATCCCAGTGTGGCGATGCCCCCCTCCCGACAATCCGAGCAATGGGTCCCACCCCCAAGGAACTCGGGAATGGATCCCAGAGCTCCCGAATACAGACCGCGACACAGTACCGGACCTCCGTTGGTACCTCCAGCCCCCGAGGCAGTTCAGTACAACAGGTCAATCGAGGATGTGATTCCCCCCGGGAACGCATTGGCACCTTTTCGAGACCCGACGCCTCGTATCATGGAGAGTTGGCGCCTGAACTTTACAGGGTTCAACGATATGATATCGGCGGACCGGTTCCTTTTCCGGATTCAGGCGTTGGTGTCCAGCACCCTGGGAGGTGATTCCTCGGCCTTCCTCCGGCATGCCCATCTTTTGTTCAGCGGCGACGCTGCCGACTGGTACTGGAGCTTTAAAGAGTCAACGCCACGTCCCACTTGGCACTCTTTCAGTGCAGCCTTCCGCAATCGATTTGAGGATGGCTTCACTGAGAGAGAGCTAAGAGAGCAAATAAAGAAACGGAAACAAGGCGCTCACGAACCGTTCGACCAGTACTACACAAGTATAGTGAGATTGAGCACTCGCCTGCGAAATACCATGCCCGAGGACGAATTAGTAGAAATTATCAGAGAGAACATGCGCTGGGATCTCCAGAACAGCCTGCTACATTTTCCCATCAACACCATACAGGGATTGCGCCTCCATGCGCGTAGACAAGAACACTTGGATGAGCGACGAGGTACCTTCCGCCCACAACCTCGCATAACGGGACCAAATCCCCGAAATCATCACACCGCGGAGTTGATGGCAGCAGACCACCTGCTTGCTGATCCAGTACCAGTACCGAGGAGCGGAGCACCACCGGAGCTTGAGGACCCCGCATTGATTGATCGACCCTCCCTTGAAGCACTTACAAGCCCGACGGTCTGTTGGAACTGCCGACAACCGGGACATCGGTTCTATGCATGTCCAGCGGAGCCGACGCTTTTCTGCTACCGCTGCGGGAAGGCCGACACATACGCACCTGACTGTGCAAATTGCAAAGGGCGAAAAAACTTGCCACCGAGTGCCGCGACCACCCGTCGGCACTCCTAGACCCCGGACGAACCAATCCAGACCCCATCACCAGCTATGACCCAGCTCCCAACATGACTCCAACTCTGCTGACTCGCACCGCTAAACACAGTTCTCCCGAAGTTCCACAACCGACGCCGTCCTTCGCCGAGGCCAATGCGCAGGGAAATGATAGCGAGACGAAGGCTCCTTGGCATGTAAAACCTTTTCATGTCAGGTTGCGGAATTATTTGGCTACTCGACAGCGCATCTTCCATGAGGAATTGGCCACAACTGTCCCACCGCGAAGCAAGCGAGCCACGCGTCGGATGCGGAGCTTCTGGAGAAAAGTCAGGCAGTCGAGAAAAAGGTTGAAGGACATATACTTAGACGAATTATTGAGGGATGATGTTCGGCCATATGCGTCAGTACACCTCCTGCAAAAACGAGTATCAGGCTTAGTCGATACGGGAGCCAGTGTGAATTGCATATCTGCCGAGTTTGCAGGGGAGGTACTGGCAAAGCACGCGGACCAAATCCGTCATTTCACCTCCTGGTTAAGCACGGCGGACGGAACTCGTCACTCTGTAGTGGGAAAAATTATGACGGATGTCACCTTTAAAGGGGTAACTAAACCTATGGAATTTTTCATCATACCTCAGTTAACCCAGAATCTTTATTTAGGAGTGGATTTCGTTCGAAAATTTAACTTGGCCCCGGCACTATTTTCCAGTTCGACCCTGGAGTCCGTCACCACCGTTCCTGACCAATCTCAACCCACTAACTTATTACGGCATACACTGGATGTAACTCAGCAACTGCGTCTCGACTCGGCTATATCGGCTTTTCCCTCGCACGAGAAGGAAGGTCTCGGGCGGACTGCCCTGGTGTTCCACACTATAGATGTGGGGGATGCTAAACCCATAAAACAGAGACATTTCGCCATATCTCCGGCGAAGGAAAAATCGTTATATGCCGAAGTGGATCGAATGCTAGCATTAGGCGTAATCGAAGAATCACAGAGCGCGTGGGCTTCCCCAGTCACCTTAGTGGTCAAGCCGAACAAGGTCCGGTTATGCTTAGATGCCAGACGCTTGAACGCCGTCACAGTCAAGGACGCATATCCTCTACCGTTGATCGAAGGCATTTTGAGTCGATTGCCTAAAGCCCATTTCATCACGAGCTTAGACCTCAAGGACGCCTTCTGGCAAATTCCTTTAGACCCCGGTTCAAAGGAGAAAACAGCCTTCACAGTCCCAGGCCGGCCCTTATATCAATTCGTGACCATGCCATTCGGATTGTGTAATGCCCCCCAAACAATGACGCGCCTTATGGACAAGGTGATACCACCTCATTTGCGGCACCAAGTTTTCGTTTACTTGGACGATCTGTTGCTTATAACCGAGACCTTTGACGAACACATCGACCTGCTTCAGGAGGTGGCTCTACACATCCGGAGGGCAAGATTAACCATCAACATAAGGAAGAGCCAGTTCGTGATGACGGAGGTGAAGTATTTAGGTCACATCATTGGGCATGGGCATATCAAGACCGATCCGGAAAAGACTCAAGCGATTGACGTTTTTCCACTACCCAAGACCACCAAACAGTTACGCCGATTCTTAGGGTTATGCGGATGGTACCAGCGTTTTGTACGTGACTATGCCACCATTACCACTCCTTTGACCGACATGCTGCGTAAGGGACGTAAATTCGTCTGGGAAGAGCCCAGCTTGCGAGCCTTTGAAGAGCTAAAGAAGAGTCTGACTACGGCCCCCGTACTGCACAGCCCGGACTTTGACAAACCGTTCTCAATCCATTGTGACGCGAGTCAACATGGGGTGGGAGCAGTCTTAGTCCAGGTTGCACAAGACGGCGAGGAGAGACCTATAGCCTTCATGTCTCACAAGCTGAACCCAGCCCAGCGAAATTACACGGTCTCCGAGCAAGAATGTTTAGCCGCGGTGTTGGCAGTGAAACGCTTCCGAGCCTATGTGGAGGGACACACCTTTGAAATCGTTACGGATCACGCTTCTCTGAAATGGTTAATGAGCCAGACTGATCTCAACGGCAGATTGGCCAGGTGGGCACTGAAACTACAGGCATTTGACTTCACAATTCGCCACCGAAAAGGAAGCCAGCATGTAGTCCCCGACACCCTATCCAGAATGTTCGCCCCTGAAGGAGCCGAGTTGGTCCAAGAGGACGACAGCCCCCAATTGATCGATTTGGACCATCCTGCCTTCAAGTCAGCCAGCTACACCCAACTGATTCACACTATCCAGAATCAACTGTCCCAGCTTCCTGAACTGCGGTTGACGGATGGATTTATTTATAAGCGGATGGGACACGCATCCGGAGACCCCATACAAGAAGAAGAACAGTGGAAGTTGTGGGTGCCCGAAGAATTAACCACTGATCTTATCAGACGGGCTCATGACCACCCATCAAGTGCGCACGGCGGATACGGTCGTACACTTAGGCGGTTGAAAACCTGTTTCTTTTGGCCTAAGATGGCCCAACAGATAAAAGCGTACGTAGCCTCTTGTGAGCTATGCAAGTGCACTAAAGCGCCCAACACCATCCTTCGGCCACCCATGGGTAAGGTTGAGGTCCCCGAACGCGTGTTCCAGCGCTTGTACATTGATCTTATCGGTCCTTACCCTCGATCTGCTTCTGGTCACACGGGAGCTGTCGTGGTCCTGGACCAGCTCTCCAAATTCCCTATCATAGAGCCACTACGTAACATGCACACTGGACCAATAACCAGCTTTTTGGAGAACCGAGTCTTTCACATGTTTGGAGTTCCGGAGAAACTTGTCTCCGACAATGGGGTCCAGTTCACCTCCAGCAAGTTCCGAGACCTAATGTCCAAATACGGCATCATCCACCAACGAACTGCCGTCTATTCACCACAAGCCAACGCATCCGAACGACTGAATCGTACGCTCATAGCGGCCATTCGCGCCTATGTCCACCCGAATCAGAGGGACTGGGATCGCAAATTGTCCGCCATCACTAGTGCGCTGCGCTCGTCGTACCACGCCACGACCGGCATTTCGCCGTATTTTGCAGTGTTCGGCCAGTACATGATCGGTCATGGGAGCGCTTACCGGCTATTGCGGCAGCTGAAATCGCTAGAGGACCCAATCGTGGTTCTAGAACCGCACGAAAAGCTCCAACTTCTGCGAGATCAACTGCGGGAGAAGATTGAAGAAAGTAGACGGATGGGAGAGGAGCGGTACAACTTGCGATCTCATCCTTCTGGCTTTAAGGCCGGCGACGAAATATATCGTCGAAACTTCCGACAGAGCGATGCCACCCGCCATTACAATGCCAAACTAGACAAGAAATTCGTGAAGTGTCGAGTCATGCAAGTCATAAGCCCCACCCGGTACCTCATCGCGGACATGACTGGTAAGACCCTGGGAATCTACCACGCAAAAGACCTTAGACGATGAAGTGCAACTAATTCCCACGAGAAACCTTGGCTTATCCCAAATCTCTGCCTAGACGAAGGCCTCCGAATAACACCTGACTTCCTACTATATAGTCACTGTCGAGTCTTCACGAACAGGGTTGTAGCCTATCCTTCGAAACGGATCTTCGACCCGCCACGTCCCTAACCAAGACCTTTTACAAAGGAGACGGGATCGTAATTACTTCGATTTTGGGGGGGGGAATGTGTAATGTGACGACTACGCCCAGGAATCGAAGTGATTCCGATCCCGAACCCTTGTAACCTGCCAGATGGATATGTCCTCGAAGTGCCAGCGGACTTCATCTGTTGTGCGGATATCGTTGTGCAGAAAATATTTTTTTTTTCTGTCCAAATATTTAGATCCGTGGATATAAATATTCGGAATATAGAATTAATCCAACCCCGGCACATTCCGAGACATAGCCATCTGGAAATGCCCCTCCACCGTGGCCATCGAGAAAACTATGCCACTGGCGACATCTGAAGAAGCACATTTCCGCCATATGAAGTGCCATTCCACGCACATATGTTTTGTCCGAGGTGACAACCGGAAATTTTGACAGCCACATGGAGGCGCGAAACGTCATCGTAAAGTTCTTCATGAGAATATCGAAGGTAGAAAATCATTACACATATCTTCATATATATACGGAAACAATTGCTTTTGCCGATATTCCAAAAAGAGTGTTTTCCTGCGCTCAACAGAATTTGAACCCATGTTCCCTGCGGACCCCCGGTCGAGAATCCACGATGCTACTAACGGAGCCACCTTCTGTTGATTTCCCGTTCATTGAACTAGCAACTTCAACTATGCGCCTTTCTTAATGGGCATTGAGATGAAATTTGTTAGTAGGGAAACGTGAATGAATATTTGTTAGTATGAAAGATAAAATTTGTTAGTGGGAGCAAATGAATAAAATTAGTTAGTATGAAGGAAGGAGTTTGGTTTTGTTAGGGAAAATGTATTGAACGGTAATGAACGGAGTGTTGTTAGTGGAAAAATTAAGATTATTATTATATTACTATTTTTTTGTAATTAAAAATAGAGTAAGAGGGTAGGATTGAGATGATGGGGAAGTAAAAATTATAGAAAAATAGGTAAAATCTTAATAAAAATAAATAAATATGCAGAGGAAAAGGTATATGTGTCCAAAGGAAGGTGGAGATGTTACGGTGGCAATTCGAAGTTACGAATGGGAGAATACCGGTACGCGAGAATTCAGAACAATGGTGGGGACTGAGTGTATCGTTCAGCCACGTAAACAAGGAATGTCGGCAGGGGTAATTATGAGTCGGATCGGATGTCCTTATCATGAAAGGTACCCATCAGCTTACCGGACTCATCCTCAAGTCCATAAGAAACTTGACCAATACGGCAGCGAACCACTGCAGGAACAAACCGTGGAGCAAATTTAGCCGCAAACCGGTCGGCTGCATTGCACATGGCGAAATTTTGCACGAAATTTTTCTGACCCTGGAGTAGCTCGTGGGGGCGAGCCCGAAGGTTGTAAAATTAAGCTCCCTTGTGATAGGCTTCTTTCAGCTTAGCTCGGAGGCAGCCTTGTGCATTGTTCGCACCTAAGTGTACTTCTCCATCCTCAAAAGCATTCAAGCTTCGAAAGAGGGCGTACTCAGAGCCATGCTGGATAGGGTGGTACCCGAACATGAGGAAGGCAAAACATGATTTCGAGAGTTTCTCGTCCCACCTGCTATGATCGGATTCTATGTAGGCCCTGATGGCGTTCAAAGTCGACTAGTTTGACCTCTCCAAGGCATTTGCTAGCGGTGAATGATATGGAGTGAAGCAGTACTGCACCCCATAGTCGCTCATAAGCTTAGCGAATACCTTGAAGACGAACTGCACACGGTTGTCCGAGTTAAGCCATTCGGGAATTCCGAAGGTCAAAAGATTTCGCGCTCCAAGTGTCGCACGACTGATTCCACAGTGGCTTTACCCATTGGCTTGAGCCATATGAATTTACTATAATGGTCCAGGACTACAAACAATTCAGTATTCCCTGATTTTGAACGGGGGTATGGACACATGAAGTCCACGAACAGGCACTGCCTGAGTCTTGTCGAGTCACAATTCGAGGGCTTGACTTGTTTGCATGTTGAACAGCTCTGAATGTGCTGAGAAACATCTTGACGCAAAAGAGGCCAATAGTAATACCTTTGTAAGACTTCAGTTGTCTTACGAATTTCACAATGAGAGCCCCGGGGATCACCCTGAGCTCCAACTATAAGAGCCTGTTGGTGACCCTCAGGAACCCATAATTTTGTTCGGTGAGTACTGATGTACTGATGTACACTCGGCCATCAGCAAGGTGCAAATTCTGAAACTTATCAGGTTGCTTCAGGATTTTCTCCTTGAGATGTTCGTACTCGGACTCCTGAAACGCAGACTCAGGAATCAAACCATCTATATGCTTGTGCTCCGGGAGGCAAGCAATGAGCGAGGCCATCCGCTCATCTTGTGAGCAAGATCTCGATAACATATCCGGTATAATGTCAAGGGCACTTTCCGGTGTTCAATTTGGAAGTTGAACCCTTGCAGTTTCAGACTCCAGCGAGCCAATCGACCAGAAAGGTCCGACTGCTGCATTAGCCATTTAAGACTGGAATGGTCGGTTATGATGGTGAAGGGCAACTCTTCGATAAATGCCCTGAATCTCTTTACGCTCTACACCGCTGCTAAGCATTCCAATTCAGTAATGCTATAGTTACGTTGCGCCGCGTTGAGCTTCATTGACATATATGTGATTGGATGCTTGTCACCCTCGTCGTCTTTCTGGAATAAAACACTTCCAACTGGATATAGAAATGCCTTGTAAAATTGGGATTGGTCAGCACTGGAGCAGAAATTAACATGTGCTTCACATTATTGAAGGCACTATTGGCGGATGCAGACCACTTGAAGGCGCGTTTGCCCTTTAGCGAATCCGGTAGAGGGGCTGTAACTGAGGTGAAGTTTGGAATAAAACGCCTGTATTATCCTGCCATGCCCATGAACCGCCTCACGTCTTTCACCGTTCAGGGTTCAGGACAGGAAACTACACCTGAAACCTTCTCCGGCTTAAGGCTCAGAATAACATCACTCACTACAAAGCCAAGATATTTGGTTTTCTTCTTGACGAACTTGCTCTTTTCAACATTGATGGTCAAGTTGGCGTCCCTGAGCAGTTTTGCAACAGTACTCAGGAGATCCAAGTGCTCATCAAATGTTGAACTTGTAACAAGTAGGTCATCTAGGTAAACAAATACATTGTCCTGCGGCTCATTTTTTTTTTGTGGTAGGGAGGTGAATGCTATTTATGCACAGAGTGTGGGACTCCCGTGCGCAACTGGACCACCCACTCAAAACCTCCCCTGTCAAACTGAAAACCCAGCCTGGAACCGTTTGACACATTACTTCGGGCCAGGTCTCGTTTTGTTACGCGCCTTCAAGCTGGGGAATCCCTTTCCTAGCGGGAGGGGAGAGGGGAAGAGGAATTGCCAGAAGAGCGATCCCCCAGCCCCAGCGCCCCCAGCTGCTGTGAGTCTCCTTTATATTTTAGGACTGCCCGAGCATAATGTGCCACCTGGTTCCATTTGTCAACCGATTCGAGCATCACCGCAACTATATTATCCGGGGTGAGCTCTCCCGTCTCCCTGTAGAGTTCCCTCCGCAGCCTGACCCATTCTGTGTACGCAAAAATTGTGTGACAGGCATTGTCCTCCTCTCCTGGGCAAAACCGACAATCGGGGGACCGTGACTTACCGAGTGCAGGTAAGACTGAAAACAACCGTGCCCGCTCAAAAGCTGGGTCAGATAGAAGTCAGTCTCACTATGCCTTCGATTTAGCCACGGTCTCACATCCGGGATGAGGCGCGCAGTCCACCTTCCCTTCGTGCAATTCACCCAAGACTGCTGCCAATCGTTGAGCGAGCGTTGTCTCTCCTCCTTGCTGAGAGCGTCGCCCCATACCTCTGCTCCGTACAGTAGCACTGACCCTACAGCACTCATCAAGAGGCGTCTTCTTGATGGGCTGGGTCCCCCTACGTTGGCCATAAGTCGACTCAGGGCCGATATTCCCGAAGCAGCCTTCTCAGCCGTTGCCCTGATTTGCTCAGAGAAACTCATCTTCGAGTCGATCAGTAGCCCCAGGTACTTCACCGCTGGCTTCGATTCGATTTGTATATCTCCAATACTGATCATCCTTACTCTAGGGATTCTCTTTTTTGTCAAGATGACCACTTCGGTTTTCTCCAGTGCTAAACTGAGCCCGCCAGCAGTCATCCAGTCACTCACTCGGCGCATTAGCATACCTAGCCTAAGTTGCGCTTGTTCAACGGTGCGCCCGGCGACCAGGGCCGCAACATCATCCGCATAGCCGACCAAGCGCGACACATCTGGCATCTCAAGTCTCAGTAGCCCGTCGTAAGACACGTTCCACAGGTCCGGACCAAGGATAGATCCCTGGGCAACACCCGAGGTAATTTCCATCCTTCGTTGGCCCTGTGTCGTGTCGTAGAGCAGGCTTCGGTCCTTTAGGTAGTTCCTCAAAAGCCGCATTAGATATTCTGGAACTTGAAAAGAGTTTTCCAGCGTATCCAGAATATCCACCCATCTAGCGGAGTTGAAGGCATTCCTGACGTCGAGTGTCACCAACCGGACGATCCGTCGCTTGGTGCGACTATATGCCTCTTCCTTTTGGACCGCGCTCACCACCTCTGCAATCGCATCAATGGTAGAACGTCCTGCTCTAAAGCCGTACTGCCGAGGAGATAGGTCCCCAGCAGCACGAATCGCGTCAGTGAGTCTTCCCTTGATGAGTTTCTCTAGCACTTTCCCAGCCGTGTCTAGCATGCATAACGGGCGGTATGCAGACGGCGATCCGGGATTTCCCTTCCCCTTGCTGATCAGCACGAGCCTCGCCACCTTCTATCGTACCGGGAAAACCCCGTCCCGTAGGCAAGCGTTGAATGTGCTGAGCAGCAAGTCAGGACAATGGTGATAGACGAGCTGCAAAACCTCAGCTGGAACACCATCTGGACCTGGAGTCTTCCTCGCTTTCAGGGAGAGGACTGCCTCCTCCAGTTCCAGCTGTGTGAAGAGTGGGCACTCGACTGCTGTTTCACCATGGACAGCGTCAACACGGACGGGATGGGCGGGCAAGAGTCCCCGCACTATCGCATCCATCTTTTCCGCGTCGTGTATACAAGGCTTCCGTAGGGCACCAAGTTTCCCATGACCAGCTTGTAGCCAAGGCCCCACGGATCCTTGTTCACAATGTCCACTAGGTCTTGCCAGCAGCGAGCCTTGCTACTGTTGATCAGCTTGCGAAGGCATTTCCTGGCTGACTTATATGCTGCTCGCATGCCTCATCAGGGTTCCGCACCCGTTGAGCCTCACGTCGAAGCTTGTGACACTCCCTTCGCTTTTCAGCGATTTCAGTTGACCACCAGTACACTGGGGGCTTGCCGTGCCGGGGTCTTTGACGGGGCATAGAAGCGCAGCAAGCAGTCGTAATGATGCTCATAGAAGAGTTCACCACGCCTTCAGCTGCCCGTTCTTCCGTCCCCTCCGAAGCTCCCTGCAGCGGCTCACCTGCTGTGAGAGCCTTGACGAACCTCTCGACGTCCAACCTTCCGATGTCCCATCCAGTTGTGGAAGGCTGAGAGCACGGACGTCGGGAGACAGCATCACTTATCTCAAGCAGAATGCACTGATGATCACTGGCTGAGTAGTCCTCTAATACTTTCCAGTTGTGTATCCTTCCTACTAAGGACTCCGAGGGGAATGTCACGTCCGGTATGGTTCCCTCGCAGCCAATACGGCGGAAAGTTGGCGTATTTCCGGAGTTTAGTACGATGAGGGCGGTCCTGCCCACCATTTCCGGGATTCGTTTTCCCCGCGGACCCATCTGAGGCATGCCCCATTCGATTGCTTTAGCGTTGAAGTCGCCCCAAACGAGCACTTTGCCCTCTGCGTTCGAGACAGCGCCCTCCAAAGCATTAAGCTTGGCTTGGAAAGATGATATCGACTCGTTAGGCGTTAGATACACACTAAAGGAGGTGATCCCTGAGCGCCGAACCCACACGAAACCATCCCCCCGTCCACAACTCTCCGCTTGAAAGCCACTGTTCCGAACCCAGATGGCGGCAGTACCAGTTTCATCAGAATACCATAATGCAGGACTTTTACTATGGTGTTGCTCACTCAGCAGCAAGAAGTCGGCTTTCATGTCCCTCGCAAACTGCTCAAGCAGATTTTGGGCGGTTGAACTGTGGTGTAGGTTTAGCTGCAGGATGCGGGTCATCGAAGCTCTGATTTGGCCTTGGCTAGGGCTTCCTGGAACACCCGGCATTTTCCTGATCCCAAGACGTGTCCAAAATCAGGTTTTGGATCAGCATCCTTGTAGTGAATAAGATGTTTCCAAGTCCGTGAAGGACTGCAGCGATGTTCTGCTGCCTCGGCAGAGGAAGGTGTCGGTATCTGCCGAGAATGCCCTCGTCTGGAGAGGACCCACTACAAAAAACTTCGCATTCACGAATTGGATCAGCATCCTTGCAAAGAATACAGTGTGCCTCCCTCGTACACTGTTTTCTTTTATGTCCCATTTCACCGCATTTGTAACATAGGGAACTCCTATCGGGTCCTTTGCATACTTGTGTGGTGTGACCATAACCAAGGCATTTGAAACATTGAAGAGGCGTTGCTCTTCGCCGTATCCTACAGACAACCCACCCAATTCGTACTTTGCCCTTGTTCATGAGTTGTTCGGCAATCCTTTTCGGTCAAGTCAACTATGGCCATGCGTTGTCCCCTATTGTTTTCTGGTGTCAGTCTCGCTTTGATCCTTCCCACGCTAGGAAACTCCCTTTTGATGGCCTCTTCTACCTCGGCCAGATCCGTCACGCAGCCAATGTCCCGTATTTCGATCGTTGCCATCGGCTCAAGCGGGGCTATAGTTGCGCTTTAGCCGAGGACTTTCTTTACTGCGTCACAGAATACTTCTTTATTGCCGGCCTCTGCCCCGAATTCGACCAGTATGTGGCCCGACCGCGTTGGTCGTACTACTTTAATGGTAGTATTGGTGTCTTCGTGCCTTACGTTTCCCCTGATGTCCCGCAGCACCTCCACGTAGGATTAGCCATCTTGGGGCTTTACAAGCAGTGCCTGCTGCCGGGGTCTTCGTTGGGGCTTCTGCCTCTCCTGTTATGCATCAGGTCCTTTTTCTAATTGGGCGTCCGTGCGAATTTTATTTTCTGGCTTTTTTTGAAGGAGTTTCTTTGCGGCTTTCTTCACTCCTTTTGTAAGCACTGTCTCGAACCCGTGATCTTGTGCTCCACGCCCGTCAAGTGCCTCTTGCTTCCTTCTTTTATCCCGATATTCTTCGATTGGGCTAGACGCCATTCTTTTATTGACTTTTAATGATGGAGCTATCTTGCCCCAAGCGCCTCTTTAGCCTTCTGTTCGTCTTCGGCCCTTAACCAGCTCCTCCGATAGTGCCCTATGCGATCTAGGAGCTCCTCTAGTTCAAGGAGCCCTTCCTTTGCTACTTTGCTAATTTTTGGGGAGTCGCATGCAGCTTGTATTCTTTTCAGAACATCTCCCGCTTTTCGAAGTAGTCTTTCCTCTTCGTATCGCTGGGTCGCAATTGTACCTTGCAACCATCCTTGGGAGAGGTTTTCGCGTTCCATTTCCGAGTGCAGTACTTCCGCCACATTTTCAACGTTGGCGGTACAATCACGCGGTGTCTGGTTACTCTTTATTTTTAGTGCCGTAATCTCCTCGTTTGCTTCTGGATTTTTCGTTGCAATGTCGGGATATGTGACCCTTGCATCGGTCGCTTTAGTAACGATCGCAGCGGTGACAATCGAATTTTCGGTGCTCTTTATGTTATCTTCCACCGCTCGAACACTTGAAGCATCCTGCCGCTTCTCCTTAATAGGACGCTCGGGCGTTCGCATAATTTTTTTGCTGCGCCCAAACGCCGCAGAAATCTCAGTCTGCACCAGACTGTCTGCTGTTCTCCGTTTTTCGTCTACCGTCACTGTCGTCGTGTTATTCTTCTTTTTTTCGTGGTTAGTACAGCTCTCGATGTACTGTTGACATCGTGGCTGCAACCACTGGTTGCGTCGTCGTTGCTATTATTTTTTATTTCCTTTTTTGGATTTTTTTGGTCTTTTGATTGCTCCAGTTTTGTTGCCTCCCCCCTCGGAGCCGCTATCTCCGTTCGTGTGTGTAGTCGCCGTTTTGGTCCCATGGTTATCTTTGCAGAGCAAGGAGGCCATGCGAGGGTTGGCACAAGCCCTTATGGGGACAAGTGCTCAGAGCCAGACCAGCGCTAATCAGGAGTCTGTCTCAACCGAACCTACACCACCAACCCAATGGTGCGAACTTAGAACGTACTCCAAGGCCTGCCAAAGTTTTACCGGGACGGAGACGGTATGATAGTTGAATTGGAGCCGTTCACACACGAGTTTCACCTCGGCGTTACTGTGCAAAGCAACTAGGTCCAAACCATCACATCCGCCAGCCCAAAGCATCAATTCCAGTTCGTTGTCCAAAGCGTAGTCCAGATACAATCAGAGTCGTTACCTGTCATCCCAGGAGGGAACCTCACGGCACCCCCCATATCCTCGGGTTCGTGGGGGCGGCACTCTCCAAAGAATGCTAGCCTCCAAGAATTTTCTTATCGACCGGCTTTCTCCCTGCGGGAATTTCCTCGGGTACGTGGGGGCGGAACTCCCCAAAGAATGCTAGCCTCCAAGAGTGGTCTTATCGACCGGCATTCTCCCTGCGGAGTTTCCTCGGGTACGTGGGGGCGGAACTCCCCAAAGAATGCTAGCCTCCAAGAGTGCTCTTGTCGACCGGCATTCCTCCTGCGGGGTCCTGCAGCTCATGCGGTATTACTTTATTACTACACCGTTTGGAGAGCGTTACAAAAACCGAATGGCAGGACCCTGAAATGGTACAAGGGCCTGCCAGGGACAGTAAAAGCCGTTTTCTCCTTACTTGCCCCATCCAACGGTATTTGCCAAAAGGCATCCTTCAGGTCCAAACAGGTAATGAACCTGGTGCTCTGCAACCGTGCCAACAGACCTTCAATTAGCGGCAACGTATAGGCGTCCTTAACGGTCACCTCATTGAGGCATCTAGCATCAAGACATAAACGCACAGGAGCACTCCACGGACTCTGACTTTCTTCTACAACAGTACACAGCATCAATCATGGGAATGTTGAGAACATATGGAGATTTTTGCAGATAAAAAAAACTTGTACTAGTGGTCATAGTCAATAATAACAAAATGACTCAAGTAATCATAAATTCTATCATAAATTTGCAACAGTTTGGGTTTCAAAAGAATAAGGGTACTTTCGATGCGTTACTTTCTGTCTCACGTTATAACAATAAAAGTCTTGCTAAAGGAGATTATATTATTCTAATTTTTGTGGACCTAAATAAGGCTTTTGATAGGTTTGACCCTGATCTATTACTTCAAATACTACAATCGTATGGTATTGAAAGCAAACCGAAACAACTTTTTAAATATTATTTGGAAGGGCGATCCCAAAGAACATAAGCTAATAATGTGTTGAGCGATCTAACGTCAATGAATTCTGGTGTTCCCCAGGCTTCACACTAGATCAACTTTGAATATATGTTAACGAAAAGGCTACCACACTTTGATGATACTGTGCTTCTTGATCCGGGGTATCGTAAAGCTTCATTGGAAAATAACCTCAACGAGGGTCTAGAAAAATATCATTCGTAGCTTGTTGAAAACAAGCTAGCATTGAATATTACAAAGACAAAATATATTGTTTTTAAAAAAAGAATAAGGAAGGCATAGAAGTTCACCTAAAATTAGCGGCAAAACTTGCAAAAGTGTGAGAAACGGAATATCTTAGACTGTAATGATTTTCTACCTTTTAGGTTCGAACGTGGAACCGACCTCTCATCGGTTCGAGACGTGCAGTCTTGGAAATGACAACGGACTGTACCCTTCAGGTCAACAAGTCCGGTCACACTTAGTCTACTCCGTGGTGGCTGCTTGTAGGCTAGCTAGTTCGGAGAGGAGTTTCGGTCGCGGGTCTTACGCGAGCAGACTAAGTCCGAGTTACTTAACTCAGCCACCGGTTCACATGCCCGATTTCCAAACGCGTCAACAACTACTCATCCAGAACGGGAAACCTACGTTACGTTAATTCTGGATGTGATCTCTCCACAGATCTCAAATCAAAAACGCTACAAAATCCGAATCACCGATGCGGTACCAGAAAATAAGCTAACCTACCTCAAGTCCAAAATAACCTACCCTAAGAAAAAAAACGAGCGCAAACAAGGGTACCGCGGACCGTAGCCGAAGCGAAACCCTACCCTCGCGACGGCATACCTACCCTACACTCACTTTCCCGCTGAAACAAGAAGAACCACCGAAAAAGAAAGTCGTGTTTACTTTTAGCGATTCATGTTATATTATTATTACTTTTAAAATTAGATGTAACTTGAAAATTAACAGTCTATTTAAAGAATAATCTGTTATGTTGGCAACATGATTGAAATTGTTGATCTATAGGGGAAGTTACATTTTGTTTTGTCAATACTTCTAATAAGTTTTGCTTACAATTATTTAGCTTAGTTTGTAAATACGTCGTTTTTTTAGTTATAATTTCTGACATTCAAACCTCCTTTTTGCAGATTTCATTTAAATAATGCAACTTTGTTATTTCCTTTGCTATTAGATGATAACGTGGCAGTGTAATCAAGAAAATATCTTTGGTTCAACTTCATTAATTGCCTTTACAATGTAACATTTTTTATATTTTTTAACAATTAAATTTTCTTGACATTGTATAAGTTTGATCTTCTTTAAAATATTACTTATATTTGCTAATTGATTCAATAATAAATAAAAGATGCAAATTCTTATCTTAGAAATTAAACGATTACTTCACTAATACAAAAATCGGAGAAATATTTTGATTTTTATGGCTTGTTGCACAACCGTTTCATGCATACTAGTGTGATTCCAGCCTTTTTTTTTGTCACGAGATAGTTTTTTTTTTTTGATATTAAAACTAATTCTTTCTTTGTTTAACATTGTTGAAGCGATTGTTTTTTTATAACAACTGAATAGATATGAAACTTGTGTCTATTGGTATCTATTTGTATGTAAGAAACGATTGTCAAGAAATCCCTTAAAATTATTTAAAAAAATAATAATACACAAGAGGAATGTATTATATTTATACTAAAAGCGAACTATTCTACTAAATAATTAAACGAAAATAAATCAGCAAAAATTCCTAAAAATATTCATATGCAATAACACTATTTCTTTCAAATGCGAGTCATTGTAAATGCTTTGTTTAAGTATTCACAGCGAATTTGATATTTTTTTCTTCGTCTTCGCTGTCAGTGAGAAAATTTTTTTCACTTTCCGAATACTTTGGAGGCAGAACGGCAAGTGATGGATAGATTAATTTATCATTCAATATGATTTCATGATTATTTGGTACGTCATCTCCAATATGTCTTGCTGATGAATCCCCATGGCAATCCCACAAAGCGACTATTAACATAATAATCGGAAAGCACCACATCCACCAGGGCATGCTTTGTCCCAGAAATTCTTTTGCAGACAGTTGACGCTCAGTGATAACAGTATCGGTAACAATACTCTCCCCTAGTTCACTGTCGTCTTGCTTTAGAAACGACTCCAATAATAACCAGTCATTAGCATTAAGCGCTTGTGAATCGCTGGGTAACAATACCATACCCCTATCTGATTCCCCCATGAAAATTATCCAATGGTTGATATAAGGAGCCTGATTTTGGATTTCTGACATCCTTGCACATCCCAAAAAGCAGGCATTGCGCCGTTCATTTTGATCGTATGCCTCCGAACATGAGCTCCTACATTTGCCTTCATACGCGTCAATGCTTGATACTTTATTTTCATCTGTTACAGATACTAAAAATACAATATTAAAATATTGACATCCTCTCTGGCAATCAGCTTGCAAGTCCCTTTTTAGGTCTCTGCAATCATTGCAAATACTTTCACAACTCGACGGCGACTTTTCTAAAAAATTCGCTCCAAACACTCCTCGAACCAAAAAAAAAGAATCAAAACAATCCAATATATGACCGGCGAGCCATTCATTTCTTTTGCGACAATTACAATGGTTGACAAGAACTCCTGGTAGCCAATAAGAATATCATAATCCTATTTATGATTCATCGCTCAATGTTTAGAGGCTAGCGTTTGATCAAGATTTATTCCATCATTCATTTTTAGGACGTCTTTCGGCTGCCATTTTTAATAAATTATTAAATCCCATCTCAAGACTTTGTCGCGCCTGTGGATTTGGTGTTGGAATTTGTAACGCTTACGCCCTTACATTCCCATCGAAACTCTCATCTACTGCTGATTCCGATCTTTTCGTTGATCACTTTTTTAAGGAATTCAGATAAGTTTTCGCGGTCCTTTTACAAAAATCCCGCTATATCGGTTATCATATGCTTTCCGTTGTAAATTATTGTTTAGTTAACTTATCACCACCGACCACTGTGCCATAAACTACACTAATTTAAATGCACTTATTTTTGTATGCACAGAATTCCGTCACCTTTTTTCACTGGCAGCCAAACCTCCTTGCACTCGCCATCTGGCTGTCAAATTCTACCGGTTTTCTCATCGGACAAAACAGATGTGTGGAATGGAACGCCACATGGCGGCAATGTGCATCTCCATTTGTCGCCAGTGGCATAGTTTTTCGATGGCCACAGTGGAGGGGGCATTCCCAGATGGATATGTCTCGAAATGCGTCGGGGTTTTGTTTAATATTCTGTCTCAAATATTTAAATCCACAGATCTAAATATTTGGAGATAAAAAAAAATATTTTCTGCGCAACGATATCCGCACGAAAGATGAAGTCCGCTTGCATTTCGAGGTCATACCCATCTGGCCGAGTGCAAGGGTTCGGGATCGGAATCACTTCGATTCCCGGGCGTAGGCGTCACATTACACATTCCCCCCTCCCCCCCCCCCAAAATCGAAGTAATTACGATCCCGCCTCCTATGTAAAAGGTCTTGGTTAGGGCCGTGGCGGGTCGAAGGTCGATTTCGAGGAATAGGCTACAACCATGTTCGTGAAGACTCGACAGTGACTATACCGTAGGGAGTCAGGTGTTACTCGGAGATCTCGTCCAGGCAGAGATTTAGGTAAGCCAAGGTTTTTCGTGGGAAATAGTTGTACCTCATCGTCTAAGGTCTTTTGCGTGGTAAATTCCCAGGGTTTTACCAGCCATGTCCGCGATGAGGTATCGGGTGGGGCTTATTACTTGTAGGACTCGACACTTCACGAATTCCTTGTCTAGTTTGGCATTGTAATGTCGGGTGGCATCGCTCTGCCGGAAGTTTCGACGATATATTTCGTCGCCTGCCTTGAAGTTGGAGCTTTTCGTGCGGTTCCAGAACCACGATTGGGTCCTCTAGTGATTTCAGCTGCCGCAATAGCCGGTAGGCGCTTCCGTGAGAGATCATGTACTGGCCGAACAATGCGAAATACGGCGAAATACCGGTAGTGGCGTGGTACGACGAGCGCAGAGCACTAGTGATGGAGGACAACTTGCGATCCCAGTCCTTCTGATTCGGGTGGACATAGGCGCGAATGGCCGCTATGAGCGTACGGTTCAGTCGTTCGGATGTGTTGGCTTGTGGTGAATAGACGGCGGTTCGTTGGTGGATGATGCCGTATTTGGACATTAGGTCTCGGAACTTGCTGGAGGTGAACTGGACCCCGTTGTCGGAGACAAGTTTCTCCGGAACTCCAAACATGTGAAAGACTCGGTTCTCCAAGAAGCTGATTATAGGTCCAGTGTGCATGTTACGCAGTGGTTCTATGATAGGGAATTTAGAGAGCTGGTCCAGGACCACGACAGCTCCCGTGTGACCAGAAGCAGATCGAGGGTAAGGACCGATAAGATCAATGTACAAGCGCTGGAACACGCGTTCGGGGACCTCAACCTTACCCATGGGAGGCCGAAGAATGGTGTTGGGCGCTTTAGTGCACTTGCATAGCTCACAAGAGGCTACGTACGCTTTTATCTGTTGTGCCATCTTAGGCCAAAAGAAACAGGTTTTCAACCGCCTAAGTGTACGACCGTATCCGCCGTGCGCACTTGATGGGTGGCCATGGGCCCGTCTGATAAGATCAGTGGTTAATTCTTCGGGCACCCACAACTTCCACTGTTCTTCTTCTTGTATGGGGTCTCCGGATGCGTGTCCCATCCGCTTATAAATAAATCCATCCGTCAACCGCAGTTCAGGAAGCTGGGCCAGTTGATTCTAGATAGTGTGAATCAGTTGGGTGTAGCTGGCTGACTTGAAGGCAGGATGGTCCAGATCGATCAATTGGGGGCTGTCGTCCTCCTGGACCAACTCGGCTCCTTCAGGGGCGAACATTCTGGATAATGTGTCGGGGACTACGTGCTGGCTTCCTTTTCGGTGGCGAATTGTGAAGTCAAATGTCTGTAGTTTCAGTGTCCACCTGGCCAATCTGCCGTTGAGATCAGTCTGGCTCATTAGCCATTTCAGAAAAGCGTGGTCCGTAACGATTTCAAAGGTGCGTCCCTCCACATAGGCCCGGAAGCGTTTCACTGCCAACACCGCAGCTAGACATTCCTGCTCGGAGACCGTGTAATTTCGCTGGGCTGGGTTCAACTTGTGAGACATGAAGGCTATAGGTCTCTCCTCGCCGTCTTGTGCAACCTGGACTAAGACTGCTCCCACCCCATGTTGACTCGCGTCACAATGGATTGAGAACGGTTTGTCAAAGTCCGGGCTGTGCAGTACGGGGGCTGTAGTCAGACTCTTTTTTAGCTCTTCAAAGGCTCGCAAGCTGGGCTCCTCCCAGACGAATTTACGTCCCTTACGCAGCATGTCGGTCAAGGGAGTGGTTATGGTGGCATAGTCACGTACAAAACGCTGGTACCATCCGCATAAGCCTAGGAATCGGCGTAATTGTTTGGTGGTCTTGGGTAATGGAAAAACGTCAATCGCTTGAGTCTTTTCCGGATCGGTCTTGATATGGCCATGCCCAATGATGTGACCTAAATACCTCACCTCCGTCATCACGAACTGACTCTTCCGTATGTTGATTGTTAATCTTGCCCTCCGGATGTGTAGAGCCACCTCCTGAAGCAGGTCGATGTGTTCGTCAAAGGTCTCGGTTATAAGCAACAGATCGTCCAAGTAAACGAAAACTTGGTGCCGCAAATGAGGTGGTATCACCTTATCCATAAGGCGCGTCATTGTTTGGGGGGCATTACACAATCCGAATGGCATGGTCACGAATTGATATAAGGGCCGACCTGGGACTGTGAAAGCTGTTTTCTCCTTTGAACCAGGGTCTAAAGGAATCTGCCAGAAGGCGTCCTTGAGGTCTAAGCTCGTGATGAAGTGGGCTTTAGGCAACCGACTCAAAATGCCTTCAATCAACGGTAGAGGGTATGCGTCCTTGACCGTGACGGCGTTCAAGCGTCTGGCATCTAAGCATAACCGGACCTTGTTTGGCTTGACAACTAAGGTGACTGGGGAAGCCCACGCGCTCTGTGATTCTTCGATTACGCCTAATGCTAGCATTCGATCCACTTCGGCATATAACGATTTTTCCTTCGCCAGAGATATGGCAAAATGTCTCTGTTTTATGGGTTTAGCATCCCCCACATCTATAGTGTGGAACACCAGGGCAGTCCGCCCGAGACCTTCCTTCTCGTGCAATGGAAAAGCCGATATAGCCGAGTCAAGACGCAGTTGCTGATTTACATCCAGTGTATGTCGTAGTAAGTGAGAGGGTTGGGATTGGTCAGGAACGGTGGTGACGGACTCCAGGGTCGTACCGGAAAATAGTGCCGGGGCCAAGTTAAATTTTCGAACGAAATCCACTCCTAGATAAAGATTCTGGGTTAATTGAGGTATGATGAAAAATTCCAGAGGTTTAGTTACTCCTTTAAAGGTGACATCCGTCGTAATTTTTCCCACTACAGAGTGACGAGTTCCGTCCGCCGTGCTTAACCAGGAGGTGAAATGACGGATTTGGTCCGCGTGCATTGCCAGTACCTCCCCTGCAAGATCGGCAGATATGCAATGCACACTGGCTCCCGTATCGACTAAGCCTGACACTCGTTTTTGCAGGAGGTGTACTGACGCATATGGCCGAACATCATCCCTCAATAATTCGTCTAATTGTATGTCCTTCAGCACCTTCCTCGACTGCCTGACCCTTCTCCAGAAGCTCCGCATCCGACGCGTGGCTCGCTTTCTTCGCGGTGGGACAGTTGTAGCCAACTCCTCATGGAAGATGCGCTGTCGAGTAGCCAAATCATTCCGCAGCCTGACATGAAAAGGTTTTACATGCCAAGGAACTTTCGCCTCGCTATCAATTCCCTGCGCGTTGGCCTCAGCGAAGGTTGGCGTCGGTTGTGGAACTTCGGGAGAACTGTGTTTAGCGGTGCGAGTCAGCAGAATTGGAGTCATGTCGGGAGCTGGGTCATAGCTAGTGATGGGGTCAGGATTGGTTCGTCCGGGGTTTAGGAGTGCCGACGGGTGGTCGCGGCACTCGGTGGCAAGTTTTTTCGCCCTTTGCAATTTGCACAGTCAGGTGCGTAGGTGTCGGCCTTCCCGCATCGGTAGCAGAAAAGCGTCGGCTCCGCTGGACATGCATAGAACCGATGTCCCGGTTGTCGGCAGTTCCAACAGACCGTCGGGCTTGTAATTGCTTCAATGGAGGGTCGATCAATCAAGGCTGGGTCCTCAAGCTCCGGTGATGCTCCGCTCCTCGGTACTGGTGCTGGATCAGCAAGCAGGTGGTCCGCTGCCATCAACTCCGCGGTGTGATGATTTCAGGGATTTGGTCCCATTATGCGAGGTTGTGGACGGAAGATACCTCGCCGCTCATCCAAGTGTTCTTGCCTACGGGCATGGAGGCGCAATCCCTGTATGGTGTCGATGGGAAAATGCAGAAGGCTGTTCTGAAGATCCCAGCGCATATTTTCCCGGATAATTTCTACCAGTTCGTCCTCGGGCATGGTAGTTCGCAAGCGAGTGCTCAATCTCACTATACTTGTGTAGTACTGGTCGAACGGTTCGTGAGCGCCTTGTTTCCGTTTCTTTATTTGCTCCCTTAGCTCTCTCTCAGTGAAGCCATCCTCAAATCGATTGCGGAAGGCTGCACTGAAAGAGTGCCAAGTGGGACGTGGCGGTGATTCTTTAAAGCTCCAGTACCAGTCGGCAGCGTCGCCGCTGAACAAAAGATGTGCATGCCGGAGGAAGGCCGAGGAATCACCTCCCAGGGTGCTGGATACCAACGCCTGAATCCGGAAAAGGAACCGGTCCGCCGATATCATATCGTTGAACCCTGTAAAGTTCAGGCGCCAACTCACCATGATACGAGGCGTCGGGTCTCGAAAAGGTGTCAATGCGTTCCCGGGGGAATCACATCCTCGATTGATCTGTTGTACTGAACTGCCTCTGGGGCTAGAGGTACCAACGGAGGTGCGGTGCTATGTCGTGGTCTATATTCGGGAGCTCTGGGATCCATTCCCGAGTTCCTTGGAGGTGGGACCCATTGCTCGGATTGTCGGGAGTGGGGCCTCGCCACACTGGGATTGGGCTCCCAGCCAAGCGGAGTTCTCACGCGACTGGGTGGTTGGCTCATAGGGAGATTCTGGAGCTTTCCCTCCAGGTTGCCAATCCTCTCCGACATATCCCTCATCAACGCCACGAGGGTGTCAATGGAGTGAGCGGAAGGCATGGGTGTCACCTCGGACACGACACTTGCGGCCGGAACTTCACCGCCTACGGCTCCTTGCAGATCTAAAAGTGGTTGTGACGGTTCGGCTTCTGGAACTCCTTTCGCCACTGCTCCACGCGTTGGTAGGGGCGTTCCGAGGGGGACGTCTAGGGCGGTCCGCTCGATGGGTCGCCGGCATAAGGGACACAGCTTGGACGTGAGGAGGAGCTGTTGTACACAGACACGATGGAATAGATGTCCACAATCCAATCGCACGCTATGTACGCCCTCCAGTACGTCTTCGAAGCAGATCCCGCAGTTAGCTGGTTGGACCGTTTTAGATCGGGTCCAACGCTTATCTGGGGTCCGCTTCGTTGCCATGTTTGTTCTTGCTGGTTTTGGGTGGTTGCTAGTATGAGAGAAAAAAAAAATATAAAATATACTTATTGCTAAGCTAGTATGAAAAAAAAAATATAAAATATAAAATATACTTATTGCTAAAGTAGTGGCCGATAGTGGCGAGCTATTGATATAGGATAAGTGGGAAAAAAAATGTATTTGATACACTTTCCTTTTCAGTGGTCGACTCCTTCAACGGGAAAGGAGAGTGCGTGGTAATCTGCCGAAGAAAGGGTGCTTTCGGTCGATTTACTAAATTTAAACCCCTACCCACATACATTACAAAACGTTTCTAATCTACGTTAAATGACTCGACGAGACAAGTGGTATAGCTATCGTAACAGCTTAGTACGCGGTCAAAATCCCGACGCGTGGAAGCATTCCGGGCTCCGCAATTCCAGCATACGCCACCGAACGTTGAACCGATACCACTCGTCTATCACGCATACGAAATAAGTAGAATCCTTCCGCGACATAAAGGCAAGGTAGCCTTCTATTTTCTTGAGAGTCCATGCTGATAGGTAAACCCATCAGACTGGCAGTTCCATCAAGAAAATAGAAGGTCCTTACAGGAGTTAACCTGGGACAACACATCGGAAGGATTCTGTCGCGA
Organism: Odontomyia ornata; assembly: GCA_963969285.1. NCBI lineage: Eukaryota > Metazoa > Arthropoda > Insecta > Diptera > Stratiomyidae > Odontomyia > Odontomyia ornata. The sequence continues at coordinate 251,008,156 of OZ017739.1, forward strand.
GAAAAAAAAAAATCAAACAAAGGAGAGCGGAAGCTACAACTCACGTGAAGCGACTTCTAGTGTGTATCACACAACTCCACTGCTCCTGATAGTGGGACTCGAGTACCAGAGTACCTTACATCCTCCGTAAAGGACCAACTCGTCAGAAGACGCGAATTTCTTTCCCCCTTAGGATGTCTTTGGCCCCACGTTGGGCGCCATTTGTAATGATTTTCTACCTTTTAGGTTCGAACGCGGAACCGACCTCTCATCGGTTCGAGACGTGCAGTCTTGGAAATGACAACGGACTGTACCCTTCAGGTCAGCAAGTCCGGTCACACTTAGTCTACTCCGTGGTGGCTGCTTGTAGGCTAGCTAGTTCGGAGAGGAGTTTCGGTCGCGGGTCTTACGCGAGCAGACTAAGTCCGAGTTACTTAACTCAGCCACCGGTTCACATGCCCGATTTCCAAACGCGTCAACAACTACTCATCCAGAACGGGAAACCTACGTTACGTTAATTCTGGATGTGATCTCTCCACAGATCTCAAATCAAAAACGCTACAAAATCCCATAGGCGCGTTACCGAATCACCGACGCGGTACCAGAAAATAAGCTAACCTACCTCAACTCCAAAATAACCTACCCTAAGAAAAAAAAAGAGCGCAAACAAGGGTACCGCGGACCGTAGCCGAAGCGAAACCGACCTCAGCGGATTTGGCGAAACCCTACCCTCGCGACGGCATACCTACCCTACACTCACTTTCCCGCTGAAACAAGAAGAACCACCGAAAAAGAAAGTCGTGTTTACTTTTAGCGATTCATGTTATATTATTATTACTTTTAAAATTAGATGTAACTTGAAAATTAACAGTCTATTTAAAGAATAATCTGTTATGTTGGCAACATGATTGAAATTGTTGATCTATAGGGGAAGTTACATTTTGTTTTGTCAATACTTCTAATAGGTTTTGCTTACAATTATTTAGCTTAGTTTGTAAATACGTCGTTTTTTTAGTTATAATTTCTGACATTCAAACCTCCTTTTTGCAGATTTCATTTAAATAATGCAACTTTGTTATTTCCTTTGCTATTAGATGATAACGTGGCAGTGTAATCAAGAAAATATCTTTGGTTCAACTTCATCAATTGCCTTTACAATGTAACATTTTTTATATTTTTTAACAATTAAATTTTCTTGACATTGTATAAGTTTGATCTTCTTTAAAATATTACTTATATTTGCTAATTGATTCAATAATAAATAAAAGATGCAAATTCTTATCTTAGAAATTAAACGATTACTTCACTAATACAAAAATCGGAGAAATATTTTGATTTTTATGGCTTGTTGCACAACCGTTTCATGCATACTAGTGTGATCCCAGCCTTTTTTTTTTGTCACGAGATAGTTTTTTTTTTTTATATTAAAACTAATTCTTTCTTTGTTTAACATTGTTGAAGCGATTGTTTTTTTATAACAACTGAATAGATATGAAACTTGTGTCTATTGGTATCTATTTGTATGTAAGAAACGATTGTCAAGAAATCCCTTAAAATTATTTAAAAAAATAATAATACACAAGAGGAATGTATTATATTTATACTAAAAGCGAACTATTCTACTAAATAATTAAACGAAAATAAATCAGCAAAAATTCCTAAAAATATTCATACGCAATAACACTATTTCTTTCAAATGCGAGTCATTGTAAATGCTTTGTTTAAGTATTCACAGCGAATTTGATATTTTTTTCTTCGTCTTCGCTGTCAGTGAGAAAATTTTTTTCACTTTCCGAATACTTTGGAGGCAGAACGGCAAGTGATGGATAGATTAATTTATCATTCAATATGATTTCATGATTATTTGGTACGTCATCTCCAATATGTCTTGCTGATGAATCCCCATGGCAATCCCACAAAGCGACTATTAACATAATAATCGGAAAGCACCACATCCACCAGGGCATGCTTTGTCCCAGAAATTCTTTTGCAGACAGTTGACGCTCAGTGATAACAGTATCGGTAACAATACTCTCCCCTATTTCACTGTCGTCTTGCTTTAGAAACGACTCCAATAATAACCAGTCATTAGCATTAAGCGCTTGTGAATCGCTGGGTAACAATACCATACCCCTACCTGATTCCCCCATGAAAATTATCCAATGGTTGATATAAGGAGCCTGATTTTGGATTTCTGACATCCTTGCACATCCCAAAAAGCAGGCATTGCGCCGTTCATTTTGATCGTATGCCTCCGAACATGAGCTCCTACATTTGCCTTCATACGCGTCAATGCTTGATACTTTATTTCCATCTGTTACAGATACTAAAAATACAATATTAAAATATTGACATCCTCTCTGGCAATCAGCTTGCAAGTCCCTTTTTAGGTCTCTGCAATCATTGCAAATACTTTCACAACTCGACGGCGACTTTTCTAAAAAATTCGCTCCAAACACTCCTCGAACCAAAAAAAAAGAATCAAAACAATCCAATATATGACCGGCGAGCCATTCATTTCTTTTGCGACAATTACGATGGTTGACAAGAACTCCTGGTAGCCAATAAGAATATCATAATCCTATTTATGATTCATCGCTCAATGTTTAGAGGCTAGCGTTTGATCAAGATTTATTCCATCATTCATTTTTAGGACGTCTTTCGGCTGCCATTTTTAATAAATTATTAAATCCCATCTCAAGATTTTGTCGCGCCTGTGGATTTGGTGTTGGAATTTGTAACGCTTACGCCCTTACATTCCCATCGAAACTTTCATCTAATGCTGATTCCGATCTTTTCGTTGCCGATGCACTTTTTTAAGGAATTCAGATAAGTTTTCGCGGTCCTTTTGCAAAAATCCCGCTATATCGGTTATCATATGCTTTCCGTTGTAAATTATTGTTTAGTTAACTTATCACCACCGACCACTGTGCCATAAACTACACTAATTTAAATGCACTTATTTTTGTATGCACAGAATTCCGTCACCTTTTTTCACTGGCAGCCAAACCTCCTTGCACTCGCCATCTGGCTGTCAAATTCTACCGGTTTTCTCATCGGACAAAACAGATGTGTGGAATGGAACGCCACATGGCGGCAATGTGCATCTCCATTTGTCGCCAGTGGCATAGTTTTTCGATGGCCACGGTGGAGGGGGCATTCCCAGATGGATATGTCTCGAAATGCGTCGGTGTTTTGTTTAATATTCTGTCTCAAATATTTAAATCCACAGATCTAAATATTTGGAGAGAAAAAAAAAATTTGTAACTTTCTGCGCAACGATATCCGCACGAAAGATGAAGTCCGCTTGCATTTCGAGGTCATACCCATCTGGCCGAGTGCAAGGGTTCGGGATCGGAATCACTTCGATTCCCGGGCGTAGGCGTCACATTACAAGACTTACCATAAATCATCGTTAGATCTGGTTGCCGTACAAATAATTGGGATATTGAAATTTTCCAATGCATATAAACAACATGTATTAAATGCATTCATACTAAAAACGTTACATTACGCGGTAGTCATCTGAAGTCAATTGTCAAAGCAAAACCTTAATATTTAATCCATGCTGTGAGCACCTCTATGAACTCTCCAATTGTTTATCCTCCATACTGAGACTCCGAGGCGAATATCACGTCCAGTATGGTTCATTCACAGCCAATACGGCGGAAAGTCGGGGTATTTCAGGCGTTTAGTGCGACGAGCGCCATCTTGGCCGCCATACCTAGCATTCGTTTTCCCCGTGGGTCTGTTTGAGGCATGCCCCATTCAATTGCTTTAGCGTTGAAGTCTGCTCTGACGAGCACGTTGCCGTCTGCGTTCGAGACAGCGCCCTCCGAAGGATTAAGCTTGGCTTGGAAAGATGTTTTCGATTCGTTCGGCGTTAGGTATACATTAAATAAGGTGGTCCCTGAGCACCGAACACACATGAAACCATTCCCCCATCCACAGCTCTCCGCCTGAAAATCACTATTTTGAACCCAGATGGTGGCAGTACCAGTTTCACCAGGATACAATGATGCCGAACTTTTATCAGTGTGTTGCTCACTCAGCACTTTAAAATAGTCTTTCGTGTGTAGTAATAGAGCAGTTGCCTGAGCAAACTGCTCGAAAACCATAGTTTTATGAATTACAAAATTTATAAAAAAGAAATGTTTTTATTATAAATATAAATTTTATATTTATTTTTCATATATTAAATTTAAATTTTTCTTACATTTATACTCTTTATAACATTTAACTTTTTATTATTATTTAAATTTGTCTGTATTATTATCCTATATTACTTTTATTTTTCAAATTTGCAACTAAAACTCGGACATGGCAACACCTTTATAATGTAGCTCATCCACGAATTGCATTGCCGAATGGAATCTACAATGGATGGATGAGAGGCTCGTCACAAACCTCCGTTGCGGCGTTTACTGAATGAAGTAAGAGATCTGCTTGGGCCGATTGAGGAGTCTAGTTTCGATCTCCCCGGGAACATGTCGGGAGAACCACGCCGGTAAGTGGAGACGTTAGGTTATTATCGAATATTTTGAGTGAATCTAGGCACCACAACACCGATTGAGTCAACTTAACGCATGAGACGGCAAAAATGTTAACCCAATTTTGATACAGCACCGCTTCTATCATTCTGTACAGTTTATATAGTGATTATCAAAGAAAGTGATCGCGAGAAATTTAAATTTATTCGCGGTCTTTGAGGCGCGAGGGCATGATTCCCTATTAAACGTTCCGCCTGGCGTAACCACCAGAAAGTCGCTTATTACCAGTCGAGTTGCACAATTGTGGTTTGTACTTGAAGCAGCTATCGTACAGCCACCGTGGACATGGAAAACATGTAACATCACGGCCATCACTGGTGCGAGCCGTCGAATATCTCTATCCGTTTGGCTACGCAATTACGGTAGTTGAACTTAACGTGTCACTGGGGGTCTAAAGACGTGTTTCCTGCTTTTGTATGCGGTAAACATGTGAATTTTGGAAGCAAATTACAAGAGCCATACGTGATGGATCTTGGGGATTACTCAAAACTCCGATGAAGTGGACGCATTGTCTGAACCTTTGCAGTGTGGAATTTATCTGCTAAATTATGTCACGACCCTGAACTTGGTCTTGCAAAGAGCTTCAAACTATTATTAAATGCATCCATCAGCGATAACTCAAACTTGCGAAAGTGTTGACTACGTGCTACGTAAAAATCAGCTGGTGCAATCGGACGTGAGTAGCTAGAGAATGCGGGTTCTAGTCCACTTTCTCTATACAAATTTCAAATTTTGTCGAGGTTGTGCGTCTTGGGTGTGCGGGTGCTTGTATCGGTGGTATAGACGGATGCCAGAGATAAGATGTGAGTCCGAGATAGGTGCGGATCTCTTGGGTGGTTGCCAGGGGAGGGTGTATGTATCAGATTAGTGTAGGTGTGAGGCTTAGGTATATGTGTATCAAATTAGTATAGGTGGGTGTCTGGAATGAGTATGTGTGGGTCTTAGATAAGTATGTGTGGGTCTTAGAGTATGTGTGGTGTCCTGATAAGAAGTTGTCTTGGCTATGTAGGTGAGATTCTAGGACTAAGATGTAGTAGGTGATTGGCTCCTAGTCTGTCATCCAAAGTAAAGTAGTCCAGGATAGTCCCATATTTTCAATCAAGAAGTAAGAGCTGTAGATTTGACAGCGTATATTTATATAGGATTTACAGATGTTTCTAGGATGAATAGGAAAGATTTGGCGCTTTTAATGGTAGATAATTATACTATCCATGGTTGTTATTTCTCTTTAGTGTAAGGATTTTTCATCTCATTGTTGCTTCTGGTCTTCGATTAGTTATGTTATTCATAGTTGTTATAATCTTTAGTGTATGTGCGACAGATAATTTTATATACATGGTTGTTTTAGTCTATAGGAGATCCATGTCTAGAGTTGCTAACTTGAAGTATGAGGGGCTGCCAATCCATTAGGGAAGCTCTGTGGATAGGTGGTGCTCTGAGCAGTTGGTTTACTGGTTGAAGGGCTTGAGATCCTTTGGCATGTATCACTTATTGAAAGCGTTTGGGTAGAGCGATTTACTTGATCGTGTTAGGCGTGCTGGACATTTTTTAATGGTGCGAGTGACTGCAGGTGACGACGGGCGCTGGAAGAGATGGATGATTGCAATATTGATGGGCGATGGACTTGCCTGTCAGCGGGTGTTCTAAGGCTCATCGATTGGTGTCTTCAGCTAAGGATGGGCAGCAGTATGTGGACATGACCGATTTGCCTGATCGTAGTAGGCATGCCCGACGATTGCCTGTCGGCAGGTGTTCTAAGGCATGAGAATTAACTTTGCGGGTGCTTGCTTAAGGTACATTTTGTGCCGCGATTGATGTCTGTTGCTCAGGATGGACGGCGTTGTAGATGTGATGCGCGTCACTTATTCAAGGATGTTATCTGAGATGTACGTTTCCGTGGCGGCTGATGTTATGAGCCATAGAAATTTGCCTAATGAGAGCTTCGTTAAATTTCCGCGTTGCACATCAAAGGGTGCCTTCTCTTAAGTCTGGATGGCCACGTTGGCGAGTAGGACTGATGGGCGTCGCTTATTTGAGGATGGTGATTGAGGTGTAGGTTTGTTCGGTGGTGAATATTGTTAAGCATGCATAGACTTATCTATGGGTAGCAGTTGGCATGGCATATGTTACATTCTAAGGTGAATTTGCTTGTTGGAGGTGTTTTTTTTTTTGTTGTGGTACCCGTGGGCAGCGGGTAACGTGATGCGTGGGATTGAGACCTGTTTTCCTAAATGTCTATTCAAAGATGCGCCTGTTCTAGTTTGCTAATTATTATTTGCATTGGTCATTTTCGGACTTTCATTGCTCGAGAACGTTGTTTCTTTGTTTTTGAACTCATTTCTTTGTTTTTGAACTCATTGCCATGACATTTTATTGCTTTTATCGGTTTCATATCAATAGTACTTTAAGAATCCTCTACAATGTATTTTATTCGGGCAGACTCCTATGCTGATTGCTCAAATCTATGGATGTAGTTAAATAGATCTTAATGTTTGTTGTAATGCGTTCTTGATATTTAGTCTAGTATTAAATTCTAGCTTGCTTGTAGCAACATTTTGTTTGTCTTCATCATCATCACTTATTTCTTAAGCCAGTTTCTATACTTCATTCTCTGATTTTAATATTATGTAGAAGTATGACATTCATTCATTCGTTTTTTCTTTACTATAGGATGCTCATTGGTTTTGTTGAAAAATTCTAACGATTTCTTCCAAGACGTGTTATTTTTTCAAATGAATCATCTTGTAGTGCAGATCGTGATAATTTGGTTCGTACATTGTATCGTTTGCTTATGATTTTTCCTTTTTGATAAGTGCTTGGTTCTACTTTTTAGATCACTATGTTGACAAACATATGTACATGTTTTGGGTATCTATTCTAAATTTAAGATTATTTATGAATGTTGTCTAGGAAAGGTATTACGGTTTATGCGTGCACTAGATTGAATGAATTTTTATATTTACTTTAAATTAGGTGTTGTTATTGTGGGCCTGTATTATCTACTTTAGCTACTTTCAAGAATTTCTGTGTAATATCGAGTAAAACGATTATTTTATGCTTGTTTCATATTCTTCACATCAGGGTTTCAAGTATTGAAATATTATTTATATATGGATTGCTCTAGTATGATTTTTGTCATTTCTGAATTTCTTTAGCCATGTCTTCAATAGGAACTTGTTGATGTTTGAGTATGAGAATCTCTAATTTATTATCTCCTTGGGAAAATGATACATGCTTGGCTGATGTCCCTATTTACTACTTTTTAGATGCATGTTTGCACTTTTAGTGCCTACATGATTGCATGAGAATTTACAAACCTCATTCTTTGTATGCTTGTATTAAGTGTAAAGTCATTACTACTATATTGGTATACATTTTCAATACTTGAGAATTAAGTAAAATACTTATTTACTACATTTTAAATATACATATTCAAGTTCCTTTTTATCAGGGTTTTTTGGCTAGATGCTTGTTTGACTTTTTTATAGGTTTGAAGAAGATCTTATTAGTTTTCAACACAGGGAGGTATGTTTTGGGTTAGCACACTGCTATTATAGATCACTTAGGCTAACGGTTATGTAAGGTATTTCGGTATAGATAACGATGTGTGGTGGCATATGAGTTTATGGTAGGCTATTTTTAGATGGATCTCACCGTACCATGTATGCACAGACAAGTAGCATATGTTATGGGGAGTTCTTGATAAGGATGGTCGCAACTCGTTGTGGGCTGTTGAGGGATGATTATTACTTTAAGGAAGTGTTTGTCTGCTGGTAATTTGAAGAACAGATGTACACTTGAATGAACTCATGCGGTTTTTTTTTGTTTCTCATTAGATATTTATGAATGATAGAGCTAAGTGTTTGATATTTAGGAGTTTGGGATGTGCTAGGAATGTTTGGGTCATTATGCTTGGTTTTTTGAAATATTTGTTTGCTTGAACAGAGGTAGAATATATAGTACAATTAAAAAACTGTATTTTTCTCTGATAAAAATAATTTATTGAGTAATACTATTTTTTGACATGTATAAATCAATGTTGATACAATTTTTAACAGCACATCTAATAAATCGCTTTATACGAGTATATTTATGAATTCTATAGTATATTGAACAATATTCAAGTTAAGTTAACTTATGTGAAGCTGGAAAAACTTTTATAACTTTTTATTTTACTGGGAGAAATGCATGAAAAATTATTTTTGAGATGACGAAATCTCAAAAATAATTTTTCATGCATTTCTCCCAGTAAAATAAAAAGTTATAAAAGTTTTTCCATCTTCACATAAAATTCTTTTCACATCATTCGTGCATTAGCCTTGTTGGCTTAGTTAGCCCAGCTAATAACCTGTCGACCAATAAGCGCTAGATGAGCAAATGCAAAAATCAAATATAATTGACCTAAATCAAAATTAGAAAAGTTATGAACATTACCGAACATCTAAGTTGAGATCATGGTAATCCACCGAAGGCAGAGTAAGCATCTGTTTAGAACTTCCCTGTAAATTGACTAAGGTTTAATCAGCTTGACTATTTCTGCTGTAGAATCGTACTGATGTATAATCAGTCCTCTCACATCTCCTTTAATGTATACTGTACAATTTGCACTCAATATTCTTGGCATGTCATTGTAACTTATGTCCCCTTCATTCTAGCGCAAACTGTTAACTTTCAATTCCAATATCGTTTTGGTTGTACTTTTTTGAAGAGGGGCTTGGTATGATGTAACATCCAGAATGGAGGATGAATAATTGATACAAACTTCCCGATTCAAATTGAATATCGATGATAAAATTTTTCATTCTGACAGCGCTGACCACCAGATGGTCCTAGTTTTGATTGGACTGTTTATACTATCTGGTGCTATGAATTATTACTTTGCCGTATGTACTCGAGGCTGCAGGGGTATGTACTGTTATATTAGTGTGAAAACATTTCTTGTATCTCTATTATACAGGGTGGTCAAAAAGTCGTGGATCAAACGCAACTAGGGGATAGATGCGGTCATCAGCTGCAAAAAATTGTTCTACGCGAGGTCTTTAAAGTCAAACCCTGCAGAGTTATAATTTATTTTGTGTTTTTATGAGAAAATTAACTATTTTTACTAATTCTTATAAAAATTCGAAAAAATCTACAACCTGTATTATTTTTATGATTTTCACTAGATTGGTACTGATGAGTCCTTGCGTTAGACATGCTATTTATGGTTGTTTATTGGGTGTGTTGAAGATAATATTGAGTTTTACGATTTTTTTTTTCTCAAATCATAACTTCTTATTTACTTCGGACCCCCTGTGAAAAAAAAATACTCTACCGAAAAGTGACCCTGTATTATAAGTTTTGGCGCATTTAATAGGGATTCTGAAAAGGTATAACACATGGCTATGCGTAGCTTTGATATCTTTCGAGGACGATCATTCGTAGGAAGACCAAAATTAACCCAACCATAAAACTCGGCCTAACCGATTTAAAAATAAACTAGAACTAATACAATTAATGACAAAGACTTTCTGCCTCCCTTTTACACTAATCGTTTCATCCTTTGTCAATAAAAGGCCAGTTCGCCCATCACTTCAGGTAGCGATATTTTTTCTAGGAAACGAAAGGCCGGGCCGGTTGGGGTGGTGGCCGGGGGATTTTTTTTTTTTTTTGTGGTAGGGAGGTGAAGGCATTTATGCCCGCCGAGTCTGGCAGTGTGGGACTCCCATGGAGGATACCTTTGGACTACCCACTAAACACCTCCCCTGTCAATCTGAGAACCTAGCCTGGAACCGTTTGACACATTACTTCGGGCCAGGTCTCGTTTTGTTACGCCGTGGGGCGCCTTCAAGCTGGGGAGTCCCTTTCCTAGCGGGAGGGGAGGGGGGAAGAGGAATTGCCAGAAGAGCGATCCCCCAGCCCCAGCGCCTCCGGCTGCTGTGAGTCCCTTTTATATTTTAGGACTGCCCGAGCATAATGTGCCACCTGGTTCCATTTGTCAACCGATTCGAGCATCACCGCAACTATATTATCCGGGGTGAGCTCTCCCGTCTCCCTGTAGAGCAGCCTGGCCCATTTCGTACACGCAAAAAATGTGTGACAGGCATTGTCCTCCTCTCCTGGGCAAAACCGACAATCGGGAGACCGTGACTTGCCGATCTTGTGCAGGTAAGACTGAAAACACCCGTGCCCGCTCAAAAGCTGGGTCAGATAGAAGTCAGTCTCACCATGCTTTCGATTTAGCCACGGTCTCACATCCGGGATGAGGCGCGCAGTCCACCTTCCCTTCGTGCAATTCCTCCAAGACTGCTGCCAATCGTTGAGCGAGCGTTGTCTCTCCTCGCGGACAACCATCTCCCTCGCATCCTCGTTTCGGCGCAGGTAAATAGCGCGGCGCTCTCTAGCAAGGAGGGCGACAGGTATCACGCCTGCAATCACTCTCACCGCCGAGTCGGAGACTGTTGGATACGAAGATGCAATTCTCAGTGCTCCTCTTCTCTGTACCTGTGCCAATCGTTTTCGGTATACCTCCTTGCTGAGAGCGTCGCCCCATACCTCTGCTCCGTACAGTAGCACTGACCCTACAGCACTCATCAAGAGGCGTCTTCTTGATGGGCTGGGTCCCCCTACGTTGGCCATAAGTCGACTCAGGGCCGATATTCCCGAAGCAGCCTTCTCAGCCGTTGCCCTGATTTGCTCAGAGAAACTCATCTTCGAGTCGATCAGTAGCCCCAGGTACTTCACCGCTGGCTTCGATTCGATCTGTATATCTCCAATACTGATCATCCTTACTCTAGGGATTCTCTTTTTTGTCAAGATGACCACTTCGGTTTTCTCCAGTGCTAGACTGAGCCCGCGAGTAGTCATCCAGTCCCTCACTCGGCGCATTAGCATACCTAGCCTAAGTTGCGCTTGTTCAACGGTGCGTCCGGCGACCAGAGCCGCAACATCATCCGCATAGCCGACCAAGCGTGACTCATCTGGCATCTCAAGTCTCAGCAGCCCGTCGTAAGACACGTTCCACAGGTCCGGACCAAGGATAGATCCCTGGGCAACACCCGATGTAATTTCCATCCTTCGTTGGCCCTGTGTCGTGTCGTAGAGCAGGCTTCGGTCCTTTAGGTAGTTCCTCAAAAGCCGCATTAGATATTCTGGAACTTGAAAAGAGTTTTCCAGCGTATCCAGAATATCCACCCATCTAGCGGAGTTGAAGGCATTCCTGACGTCGAGTGTCACCAACAGGACGATCCGTCGCTTGGTGCGACTATATGCCTCTGCCTTTTGGACCGCGTTCACCACCTCTGCAATCGCATCAATGGTAGAACGTCCTGCTCTAAAGCCGTACTGCCGAGGAGATAGGTCCCCAGCAGCACGAATCGCGTCAGTGAGTCTTCCCTTGATGAGTTTCTCTAACACTTTCCCAGCCGTGTCTAGCATGCATAACGAGCGGTATGCAGACGGCGATTCGGGATTTCCCTTCCCCTTGCTGACCAGCACGAGCCTCGCCACCTTCCATCGTACCGGGAAAACCCCGTCCCGTAGGCAAGCGTTGAATGTGCTGAGCAGCAAGTCAGGAAGTCAGGAACCTCAGCTGGAACACCATCTGGACCTGGAGCCTTCCTTGCCTTCAGGGAGAGGACTGCCTCCTCCAGTTCCAGCTGTGTGAAGAGTGGGCACTCGACTGCTGTTTCACCATGGACAGCGTCAACACGGACGGGATGGGCGGGGAAGAGTCCCCGCACTATCGCGTCCATCTTTTCCGCGTCATGTATACAAGGCTTCCGTAGGGCACCAAGTTTCCCCATGACCAGCTTGTAGCCAAGGCCCCACGGATCCCTATTTACATCGTCCACGAGGTCTTGCCAGCATCGGGCCTTGCTCTTGTTAATAAGCCTGCGAAGATATTTCCTGCCGGACCTGTATGCTGCTAGCCTAGTGTCTGCCTCCTCCCGTGTTCGCGCCCGCTGGGCCTCTCGCCGAAGTTTGTGACACTCGCTTCTTTGTTCGGCGATCTCGTTTGACCACCAGTATACTGGAGGCTTACCATGTCGGGGTCTCCGGCGGGGCATGGAAGACTCGCAAGCAGCTATGATGGTACTCATAGTTGAGTTCACCAAGTCCTTGGCTGTAGGCCCTCCACTCCCTGGCGGAGCTCCCAGCAACGGTGCGCCTGCCGTAAGCGCGTCAGTGAATTTCTCGACGTCCATCCTCCCAGTCCTCCATCCGAGGATTGAAGTTTGGGCATATGCACGCAGAGTGGCACCGTCGTGAATCTCAACAGCTATATACTGGTGATCACTAGCCGAGTAGTCCTCTAGTACTCGCCAGTTGTGTACTCTAGGTACCAGGGACTCCGAAGCGAGTGTCACATCGGGTATGGTTCCTACGCAACCCCAGCGGCGGAAAGTAGGGGTGTTACCAGTATTTAGGACAAAAAGCGCTGTTCTGGCCGCCATGTCCAAGATTTGCTTTCCCCTTGGGTCGGATTGTGGCATACCCCATTCGATGGCTCTAGCGTTGAAGTCTCCCCCGACCGGGGGATGCGCGTGAGTATCTTTCTTTTGAATGTTTAGACTGTTCTTTAGTGACTCGTTTCCTGCCTGTGACTAAGCACGTGTTCTTTTTCTCGGTTTCACGACGACTTGTGATCAGTTTCTTTCCCTTGACCATTTGACCTACGCTTTGTTTTTCGGACTTGTGATAGATTGCCTACCTGTGACCAGTGCTGTGTGAATCGGACTAGATTCGGAATCGGACGGATTGGCTAAATAAGTGGACAGATGGCTGCTGCGAGGAGAGAATACACCCAACGGGAGTATGCAGGAATGCATTACCTGTATGGTTTTCCGGACTACAGGGTCTTTATGCGCGTACATAGTTCCTACATGGAGGGAGTCTTACCCGGTCAGCATGCTCCAAGAGCAGGCAGACCAGTGCATTCCGTAGGTTACGTAGGAGTTTTATTAGACGGTGCAGATTATGTATTATGGTCAGAGGTAGAAATTTTGAGCATTTATTGTAAAATGTTTTATTTTATTAAAACAATTATTTCACAATCTTTGTTTTGTTTTTTCTTCCTAGAAAGATATTAGAGTCACTCATGGCCATGTGTTATACCTTTTCAGAATCCCTATTTAATGCGCCAAAACTTATAATACAGGGTCACTTTTCGGTAGAGTATTTTTTTTCACAGGGGGGTCCGAAGTAAATGAGAAGTTATGATTTGAGAAAAAAAAATCGTAAAACTCAATATTATCTTCAACACACCCAATAAACAACCATAAGTACCATGTCTAACGCAAGGACTCATCAGTACCAATCTAGTGAAAATCATAAAAACAATACAGGTTGTAGATTTTTTCGAATTTTTATAAGAATTAGTAAAAATAGTTAATTTTCTCATAAAAACACAAAACAAATTATAACTCTGCAGGGTTTGACTTTAAAGACCTCGCGTAGAACAATTTTTTGCAGCTGATGACCCCATCTAACCCCTAGTTGCGTTTGATCCACGACTTTTTGACCACCCTGTATAAATGACAAATGCATGTATCTGTGCCTGATGTCGTATTAAGTTGGACCATTCACATATTTGATAGTGTATTCCTTGTTTATTAGATAAGCATATAATTCTTGATAGGTATTTGATGTTCAGGAAAAATATCACGGTATTCTTCCATGAAGCATCGGATGACCATTGTAATAGATCTTATAGCGTTGAAGCGTAGTCTTATGAGTTTGATTGACGTCGTTTACCAGAATTTTGCTTTTGAATAGATGTACTTAGGACCACGGTTTCGCTGAACTTTAGAAACCTCATAATAAACCGTAGAATAATATGTAGTCTAGTGATAGAAAAAACGACGTGCTGCGTTCAAGTTATCATACATTCATGTTCTAGTTTGTCCAGTGCAATTTAGAAGAGGATCTGTTTCTCAATAAACTTCAGTATTTTATAGACTAAAGAGATTATATTTGGCTACCAAGTTTTTCACAATAGTATAGTATGTTGTTTACGAAGTCTCAATGCACAATTTTCTAATGAATAATTCCTTTTAGTGAAGTAAAATATTGTTTATAGCGTTTGTAGTATTTTTCTTCATCACATGGAAAATGAGATCATTACGAAGTACTGGTATTTCATAAAATAGTCTACGTTTGAGTTGGAGTGAAGAAATGGTTGATATCCAGTTAAAGTTCGCTATTTTTCCTGCATCTTGCACAATATTGGTCGGAGTATTCCTTCACAAAATCGGTTAGGAAATTGTTGTACTGCATGACGATGTTAAAAAAATCCATCAAGATGAAAAGCGTGAAGAGCTCGGGATGTTTTAGTATTAGTCTCTCACCAGCAAAAGGTATGTAGAAGAGTTCAAGAAGTCCAAGCTAATTGGCAGGGAAATCATCTACTCTATCCTTGAGATCAATGAAATATGTGACGAAGTGAAGTCCATTGACTGTTATCTAACTCCAACTGATTATATCCACTGCATCGGTAGATTATTTTTGCTTCAAATGTCAGCGAGTCAAATCCAAGTATAACTTTGCTTTTGCGGAAACCTTCATCAAGATAGTATGCATAGTTCAGCAAGAGGTTCTTCTTATCGATCTCTCGATTTCTTTTTAGTTTCTTCCCTTTCTTGTTCACTTCTCTGTCTGGAGAAGCCTTATCAGTCTGGCTGGCTTTTTCATGCTTCTGATTAGCTGACAAATTTACTGGAGCTGTTCCGATCATTTTAAATGACTGCTTCTAGTAGTAAAACTAAAGATGTATATTTATTACACCAGCATATATATTCACTTCAATGAATTTGTGGATGGAGGGGGATTCAAGTTCAATATGTGCTGATAATTCGATTGTATAAGTTAACATGTTGCACCCTTTGATGCTGTAATGTTGCTTACTTTCATGATTTAAATTGAAAGATAAGAAAGTACTATGGAGTTAAGATTTGAACCATCAAGCTTACAGGAGGAGGAGTCAGTAACAGGAAATGACATATTGCTCTGTATTTTCTTAGAATTTTTTCGAGTACTGCTGGGCTACAATAGATTGCTTATAGGCTAATTAGCTATCTTTTTATCTGTAAAACTATCTGTTTGGCTATCGCTTTTGCTGATTAACTGTCTATCTTAAGTGCAATGCTTTCTATTGAGCTCTCTTTTTAGCTGATGCCCTGTTATTAAGATGATATTGTGTCTGTTGTGCCAATCGTTGAGCGGATGCCCTGTCTGTTTAGCCGATATGCTATCTCTTGAGCTATATGTGTAGCGGTCTTTAGTTGATAAGTTGAGCGTTGAATTTAACGCGCTACCTTACAATCGCTTAATTTATTTGGTGGTTGGTAAGTTTTTATTTACAACAAAATTCTTATTACTTTCCCTACAGTTACAGTCGGCATTTATACACCTTACTTTAAATGTTATATGATCGTCACGATTTACATTAAACCTATTGGTTATCAAGACTGCATGTTTTTCAGTTTCCAAGTTGTGCATAAGCAAACATGGGTCAGACCGGAATATTTACGTATAGGTTGCTATTGTGATAAACAAATCTTGATTAGGAGGAAGTCATTGTTAGTTGCTCGAGAATCAATTGATCTTATTTCATGCTGATATATTCTTCGTAAGATTGAGTCAATACGCCATTCTTTTTTTGTGTGGATCGGTTTTTCTCTTGACCCCTGTCTATCTCATCTAGAGGATCGCTTTTCTACAGCAATTCGATTTCATTTTTCCAGTCTTTTCATGTCCTCATAGGACTTGCGGCCCATCATTATTTTTGAAGTCAATAATGCTTGGGACTCTTATTGCCTACTATGATGTTCCCTTGCATTGAAATTCTGCTGCTACGCTTATGCACTCATTCAAAATGCTCGAAAATCGTATGATCCTCTTAATCAGCCGTTTGAATCATTTTGTAAAGCACAAACTTGTTGAATCAATCTCCACTTCATGCAGACCATTGCTAGGGCCTCAACATGAAGTAGGGTGAGTTGGGTAGAAGTCTACCCTGCATCTCTGTGAAGCCCTTTGCCACCTGCTGAACGTCAATCAACTCGGTTAGTAAGTATGAAAGAGAAAACTGCCTTGAGTTCACCAGGTAATTGGGTTAATACATGGGAAAGAGAAAACATATTGGTGTGAAGTTGATCATAGTTCAACTGCTGAACAGATCACTCACGACCCTATCAGACGGCTCAACTGATCGATGATTATGGATAACCCTCTTTGCATGGTAAAGAGACCATTCAATCATATGATACGAAAACATCGACATTTGAAAGCTGTTATAATATACATATCTAGAAACATTTGTCCGTGATGTTAATAATTTCACAGGTTGTGAGTAATGATGCAGCCTTAAGTCATCAAAACCATTCAAAACTCTTCTGAAAATGGATCAATTACATATTTTAAGTTCGTTGTTGGTACCAAAATTGTACTCAATTGTTCAATGATAGGGAGAAAATCGTCCCAGTCATAATATTGCATATTCCGGATAATCCAAAATGGTTGATCATACATGAGAACACCAAGATGGTTCGATATACTAAATAAGTTCCATTATAAGCCCTTAATATATCGACTAAACAACATGCTAATTTAATTCATGTTAAGGTCCTAGCAATGGTCTGCATGAAGCGGAGATTGATTCAACAAGTTTGTGTTTCAAGTGGCTGATCAAAGGGACGTTGTGAGCGAATAAATAAAACCTATGTACTCGCGCTTCACCACTGAAATTAGTTAAGCAAGCTCATACCTCCATTATTATCAAAGCATATACTTGTCGTCAAATGGGCATACGCAAAGATCAATCTGCAATTCACTTCATATGAGCCATCACATTGTCAACGACGTACATGATAAGCTTCACTACGATCAAGCACATAAGCTTAGGGGTGTGCTTCCAGCGAAGTAAAGCCGAAGAGAGCTACAGAGAGCCAAAAGATGAAACAAAAGCTCTCCCTGGCTCAATTTCTCCAATTTTGTCGTAATAATCTACAAACGAGACGGGGAGTAAGAGTTTCCATGGAATGGGAGCTCACATGTTGCGTTTTCGGCAAATTTCGATGAAATATGGAACAAAAGCTCGTTTCGCGACCATATATAAACATTTGATGGATTACTGAAGTGCGGTCTGTGTTCGAGTCCAAAAGGGAGCGTGCTGCTACCCATTCTTTAAACGATTGAAGTTTACAACACAGTCACCGTAACAGTGATCAACAAAATTGTTAGGGGTGAAGTGTTGGCTTGAGCCGCGATCCTCAATCGGCCTTCTGGCGTTCTACGCCGTTTTGCCACCCCGATCCATTAGCTTGTCTAGCTGATCGCCTCTACAGGCACCTGTGAAGTGCGATAAGTAAAGTGAAAAGCGCTTCACTGAATATTGATATAGGTTTTCAATAATTTAATATGTGTAATTTATAAATGTTTCAACAATAGTGAACCGTAAAATAAAATAATTAATAAAGTTAACTCTCGTCTTTGTTGTTCTAGTTAGATGGATAAAGTATCAGGTAAGTGTTGTACAGCGAGATCCCTATGTATGTAGGATACATATTAAATCGGGCTCCCAGTTCATACCAGTATGCATAGGGTGTACTGGTTATGTAAAAAAAATGGCGCAGCCGGTAGGAGAACGGTTTTGCGGAGACCACAATGTAGCGCATTGTTTAGCAAATTTCTTCTTCTTCTTCTTTGTAGTACTACAGCCCCTTTCGGGTCTTCACGTACAGATAGTTAGAGAATCTCATTGTCATGATCTAATATATCGGCACTCCAGAAGGTGATATGATCATTATCACGCTTTGGCTGTGTGTGCGTTCACCCAGCTGCGATACGTTCTGATTTTAAACCAGCACGTATCATAACTGAACAGGCTTATAGTTCGTCCGAAGAACCACTCGTACTAAATCTCGTTGACGCCAACGAAACTTGAACCAGAGACCTTCGGCTTACGGGCTTAGTGCTCTAACCACTAAGCCGCGCTGACTACTTTAACAAATTTCAATGGATTGAAAACTTCTTTTCCCAGCCGATATCCGAACCCACTCAACTCCTGTATGACACCTTTGCTACTCATACTGTCCTCAAACTAGATCAGCCTTCGTAAAAAAATCAAATAATAATTTTAATCATTTAAACAACGGAAATATTCGTGCTACTCATACCAACCATCAAAGATCAGTCTTCTTAAAAAGGATAACTAAAATAATATTAATTGTTAAAAATTTTAAATAAAATAATTTAAAATTTTTATGCACCCTGTATGTGATTGACAGTTCATGGAGAGATTCTCTTTGCTAATTGTAACAAACTAAGAAGACTATGTAGAAGAGGATAGGAGAGAATCTTTCACACGTGAACGAGTCACGAAATTTTACTCCGTTTGACAAACTCAACATTTTAGAGTTTGTCAAACGGAGTAAAATTTCGAATTTTATTGGAGAAAAAATAAAACATTAAAATTATGTCTAACTGAGACCGTCAACAACGGTTGGAATCTGACGGGAAATTCAGGTGATCAATAGAAAATCAATCCGCAAAAGAAAAAACGCGGATAACGTGAACCATATCACAATAACGATAACTGTAAGTTCCGGTTCCCAATTACACGGCAACAGTCGTCATGAGCGAAAGTGAAGTACATAAAAGAATCACACAAATTGAAAATGAGTGAGAGATGTGACATTTGCAGTGAAGTGTTGGTGGACCCTCATTCAACTTCTAGTCTGTATGTGGAACAAGCGATTGTAACAAGATAGCACATTATACTGGTATGCCAGCAACGTCAGCAAAAAACATGGAAAAAATATGGAAGTGTAAAAACCATCACGAAGATAGTGATGGAGATGAGTTAGAGATAGAACGAGATAAAAACTATAACAAAGATGTGATTCTTTGTCCGTCAGAAAACTCTGGGATCGAATTGAACAGTGAAAAAACATGCAAAATTTGTAAAGATGCCCCTGATAACTTGATGTATGCGACATGTTCAACCTGTCAAGGTCATTTTCATCGCAATTGCTCGGACAACAAATCAAGAAGAACAGAGTTGGAAGGAAGAGTATTCTGTCGCAAATGCCGTGAACATGAAATCAGAAGAATAGAAGGAAAGACTAGAAATGTTCCTAGAACCAGCGAATTATTTACACCCAGAGGACGAGCAATATCCTCTCGAAATAATAGCAGAGACAATACATCAGATGACAACAACGTGATTCGCAGAACCAACAGACGAACAACAGTTTTTAATCGAAGCGCCTTCAATAACCCAGTGGAAGCTACCAATCTAATACTCGATAAGTTCACTTACAAGAAGTTACCTGAGTGCGTTGATACACGAGAGCCCTGGCAGACCTTCTATGTGAGCTATTTAGAAACTAAAGACATGTTTTCTACAATAGAAAATTTAAATAGAGTCCAAGAGGCAATAAAGTGCGACGAAATTATGAAGGAAAATAAGGCTGGACTCTCTAGTATGATAACCTTCGAACGAGTATTAGAAAGATTGAATACAAGATACCAGGATAACCCGACAATATTAATGAGCGAATTCGAAGAATTAACAAATGCTTTTAAAATAAGTGAACATAATTTCCAAAAATCGTATGAATATTTAAACAAGCTAATCATTTTCATTGAAAAGGCTCAAACTACTGGAAGGTATGGGTTGACCACTGGAATGTACAACATTAATCGCTTGACACGCAATTTGCCTAACAACATATATAAAAAGGTAATAAGCAAAGTGATGGAGAACAGGCGTCGAGAACCATCACTGATTACTGTTTTTTCAGATGTTGATAATGGAAACTGAAGCTTGGCAATTGGCAAAGATGAAAGAAGTGAATCAGGAAAAGATTAAAGAAAATATGGCGAAAAATAAAAACAACATTCACACCCATGTCAACCTTGGAAATGAAGACAAAATCATTGAGAAAAGATTATATTGTTGGTTTCATAAAGATGCAGAACACAATGCTGGCAACTGCTCTTTCTTATGGAGGATGGATGGTCAAATAGTCAAGGAGATGGCAAAAGAAAATAAAAGATGCATCATCTGTGGAACGAAAGAACATGATCATTGCCCAAATGCAAACAAATTAAAATGTAATATCAATGGATGTGAGCAGGGACACTACTCACTTTACTGCCCTAAACGAAAAGGAAGAAAGTATGAGACAAACACAATAAATGTTAACCATGCAGATGATGATGTACTCGCTGAGAATGAAATAACAGAGATGTTGGAAAATGCCGTAATGTTCAACCAAGCGGAGAACGAAGATGTAAACAATTTCAATTTAAACATTAATACTAATACTAGTGAAATCATTTTAGCTACCCTCACATTAAATTTCAAGGGAGAAGATTTCACATTTTTGCTAGATACGGGTTCAACTACATCCATTAATCGAAGAAACACTTGTGGAGAAGCTCAATCTAAAACGAAGAAGATGCCCTTTAAAACTGTCATGGACTGGCAATATTCGACGCATGAACAAAGATTCCAAAATAGTTAAGCTTAGATTTAAGATTAAGTATGATGATGATGTAGATTTATATATTCGATCTATTTTGAATTTAAAAATAAGAGATCAGTATTTCTCAGCCCAAAATTACAAACAACAATATCCATTTTTAAGTAATTTAAATTTAAAATCACACAAGAATATTGTAGGAATAATAGGAATAGATAATCCAATCTGTTTCAAAAACATGAGATCAGTGCATTCATTGGAAGAGGATGCCCCAATTGGGTTTGAAACAGATTTGGGTGACTTTGTAGTACACAATGAAGCATTAAAAAATTTATACACAAATGATAGATTACAACAACAACTAGGTGATTTCAATAATTACACTTATAAGATAACGGAATTAAAAGAAGAAGAAGAATTAGAGTACAAATTGATGGAAAAATCAGCGTTAAGGTTATTAGAAAATGCAACTGATGGTTGTAATGATAGAATCTTATATGACGATGAAAAATTATTACATGAATTAGAAAACACTGTTAAAAAGATAGATGGAGAAAATAAGTATGAGGTGGGCGTATTGTGGAAAAATCCAAATCCTTCATTGCCGAGTAAGGAGTCATTGAAGTTAGCGATAAAAAGATTTTTCATCTTAGAGAATAAATTGTGCAGGGAAGGCATTATGAATGAATGCATAGAAGAGGTTAATAAAATGATAAGAAAAAATTATGTTAGAGAACTTTCAGAAAATGATATGATAAATCTGACTCCACGAACTTATTTCGTACCTATATTTTTTGTGAAAGGAAAAAGATTACGTTTCATTTGGGACTTAGCATCTAAAGTAAGCGGAAATTCTCCAAATAATTTAGTGAGGGTAGGTCCTCATTTATAAAATAACATTCTAAAGATTTTATTTCAAATGCGAGAAAACCCCATTCTCATAACCGCCGATTTGCAAGAAATGTTTCACCATTGTGTTTTAAGACAGGAAGACAATAAAGCCTTTTGCTTCGTTTTTAGATTTCCAAACGAAAAGATTTCCACGAACTTATTTCGTACCTATATTTTTTGTGAAAGGAAAAAGATTACGTTTCATTTGGGACTTAGCATCTAAAGTAAGCGGTAATTCTCTAAATGATTTAGTAAGGGTAGGTCCTAATTTATATAATAACGTTCTAAATATTTTATTTCAAATGCGAGAAAACCCCATTCTCATAACCGCCGATTTACAAGAAATGTTTCACCATTGTGTTTTAAGACTGGAAGACAATAAAGCCTTTTGCTTCGTTTTTAGATTTCCAAACGAAACGAAATTAAGATTTTTCCAAACATGAGTATTACCGTTTGGATTGACTTGTTCCCCTACTATCGCACAATTTGTCAAAAATAAGATTGCTAAAGATTTAAGAAGCTCAGATCCGGAAATAGCTGACTGCATAGAAAATTGTTCATATGTAGATGACTTTGTAGACTCGGTATCATGAAAAAGGCCTTTAGAAATGGGGGATTTAATCTGCTGAAGATAAATTCCAACAGTGAAAAGGTTTTAGAAAATCCTAAATAATTTAGATGAAGAAAAATTAATCATGGCTGAAGAAAATTGTAGAATCCTAGGATATGGATTAAACATCTTAAATGATATGGTCACGTTCTCATATCAGGAAGCTAAATTGTCAACAGAAGAAATTACTGGTGGCAAGAGTCCTACCAAGAGACAAATACTATCCTTTCTGATGAGCTTGTTCGATCCACTTGGGCTTATCGAATTCGTGAAGGTAAATTTAAAGCTATTATACAGAAAAACCTCCTTCCCCGAATTCGATTGGAATGCCAGGATTCCCGATGATTTGAATAAAGAATGGATAAAAATACTCAAGAGGATTGATCAAGTTAAATTTATAAAAATTCCTAAGCTGTATTGCGGCAGCAAATATGATAAAGTAACGCTGCACGCATTCGGAGATGCTAGAAAGCATATGACTTGTGGCTGTGTATACGCGCAATTTTGAATGAATGATTACATAGTAGGAGTCTGTTTGTTACACGCTAAATCATATACTGTGCCAATCAAAAAAGAACGCACGATTCCTGAACTAGAACTTGACATTGCAAGCAAGCTAGTGAACATCACACAGACAGTTAAAGATAATCACAGAATAAGATTTGATAGAGTTTTCTATTATACTGATTCCAAGTGTGTGTATTACGAAATCAATAATGAAACAAAAAATACAATTTATGAGCAAAAACGATTAAATAAGATTTTGAAAGGTACTGATAAGGCCGATTGGAAATGGATACCAACTGAATTAATGCCTGCAGATTATGGTACCAAAGAAAATTTTAGTATCGCTATGAATAACGCAAATAAGTGGTTTAAGCCAGACGTTCCGTTGAAAAGGTACGAAGCCTCACATAATAACCATCTTCATCATGAAATATCGCACACTGAAGACATTGAAAAGAAAACCTCCTTTGAATTTAGAAACTTCAGTTCGTTGAATGCTGCTATAAGAGCAGTACAAAACGCTTACAGATTCAAGCGCACGGTTCTTAGAATAAGACCTATAATGAAAAGGTTGAAGGAATTAGAAAATAAACTAGACAGAGATTCTAGGATTGAAAAGAGAGAATTAACTGCTATGTTGAAAGAGAAATCAAACAAGATCAATGATGTCAACTATAAATTCATGGAAGCCGAAAATGCTCTTATTAGATTGGCTCAAAAAGAACCTTTAGGCAAAGATTACAAAACCATTATAGAAGGTCATAGGTTAGATAAAAAGCACACACTTTATAAACTAGATTTGACTGCAGACGCAAATAATGTTATAAGGTCTCAAACTCGTGTGAAGATTGGAATCAAGAACCGAAACTTATTTGGGTTTGACCAAATTTATTCCATATATTTACCAAAACAGCATTATATAACTGAATTGTATATATTGCATTATCATAGTATCAACAAGCATGCTATTGAAAAGGATGTTTATGTAGCTATGAGATCAAGGTTTTGTACATTACATTTACAAACACAAGTGAAGCTAATTATTCGAGAAAGATGCATATACTGTATAATGAAAAATAGCAAGCCTATAACACCCAAGATGGGTGATTTACCAAATGCTCGATTGAGTGCGAGAGTCCCACCATTTACATATACAATGACTGATTTAGCTGGACCCATAACAATATCATCAACTCGCAATATTACTGTCGAAAGATGGTTGCTACTATATGTTTGTCTAACAACACACGCATTACATGTCGAAATAATAGAGAAGCTGCACGGAAATGCAACGCTGATGGCTTTACGAAATTGTTTCAACTTACGAGGTGTAGCAAAGGAAATTAGAATCGATCCGGAAACAAATTATATCGGCGCAAAGAGTCTCAGTGAGGAGATAGTGAACGAAAAGAACCGAACCATGTTAAAACGAGGTATAATTCTCCAACCTATAAAATTTATATTTGGGCCAGCTAAAGGATCACATTTTCAAGGAGCGGCCGAGCGAATGGACGGATTGACAAAAAATTGTCTAAGGAACACTTTAAAATGTTTAAAAACCAACACGATTAATTTAAATGATTTTACACTTCGATGTATAATAAGTGAAATAATTGGAGTACTTAATAATCGACCACTTGAATTAACATCATTAAAAGATGAATACAATGAATATTTGTCACCAAATTCCTTCATAATTGGAAGAAATAACTTACAGGAGGTGCCAGTTACCACGAACAATATTTCCATAAAGGACAATTATAAACTTGAGGGAGTACACAGCCCAGATCTGGGAAAAATGGGTGAAAGAATACCTGTCAAAAATTTTAAAACGCGAAAAATGGATTGAACCTGCAGCTCCATTGGAAGTCGGAGATTTAGTTTTAATGTTAGATACTAAGATAGCTAACTCCTGGCGGTTAGGAAGAATAAAAGAGGTTAAAAAAGGTTCGAACGATCAAGTAAGGCAGGTTGTTGTTATTTTGGGTAAGAAGAAAATGCCTGACAAAAAATATAAAACTATAAAAGAGCTAAAGAAGGATTATGTCAATGAACCACAAAGTGAGGTAACCAGGCCAGTAATAAATGTAATACAACTAAATTTAACTTCATATACCTTAAAAAAAAATCTGTTATTTCAAATATCCGATTTGGCTGCTTATGTCTTTCCACTCACTCCTTTCATAATTGATAATGCTAAACATAATAAGAAAAATAGAACAAAAAAAAATTCATAAAACCTAAAAGAATGAATGAAATCATAACAAAATATTGAAAACAATTTTAAAGAATTTGTTGCAGATTAATGTTTGGATAGGCTAATTTCCCTCGCCTCGTAGTGTTAAAAATTTTAAATAAAATAATTTAAAATTTGTATGCACCCTGTATGTGATTGACAGTTCATGGAGAAGTTCTCTTTGTTAATTGTAACAAACTATGAAGACTATGTAGAAGAGGATAGGAGAGAATCTTTCACACGTGAACGAGTCGCCGACAGTGAAAGACAGGCATTAGACGTAAGTAATCTTAGAGATTGTAAAAAAAAATATTATAATTTGTTAACTTGAAAATTCAAACTTTATTATAGATAATTTTAAAATGTGAATCAAAAAATAAAACATTTTAGAGTTTGTCAAACGGAGTAAAACTTTGAATTTTATAGGAGAAAAAATAAGACATTAATCGTTCAAATAACAAAAATATAATATCAATATTCAAATATAAAATTAAGGCTACTCATACTGTCCATCAAATCAAATCATTTTTGTTTTAATCAAATAGTTATATTGATCATTTTAATAACTAAAATATAATATCAACGTTCAAATATAATATAAATCCTACTCATACTGCTCATCAAATAAGAACAGTCTTAAAATCAAGTAGTTATATTGAACATTTAATTAACCAAAATATACTTAATACTAGTATCCAGTAATAAAAGCACAGAAACCTTCAATCCATATTCTTCATTCATTTATTCCTTCATTCATATATCTTAAGTTTCATCTTAGTTATCTGAAGATCATTTAAATTAACTCCGAACCGGTTTAAACGTAACGTACAACTTACGAAGACTTAAAATTTCAGCCAGCAAACATGCAAAACACTAAACATTACAAGTAAACATTAAACACAAATAAGCAAAACGAAAACTTAATAGCGAGCAAGCAAACGCGTGCCCATTGTTATCGAAAAATGATACCATACAACTACTTAAACAATAATAATAGCAATAATATTAAAGTCTTATCTTTCGCATTAAATGAGCATTCAAATTGCCTGAGATGCAATTAAAAGAGCAAACAAAAACAAATATTTAACTACATTATTGAATAGATCTGGGCAATAATTTTTAAATGCAATAATATTAAAGAGCAAACGAAATTAATGAACTGCGCTATACAAATATAAGAACTAATTTACATGGTGACGGCAATGTTCCAGCGTCAATAAACATGAAACTTAGTTAATTTCAAGCTACACTGAAACAATCTAAGTGCTTGAATATAATTTTAGTCATGAGAATCCAATGTGACGCAGGCCAATTCAATACGAACGAATTTACGCAAAAAAAGTCCCTTTCAAATATTGCCATATACTATATACATCCAGCAATAAATGTGCCATTTCATAAAGTTAACAGTAAGGAAACGGAAAATAGTGGCAGTCAAACTAGTAAATCCCGGCAAGATCCCAAGCTAAAGCTATCAGCAGACACGCTTTTTCTATGTCTAAATTTCACGATCAACATTTCTACTTAAAAAAAATCCTAATAAATAGCAGAGTGCGTTTTATCAATAATCCACAACTGTTTAAACATACTTCAGAAGACATTTCTAATAATCCTCCCTTTTTACCACCACATATGAATAAACAAGTATGTAATAGACAAGTTAAGCCAATTAAACGACAATTAAATGCATATACCTTAAAAGCTCTTCCTCCTACACAATCCCACAGCATAGATGGATTAAAAGCCCTGCCCACGACATAATTAGAAATAAATGCTCTTCAAGGCAATTACCAACCAACCAAGAATTAGTAAATACATATCATATACTTCATATACTTCCTAGCCATTAGCACATGTGAAATATCGCTTCATTCAATTTGCTTATGCTAATTATATCTTTGAAGCTCATTAGCAGCGAGCAAAAAAAAATCACGTAAATCTTCAATCGATGACTCCCATTAACAACATTAACCATACATATTAAGGGGAAAGTTTATTTATCACACTCATTATCTCACACCTTATAAAGCCAAGATAACTTATACTAAAGTCTTGGGAATGCAACAACAACGACTCCCAAGCTATATCTTCCGAAGCGAATCAATTCCCGAGCGTA
The DNA here is from genome assembly GCA_963969285.1 of Odontomyia ornata. Classification (NCBI taxonomy): domain Eukaryota; kingdom Metazoa; phylum Arthropoda; class Insecta; order Diptera; family Stratiomyidae; genus Odontomyia; species Odontomyia ornata. The sequence goes on from OZ017739.1 coordinate 251,035,514, forward strand.
ACGATCGTGCCAAACATTCATTCCCCATTTACATATAAACTCGTTCTCAATAAGTAACTGCTAAAGCTTTAACAATATTTACTAATGTAACTTCCCTACTAACCTATTAGCGCAAAAATTTAAGAGAATGGTAGCAAAAGCTTACGTAAAGAGCTTTTGTTGTAGCATTAAAGACCATGAATGGTATAAACAAACGGATTTCTTTGTACATTTAAACTATTTTGAAGTCGTTCACATTAAATCCTCACTAACGTATTCAGTAAGTATTCAGCCTATAGTTCAACATCTGTATCAAACAGTGCCTTAACTTATGGCACCATATGAGGAATTAAAATATGATTATATAAATGAACGATTGAATCAAACAAAACATTAATCCATAATTGCAAAAAAAAATCAAAAATTTATTCATCTGTAATTGTAGTAATTTATGTATGCAACATGGATATGTAATACATAATAATTCACATTAACTCATGGTACCAAAAAAATATTAAAATATGATACGTATTTGTATAAAATCAAACCTTAATCTAGTAACTTTTAATTGTAGTAATTTACAAATGCAACACTGACATGTAATACGTATTAATTAGCATTAACTTATGGTACCAAACGAAATATTATTATATTAATTTATGATTGAATCAAACAAAGCATTACATAGGGTCAAACCAGACATTAACTTATTAAGATAATATCAATCGGAAAACATTGATGGATAATTAGACTGATTAAAGATTCAGGCAAACAAATCGTGAATCCAAAATTGTATAGAATCAAACCAAACATGAACTTATTAATTTATAAATGTAGAAATTTACAACTATAACGTTGACTTGTAACAACATATTAAGTAACGTCAATTACAAGATATAAATACACGAAACTAAGAGACAGAATTACGTTCGGATCTAGTAAATTACGCGCAAACCAGCCACAGAATAACGGTCAACTATAAGTAGCGAGAAAAGTACAGTGGACAACAGCAATGGCTGTAACATCGCGAAATATAAGTACAAACGATTTGCACAAAAGGGAATGCAGCGAGAATCAACTGACAACCAAATTTGCAGCCAACCAAAAGCGAACATGATCCATTGGAGATACATTAGGTAATTCGGATCATCGGAGTAGGGCAACGATTTATTGTACTCTCCAAGTCCACCAAGTCCTATTTTGAACTGCCAGATGAAATGTTGCGAGCGAGCAAATACCACTTAACTCACGCTTCGCCAACGAAATTGGTCAAGCAAGCACATACACCCATTGTTATCAAAGCATATAGATGCCGTCCAATGGGCATACGCAAAGATTAATCCGCAAATCACTTCATACGACCCATCACATAGTGAACGACGTACATGATAAGCGTAACCACGATCAAGCACATAAGCTTGGTGTGTGCTTCCAGCGAAGTAAAGCCGAAGAGAGCTAGAGAGAGCCAAAAGATGAAACAAAAGCTCTCTCTCTGGCTCAATTTCTCCAATTTTGTCGTAATCATCTACAAACGAGACGGGGAGTAAGAGTTTCTATGGAATGGGAGCTCACATGTTGCATTTTCGGCAAATTTCGATGAAATATGGTACAAAAGCTCGTTTCGCGACCATATATAAACACTTGATGGAGTACTGAAGAGCGCTCTGTGTTCGAGTCCAAAAGGGAGCGTGCTGCTACCCATTCTTTAAACGGAGGAGTAATTACGCGATTGAAGTTTACAATGGAGTGAATTCAATTAACCGATGTTGTTCCTTCGACAAGATAGGGGTCAATGAAACTGAAAGCCGGTTATGTACCAGACGCTCGAGTAATTTTGGGAAACAGAAAACTAAGGAAATAGGACGATAATTGGACACAGAAGAAGGATCACCACTTTTAAGAATAGGAACAACGTTTGCTCTTTTCCAGTAAGAAGGGAAAATACCAGTCTTTAGACTCAGGTTGAAGAGAAATGCCGGAGGGATACAAAGTGAGGATGCTAATGACTTGACAAAAATATTCGGTAAGCCGTCAGGACCAGGTGATATATTAGGATCAAGTGCATTAATGAGGGATTCAACTTTGATATGGTCAGTGAAAAGTGAAGAAATGTTAATGGAGTGAAGTACGGGTGTATTAACTGGATCGAAGACATGAGAAGAAGGAATAAAAGTTGACGAGAAGAACTGAGAGAACAAGTTTGAAATATCCTGTGGAGAAGAGCTAACTATATTATTCCAGCGGACTGAAGGAGGGACAGAAGAGGAGGACTTGAAGGATCTAATGTATGGCCAGAATGGTTTCGCATTATTCGCCATGAGGGAACTCTCCAAGTTACTGAAGTAGTTTTTCATTGCAGTCTTTAGTTCTTTTTTTGCTACAAGACGTAGATCACAAAAGCGGGCTCTGGATTCTTCAGTACCACAACGCTTGAAACGGTGGTGCGCCTTACTTTTATCATTTTTGTCGTAATAATCTACAAATGAGACGGGGAGTAAGAGTTTCCATGGAATGGGAGCTCACATGTTGCATATTCGGCAAATTTCGATGAAATATGGAACAAAAGCTCGTTTCGCGACCGTATATAAACACTTGATGGTGTACTGAAGAGTGGTCTGTGTTCGAGTCCAAAAGGGAGCGTGCTGCTACCCATTCTTTAAACGGAGGAGTAATTACGCGATTGAAGTTTACAACACAGTCACCGTAACAGTGATCAACGAAATTGTTAGGGGTGAAGTGTTGGCTTGTGCCGCGATCCTCAATCGGCCTTTTGGCGTTCTACGCCGTTTAGCCACCCCAATCCATTAGCTCGTCTAGCTGATCGCCTCTACAGGCACCTGTGAAGTGGGATAAGTAAAGTGAAAAGCGCTTCACTGAATATTGATATAGGTTTTCAATAATTTAATATGTGTAATTTATAAATGTTTCAACAATAGTGAACCGTAAAATAAAATAATTAATAAAGTTAACTCTCGTCTTTGTTGTTCTAGTTAGATGGATAAAGTATCAGGTAAGTGTTGTACAGCGAGATCCCTATGTATGTAGGATACATATTAAATCGGGCTCCCAGTTCATACCAGTATGCATAGGGTGTACTGGTTATGTAAAAAAAATGGCGCAGCCGGTAGGAGAACGGTTTTGCAGAGACCACAATGTAGCGCATTGTTTAGCAAATTTCTTCTTCTTCTTCTTTGTAGTACTACAGCCCCTTTCGGGTCTTCGCGTACAGATAGTTAGAGAATCTCATTGTCATGATCTAATATATCGGCACTCCAGAAGGTGATATGATCATTATCACGCTTTGGCTGTGTGTGCGTTCACCCAGCTGCGATACGTTCTGATTTTAAACCAGCACGTATCATAACTGAACAGGCTTATAGTTCGTCCGAAGAACCACTCGTACTAAATCTCGTTGACGCCAACGAAACTTGAACCAGAGACCTTCGGCTTACGGGCTTAGTGCTCTAACCACTAAGCCGCGCTGACTACTTTAACAAATTTCAATGGATTGAAAACTTCTTTTCCCAGCCGATATCCGAACCCACTCAACTCCTGTATGACACCTTTGCTACTCATACTGTCCTCAAACTAGATCAGCCTTCGTAAAAAAATCAAATAATAATTTTAATCATTTAAACAACGGAAATATTCGTGCTACTCATACCAACCATCAAAGATCAGTCTTCTTAAAAAGGATAACTAAAATAATATTAATTGTTAAAAATTTTAAATAAAATAATTTAAAATTTTTATGCACCCTGTATGTGATTGACAGTTCATGGAGAGATTCTCTTTGCTAATTGTAACAAACTAAGAAGACTATGTAGAAGAGGATAGGAGAGAATCTTTCACACGTGAACGAGTCACGAAATTTTACTCCGTTTGACAAACTCAACATTTTAGAGTTTGTCAAACGGAGTAAAATTTCGAATTTTATTGGAGAAAAAATAAAACATTAAAATTATGTCTAACTGAGACCGTCAACAACGGTTGGAATCTGACGGGAAATTCAGGTGATCAATAGAAAATCAATCCGCAAAAGAAAAAACGCGGATAACGTGAACCATATCACAATAACGATAACTGTAAGTTCCGGTTCCCAATTACACGGCAACAGTCGTCATGAGCGAAAGTGAAGTACATAAAAGAATCACACAAATTGAAAATGAGTGAGAGATGTGACATTTGCAGTGAAGTGTTGGTGGACCCTCATTCAACTTCTAGTCTGTATGTGGAACAAGCGATTGTAACAAGATAGCACATTATACTGGTATGCCAGCAACGTCAGCAAAAAACATGGAAAAAATATGGAAGTGTAAAAACCATCACGAAGATAGTGATGGAGATGAGTTAGAGATAGAACGAGATAAAAACTATAACAAAGATGTGATTCTTTGTCCGTCAGAAAACTCTGGGATCGAATTGAACAGTGAAAAAACATGCAAAATTTGTAAAGATGCCCCTGATAACTTGATGTATGCGACATGTTCAACCTGTCAAGGTCATTTTCATCGCAATTGCTCGGACAACAAATCAAGAAGAACAGAGTTGGAAGGAAGAGTATTCTGTCGCAAATGCCGTGAACATGAAATCAGAAGAATAGAAGGAAAGACTAGAAATGTTCCTAGAACCAGCGAATTATTTACACCCAGAGGACGAGCAATATCCTCTCGAAATAATAGCAGAGACAATACATCAGATGACAACAACGTGATTCGCAGAACCAACAGACGAACAACAGTTTTTAATCGAAGCGCCTTCAATAACCCAGTGGAAGCTACCAATCTAATACTCGATAAGTTCACTTACAAGAAGTTACCTGAGTGCGTTGATACACGAGAGCCCTGGCAGACCTTCTATGTGAGCTATTTAGAAACTAAAGACATGTTTTCTACAATAGAAAATTTAAATAGAGTCCAAGAGGCAATAAAGTGCGACGAAATTATGAAGGAAAATAAGGCTGGACTCTCTAGTATGATAACCTTCGAACGAGTATTAGAAAGATTGAATACAAGATACCAGGATAACCCGACAATATTAATGAGCGAATTCGAAGAATTAACAAATGCTTTTAAAATAAGTGAACATAATTTCCAAAAATCGTATGAATATTTAAACAAGCTAATCATTTTCATTGAAAAGGCTCAAACTACTGGAAGGTATGGGTTGACCACTGGAATGTACAACATTAATCGCTTGACACGCAATTTGCCTAACAACATATATAAAAAGGTAATAAGCAAAGTGATGGAGAACAGGCGTCGAGAACCATCACTGATTACTGTTTTTTCAGATGTTGATAATGGAAACTGAAGCTTGGCAATTGGCAAAGATGAAAGAAGTGAATCAGGAAAAGATTAAAGAAAATATGGCGAAAAATAAAAACAACATTCACACCCATGTCAACCTTGGAAATGAAGACAAAATCATTGAGAAAAGATTATATTGTTGGTTTCATAAAGATGCAGAACACAATGCTGGCAACTGCTCTTTCTTATGGAGGATGGATGGTCAAATAGTCAAGGAGATGGCAAAAGAAAATAAAAGATGCATCATCTGTGGAACGAAAGAACATGATCATTGCCCAAATGCAAACAAATTAAAATGTAATATCAATGGATGTGAGCAGGGACACTACTCACTTTACTGCCCTAAACGAAAAGGAAGAAAGTATGAGACAAACACAATAAATGTTAACCATGCAGATGATGATGTACTCGCTGAGAATGAAATAACAGAGATGTTGGAAAATGCCGTAATGTTCAACCAAGCGGAGAACGAAGATGTAAACAATTTCAATTTAAACATTAATACTAATACTAGTGAAATCATTTTAGCTACCCTCACATTAAATTTCAAGGGAGAAGATTTCACATTTTTGCTAGATACGGGTTCAACTACATCCATTAATCGAAGAAACACTTGTGGAGAAGCTCAATCTAAAACGAAGAAGATGCCCTTTAAAACTGTCATGGACTGGCAATATTCGACGCATGAACAAAGATTCCAAAATAGTTAAGCTTAGATTTAAGATTAAGTATGATGATGATGTAGATTTATATATTCGATCTATTTTGAATTTAAAAATAAGAGATCAGTATTTCTCAGCCCAAAATTACAAACAACAATATCCATTTTTAAGTAATTTAAATTTAAAATCACACAAGAATATTGTAGGAATAATAGGAATAGATAATCCAATCTGTTTCAAAAACATGAGATCAGTGCATTCATTGGAAGAGGATGCCCCAATTGGGTTTGAAACAGATTTGGGTGACTTTGTAGTACACAATGAAGCATTAAAAAATTTATACACAAATGATAGATTACGACAACAACTAGGTGATTTCAATAATTACACTTATAAGATAACGGAATTAAAAGAAGAAGAAGAATTAGAGTACAAGTTGATGGAAAAATCAGCGTTAAGATTATTAGAAAAGGCAACTGATGGTTGTAATGATAGAATCTTATATGACGATGAAAAATTATTACATGAATTTGAAAACACTGTTAAAAAGATAGATGGAGAAAATAAGTATGAGGTGGGCGTATTGTGGAAAAATCCAAATCCTTCATTGCCGAGTAAGGAGTCATTGAAGTTAGCGATAAAAAGATTTTTCATCTTAGAGAATAAATTGTGCAGGGAAGGCATTATGAATGAATGCATAGAAGAGGTTAATAAAATGATAAGAAAAAATTATGTTAGAGAACTTTCAGAAAATGATATGATAAATCTGACTCCACGAACTTATTTCGTACCTATATTTTTTGTGAAAGGAAAAAGATTACGTTTCATTTGGGACTTAGCATCTAAAGTAAGCGGAAATTCTCCAAATAATTTAGTGAGGGTAGGTCCTCATTTATAAAATAACATTCTAAAGATTTTATTTCAAATGCGAGAAAACCCCATTCTCATAACCGCCGATTTGCAAGAAATGTTTCACCATTGTGTTTTAAGACAGGAAGACAATAAAGCCTTTTGCTTCGTTTTTAGATTTCCAAACGAAAAGATTTCCACGAACTTATTTCGTACCTATATTTTTTGTGAAAGGAAAAAGATTACGTTTCATTTGGGACTTAGCATCTAAAGTAAGCGGTAATTCTCTAAATGATTTAGTAAGGGTAGGTCCTAATTTATATAATAACGTTCTAAATATTTTATTTCAAATGCGAGAAAACCCCATTCTCATAACCGCCGATTTACAAGAAATGTTTCACCATTGTGTTTTAAGACTGGAAGACAATAAAGCCTTTTGCTTCGTTTTTAGATTTCCAAACGAAACGAAATTAAGATTTTTCCAAACATGAGTATTACCGTTTGGATTGACTTGTTCCCCTACTATCGCACAATTTGTCAAAAATAAGATTGCTAAAGATTTAAGAAGCTCAGATCCGGAAATAGCTGACTGCATAGAAAATTGTTCATATGTAGATGACTTTGTAGACTCGGTATCATGAAAAAGGCCTTTAGAAATGGGGGATTTAATCTGCTGAAGATAAATTCCAACAGTGAAAAGGTTTTAGAAAATCCTAAATAATTTAGATGAAGAAAAATTAATCATGGCTGAAGAAAATTGTAGAATCCTAGGATATGGATTAAACATCTTAAATGATATGGTCACGTTCTCATATCAGGAAGCTAAATTGTCAACAGAAGAAATTACTGGTGGCAAGAGTCCTACCAAGAGACAAATACTATCCTTTCTGATGAGCTTGTTCGATCCACTTGGGCTTATCGAATTCGTGAAGGTAAATTTAAAGCTATTATACAGAAAAACCTCCTTCCCCGAATTCGATTGGAATGCCAGGATTCCCGATGATTTGAATAAAGAATGGATAAAAATACTCAAGAGGATTGATCAAGTTAAATTTATAAAAATTCCTAAGCTGTATTGCGGCAGCAAATATGATAAAGTAACGCTGCACGCATTCGGAGATGCTAGAAAGCATATGACTTGTGGCTGTGTATACGCGCAATTTTGAATGAATGATAACATAGTAGGAGTCTGTTTGTTACACGCTAAATCATATACTGTGCCAATCAAAAAAGAACGCACGATTCCTGAACTAGAACTTGACATTGCAAGCAAGCTAGTGAACATCACACAGACAGTTAAAGATAATCACAGAATAAGATTTGATAGAGTTTTCTATTATACTGATTCCAAGTGTGTGTATTACGAAATCAATAATGAAACAAAAAATACAATTTATGAGCAAAAACGATTAAATAAGATTTTGAAAGGTACTGATAAGGCCGATTGGAAATGGATACCAACTGAATTAATGCCTGCAGATTATGGTACCAAAGAAAATTTTAGTATCGCTATGAATAACGCAAATAAGTGGTTTAAGCCAGACGTTCCGTTGAAAAGGTACGAAGCCTCACATAATAACCATCTTCATCATGAAATATCGCACACTGAAGACATTGAAAAGAAAACCTCCTTTGAATTTAGAAACTTCAGTTCGTTGAATGCTGCTATAAGAGCAGTACAAAACGCTTACAGATTCAAGCGCACGGTTCTTAGAATAAGACCTATAATGAAAAGGTTGAAGGAATTAGAAAATAAACTAGACAGAGATTCTAGGATTGAAAAGAGAGAATTAACTGCTATGTTGAAAGAGAAATCAAACAAGATCAATGATGTCAACTATAAATTCATGGAAGCCGAAAATGCTCTTATTAGATTGGCTCAAAAAGAACCTTTAGGCAAAGATTACAAAACCATTATAGAAGGTCATAGGTTAGATAAAAAGCACACACTTTATAAACTAGATTTGACTGCAGACGCAAATAATGTTATAAGGTCTCAAACTCGTGTGAAGATTGGAATCAAGAACCGAAACTTATTTGGGTTTGACCAAATTTATTCCATATATTTACCAAAACAGCATTATATAACTGAATTGTATATATTGCATTATCATAGTATCAACAAGCATGCTATTGAAAAGGATGTTTATGTAGCTATGAGATCAAGGTTTTGTACATTACATTTACAAACACAAGTGAAGCTAATTATTCGAGAAAGATGCATATACTGTATAATGAAAAATAGCAAGCCTATAACACCCAAGATGGGTGATTTACCAAATGCTCGATTGAGTGCGAGAGTCCCACCATTTACATATACAATGACTGATTTAGCTGGACCCATAACAATATCATCAACTCGCAATATTACTGTCGAAAGATGGTTGCTACTATATGTTTGTCTAACAACACACGCATTACATGTCGAAATAATAGAGAAGCTGCACGGAAATGCAACGCTGATGGCTTTACGAAATTGTTTCAACTTACGAGGTGTAGCAAAGGAAATTAGAATCGATCCGGAAACAAATTATATCGGCGCAAAGAGTCTCAGTGAGGAGATAGTGAACGAAAAGAACCGAACCATGTTAAAACGAGGTATAATTCTCCAACCTATAAAATTTATATTTGGGCCAGCTAAAGGATCACATTTTCAAGGAGCGGCCGAGCGAATGGACGGATTGACAAAAAATTGTCTAAGGAACACTTTAAAATGTTTAAAAACCAACACGATTAATTTAAATGATTTTACACTTCGATGTATAATAAGTGAAATAATTGGAGTACTTAATAATCGACCACTTGAATTAACATCATTAAAAGATGAATACAATGAATATTTGTCACCAAATTCCTTCATAATTGGAAGAAATAACTTACAGGAGGTGCCAGTTACCACGAACAATATTTCCATAAAGGACAATTATAAACTTGAGGGAGTACACAGCCCAGATCTGGGAAAAATGGGTGAAAGAATACCTGTCAAAAATTTTAAAACGCGAAAAATGGATTGAACCTGCAGCTCCATTGGAAGTCGGAGATTTAGTTTTAATGTTAGATACTAAGATAGCTAACTCCTGGCGGTTAGGAAGAATAAAAGAGGTTAAAAAAGGTTCGAACGATCAAGTAAGGCAGGTTGTTGTTATTTTGGGTAAGAAGAAAATGCCTGACAAAAAATATAAAACTATAAAAGAGCTAAAGAAGGATTATGTCAATGAACCACAAAGTGAGGTAACCAGGCCAGTAATAAATGTAATACAACTAAATTTAACTTCATATACCTTAAAAAAAAATCTGTTATTTCAAATATCCGATTTGGCTGCTTATGTCTTTCCACTCACTCCTTTCATAATTGATAATGCTAAACATAATAAGAAAAATAGAACAAAAAAAAATTCATAAAACCTAAAAGAATGAATGAAATCATAACAAAATATTGAAAACAATTTTAAAGAATTTGTTGCAGATTAATGTTTGGATAGGCTAATTTCCTTCGCCTCGTAGTGTTAAAAATTTTAAATAAAATAATTTAAAATTTGTATGCACCCTGTATGTGATTGACAGTTCATGGAGAAGTTCTCTTTGTTAATTGTAACAAACTATGAAGACTATGTAGAAGAGGATAGGAGAGAATCTTTCACACGTGAACGAGTCGCCGACAGTGAAAGACAGGCATTAGACGTAAGTAATCTTAGAGATTGTAAAAAAAAATATTATAATTTGTTAACTTGAAAATTCAAACTTTATTATAGATAATTTTAAAATGTGAATCAAAAAATAAAACATTTTAGAGTTTGTCAAACGGAGTAAAACTTTGAATTTTATAGGAGAAAAAATAAGACATTAATCGTTCAAATAACAAAAATATAATATCAATATTCAAATATAAAATTAAGGCTACTCATACTGTCCATCAAATCAAATCATTTTTGTTTTAATCAAATAGTTATATTGATCATTTTAATAACTAAAATATAATATCAACGTTCAAATATAATATAAATCCTACTCATACTGCTCATCAAATAAGAACAGTCTTAAAATCAAGTAGTTATATTGAACATTTAATTAACCAAAATATACTTAATACTAGTATCCAGTAATAAAAGCACAGAAACCTTCAATCCATATTCTTCATTCATTTATTCCTTCATTCATATATCTTAAGTTTCATCTTAGTTATCTGAAGATCATTTAAATTAACTCCGAACCGGTTTAAACGTAACGTACAACTTACGAAGACTTAAAATTTCAGCCAGCAAACATGCAAAACACTAAACATTACAAGTAAACATTAAACACAAATAAGCAAAACGAAAACTTAATAGCGAGCAAGCAAACGCGTGCCCATTGTTATCGAAAAATGATACCATACAACTACTTAAACAATAATAATAGCAATAATATTAAAGTCTTATCTTTCGCATTAAATGAGCATTCAAATTGCCTGAGATGCAATTAAAAGAGCAAACAAAAACAAATATTTAACTACATTATTGAATAGATCTGGGCAATAATTTTTAAATGCAATAATATTAAAGAGCAAACGAAATTAATGAACTGCGCTATACAAATATAAGAACTAATTTACATGGTGACGGCAATGTTCCAGCGTCAATAAACATGAAACTTAGTTAATTTCAAGCTACACTGAAACAATCTAAGTGCTTGAATATAATTTTAGTCATGAGAATCCAATGTGACGCAGGCCAATTCAATACGAACGAATTTACGCAAAAAAAGTCCCTTTCAAATATTGCCATATACTATATACATCCAGCAATAAATGTGCCATTTCATAAAGTTAACAGTAAGGAAACGGAAAATAGTGGCAGTCAAACTAGTAAATCCCGGCAAGATCCCAAGCTAAAGCTATCAGCAGACACGCTTTTTCTATGTCTAAATTTCACGATCAACATTTCTACCTAAAAAAAATCCTAATAAATAGCAGAGTGCGTTTTATCAATAATCCACAACTGTTTAAACATACTTCAGAAGACATTTCTAATAATCCTCCCTTTTTACCACCACATATGAATAAACAAGTATGTAATAGACAAGTTAAGCCAATTAAACGACAATTAAATGCATATACCTTAAAAGCTCTTCCTCCTACACAATCCCACAGCATAGATGGATTAAAAGCCCTGCCCACGACATAATTAGAAATAAATGCTCTTCAAGGCAATTACCAACCAACCAAGAATTAGTAAATACATATCATATACTTCATATACTTCCTAGCCATTAGCACATGTGAAATATCGCTTCATTCAATTTGCTTATGCTAATTATATCTTTGAAGCTCATTAGCAGCGAGCAAAAAAAAATCACGTAAATCTTCAATCGATGACTCCCATTAACAACATTAACCATACATATTAAGGGGAAAGTTTATTTATCACACTCATTATCTCACACCTTATAAAGCCAAGATAACTTATACTAAAGTCTTGGGAATGCAACAACAACGACTCCCAAGCTATATCTTCCGAAGCGAATCAATTCCCGAGCGTAACGATCGTGCCAAACATTCATTCCCCATTTACATATAAACTCGTTCTCAATAAGTAACTGCTAAAGCTTTAACAATATTTACTAATGTAACTTCCCTACTTACCTATTAGCGCAAAAATTTAAGAGAATGGTAGCAAAAGCTTACGTAAAGAGCTTTTGTTGTAGCATTAAAGACCATGAATGGTATAAACAAACGGATTTCTTTGTACATTTAAACTATTTTGAAGTCGTTCACATTAAATCCTCACTAACGTATTCAGTAAGTATTCAGCCTATAGTTCAACATCTGTATCAAACAGTGCCTTAACTTATGGCACCATATGAGGAATTAAAATATGATTATATAAATGAACGATTGAATCAAACAAAACATTAATCCATAATTGCAAAAAAAAAAAAAATCAAAAATTTATTCATCTGTAATTGTAGTAATTTATGTATGCAACATGGATATGTAATACATAATAATTCACATTAACTCATGGTACCAAAAAAATATTAAAATATGATACGTATTTGTATAAAATCAAACCTTAATCTAGTAACTTTTAATTGTAGTAATTTACAAATGCAACACTGACATGTAATACGTATTAATTAGCATTAACTTATGGTACCAAACGAAATATTATTATATTAATTTATGATTGAATCAAACAAAGCATTACATAGGGTCAAACCAGACATTAACTTATTAAGATAATATCAATCGGAAAACATTGATGGATAATTAGACTGATTAAAGATTCAGGCAAACAAATCGTGAATCCAAAATTGTATAGAATCAAACCAAACATGAACTTATTAATTTATAAATGTAGAAATTTACAACTATAACGTTGACTTGTAACAACATATTAAGTAACGTCAATTACAAGATATAAATACACGAAATTAAGAGACAGAATTACGTTCGGATCTAGTAAATTACGCGCAAACCAGCCACAGAATAACGGTCAACTATAAGTAGCGAGAAAAGTACAGTGGACAACAGCAATGGCTGTAACATCGCGAAATATAAGTACAAACGATTTGCACAAAAGGGAATGCAGCGAGAATCAACTGACAACCAAATTTGCAGCCAACCAAAAGCGAACATGATCCATTGGAGATACATTAGGTAATTCGGATCATCGGAGTAGGGCAACGATTTATTGTACTCTCCAAGTCCACCAAGTCCTATTTTGAACTGCCAGATGAAATGTTGCGAGCGAGCAAATACCACTTAACTCGCGCTTCGCCAACGAAATTGGTCAAGCAAGCACATACACCCATTGTTATCAAAGCATATAGATGCCGTCCAATGGGCATACGCAAAGATTAATCCGCAAATCACTTCATACGACCCATCACATAGTGAACGACGTACATGATAAGCGTAACCACGATCAAGCACATAAGCTTGGTGTGTGCTTCCAGCGAAGTAAAGCCGAAGAGAGCTAGAGAGAGCCAAAAGATGAAACAAAAGCTCTCCCTGGCTCAATTTCTCCAATTTTGTCGTAATCATCTACAAACGAGACGGGGAGTAAGAGTTTCTATGGAATGGGAGCTCACATGTTGCATTTTCGGGAAATTTCGATGAAATATGGTACAAAAGCTCGTTTCGCGACCATATATAAACACTTGATGGAGTACTGAAGAGCGCTCTGTGTTCGAGTCCAAAAGGGAGCGTGCTGCTACCCATTCTTTAAACGGAGGAGTAATTACGCGATTGAAGTTTACAATGGAGTGAATTCAATTAACCGATGTTGTTCCTTCGACAAGATAGGGGTCAATGAAACTGAAAGCCGGTTATGTACCAGACGCTCGAGTAATTTTGGGAAACAGAAAACTAAGGAAATAGGACGATAATTGGACACAGAAGAAGGATCACCACTTTTAAGAATAGGAACAACGTTTGCTCTTTTCCAGTAAGAAGGGAAAATACCAGTCTTTAGACTCAGGTTGAAGAGAAATGCCGGAGGGATACAAAGTGAGGATGCTAATGACTTGACAAAAATATTCGGTAAGCCGTCAGGACCAGGTGATATATTAGGATCAAGTGCATTAATGAGGGATTCAACTTTGATATGGTCAGTGAAAAGTGAAGAAATGTTAATGGAGTGAAGTACGGGTGTATTAACTGGATCGAAGACATGAGAAGAAGGAATAAAAGTTGACGAGAAGAACTGAGAGAACAAGTTTGAAATATCCTGTGGAGAAGAGCTAACTATATTATTCCAGCGGACTGAAGGAGGGACAGAAGAGGAGGACTTGAAGGATCTAATGTATGGCCAGAATGGTTTCGCATTATTCGCCATGAGGGAACTCTCCAAGTTACTGAAGTAGTTTTTCATTGCAGTCTTTAGTTCTTTTTTTGCTACAAGACGTAGATCACAAAAGCGGGCTCTGGATTCTTCAGTACCACAACGCTTGAAACGGTGGTGCGCCTTACTTTTATCATTTTTGTCGTAATAATCTACAAATGAGACGGGGAGTAAGAGTTTCCATGGAATGGGAGCTCACATGTTGCATATTCGGCAAATTTCGATGAAATATGGAACAAAAGCTCGTTTCGCGACCGTATATAAACACTTGATGGTGTACTGAAGAGTGGTCTGTGTTCGAGTCCAAAAGGGAGCGTGCTGCTACCCATTCTTTAAACGGAGGAGTAATTACGCGATTGAAGTTTACAACACAGTCACCGTAACAGTGATCAACGAAATTGTTAGGGGTGAAGTGTTGGCTTGTGCCGCGATCCTCAATCGGCCTTTTGGCGTTCTACGCCGTTTAGCCACCCCAATCCATTAGCTCGTCTAGCTGATCGCCTCTACAGGCACCTGTGAAGTGGGATAAGTAAAGTGAAAAGCGCTTCACTGAATATTGATATAGGTTTTCAATAATTTAATATGTGTAATTTATAAATGTTTCAACAATAGTGAACCGTAAAATAAAATAATTAATAAAGTTAACTCTCGTCTTTGTTGTTCTAGTTAGATGGATGAAGTATCAGGTAAGTGTTGTACAGCGAGATCCCTATGTATATAGGATACATAATAAATCGGGCTCCCAGTTCATACCAGTATGCATAGGGTGTACTGGTTATGTAAAAAAAATGGCGCAGCCAGTAGGATAACGGTTTTGCAAAGACCACAATGTAGCGCATTGTTTAGCAAATTTCTTCTTCTTCTTCTTTGTAGTACTACAGCCCATTTCGGGTCTTTGCGTACAGATAGTTAGAGTATCTCATTGTCATGATCTAATATATCGGCACTCCAGAAAGTGATATGATCATTATCACGCTTTGGCTGTGTGTGCGTTCACCCAGCTGCGATACGTTCTGATTTAAACCAGCACGTATCATAACTGAACAGGCTTATAGTTCGTCCGAAAAACCACTCGTATTAAATCTCGTTGATGCCAACGAAACTTGAACCAGAGACCTTCGGCTTACGGGCTTAGTGCTCTAACCACTAAGCCGCGCTGACTACTTTAACAAATTTCAATGGATTGAAAACCTCTTTTCCCAGCCGATATCCGAACCCACTCAACTCCTGTATGACACCTTTGCTACTCATACTATCAATCAAACTAGATCAGCCTTCGTAAAAAAATCAAATAATAATTTTAATCATTTAAATAACAGAAATATAATATCGATATACAAATACAATATTCGTGCTACTCATACCAACCATCAAAGATCAGTCTTCTTAAAAAGGCTAACTAAAATAATATTAATTGTTAAAAATTTTGAATAAAATAATTTAAAATTTTTATGCACTCTGTATGTGATTGACAGTTCATGGAGAGATTCTCTTTGCTAATTGTAACAAACTAAGAAGACTATGTAGAAGAGGATAGGAGAGAATCTTTCACACGTGAACGAGTCGCCGACAGTGAAAGACAGGCATTAGACGTAAGTTATCTTAGAGATTGTAAAAAAAAATATTATACTTTGTTAACTTGAAAATTCAAACTTTATTATAGATAATTTTAAAATGTGAGTCGCAAAATAAAACATTTTAGAGTTTGTCAAACGGAGTAAAATTTCGAATTTTATTGGAGAAAAAATAAAACATTAAAATTATGTCTAACTGAGACCGTCAGCAACGATTGGAATCTGACGGGAAATTCAGGTGATCAATTGAAAATCAATCCGCAAAAGAAAATCTACGCGGATAACGTGAACCATATCACAATAACGATAACTGTAAGTTTCTGATTCTCAATTACATGGTCACAGTCGTCTAGAGCGAAAGTGAAGTACATAAAAGAATCACACAAATTGATAATGAGTGAGAGATGTGACATTTGCAGTGAAGTGTTGGTGGACCCTCATTCAACTTCTAGTCTGTATGTGGAATAAGCGATTGTAACAAGATAGCACATTATACGTCAGCAAAAAACATGGAAAAAATATGGAAGTGTAAAAACCATCACGAAGATAGTGATGGAGATGAGTTAAAGATAGAACGAGGTAAAAACTATAACAAAGATGTGATTCTTTGTCCGTCAGAAAAATCTGGGATGGAATTGAACAGTGAAAAAACATGCAAAATTTGTAAAGATGCCACTGATAACTTGACGTATGTGACGTGTTCAACCTGTCAAGGTCATTTTAATCGCAATTGCTTGGACAACAAATCAAGAAGAACAGAGTTGGAAGGAAGAGTATTCTGTTGCAAACGCCGTGAACATGAAATCAGAAGAATAGAAGGAAAGACTAGAAATGTTCCTAGAACCAGCGAATTATTTACACCCAGAGGGCAAGCAATATCCTCTCGAAATAATAGCAGAGACAATACATCAGATGACAATAACGTGACTCGCAGAACCAACACACGAACAACAGTTTTTAATCGAAGCGCCTTCAATAACCCAGTAGAAGCTACCAATCTAATGCTCGATAAGTTCACTTACAAGAAGTTACCTGAGTGCGTTGATACACGAGAGACCTGGCAGACCTTCTATGTGAGCTATTTAGAAACTAAAGACATGTTTTCTACAATAGAAAATTTAAATAGAGTCCAAGAGGCAATAAAGTGCGACGAAATTATGAAGGAAAATAAGGCTGGACTCTCTAGTATGATAACCTTCGAACGAGTATTAGAAAGATTGAATACAAGATACCAGGATAACCCGACAATATTAATGAGCGAATTCGAAGAATTAAGAAATGCTTTTAAAATAAGTGAACATAATTTCCAAAAATCATATGAATATTTAAACAAGCTAATCATTTTCATTGAAAAGGCTCAAACTACTGGAAGGTATGGGTTGACCACTGGAATGTACAACATTAATCGCTTGACACGCAATTTGCCTAACAACATATATAAAAAGGTAATAAGCAAAGTGATGGAGAACAGGCGTCGAGAACCATCACTGATTACTGTTCTTTCAGATGCTGATAATGGAAACTGAAGCTTGGCAATTGGCAAAGATGAAAGATGTGAATCAGAAAAAGATTAAAGAAAATATGGCGAAAAATAAAAACAACATTCACACCCATGTCAACCTTGGAAATGAAGACAAAATCATTGAGAAAAGATTATATTGTTGGTTTCATAAAGATGCAGAACACAATGCTGGCAACTGCTCTTTCTTATGGAGGATGGATGGTCAAATAGTCAAGGAGATGGCAAAAGAAAATAAAAGATGCATCATCTGTGGAACGCAAGAACATGATCATTGCCCAAATGCAAACAAATTAAAATGTAATATCAATGGATGTGAGCAGGGACACTACTCACTTTACTACCCTAAACGAAAAGGAAGAAAGTATGAGACAAACACAATAAATGTTAACCATGCAGATGATGACGTACTCGCTGAGAATGAAATAACAGAGATGTTGGAAAATGCCGTAACGTTCAACCAAGCGGAGGACGAAGATGTAAACAATTTCAATTAAAACATTTTTTTTTTGTGGTAGGGAGGTGAAGGCATTTACGCCCGCCGAGTCTGGCAGTGTGGGACTCCCATGGAGGATACCCCTGGACTACCCACTAAACACCTCCCCTGTCAATCTGAGAACCTAGCCTGGAACCGTTTGACACATTACTTCGGGCCAGGTCTCGTTTTGTTACGCCGTGGGGCGCCTTCAAGCTAGGGAGTCCCTTTCCTAGCGGGAGGGGAGAGGGGAAGAGGAAATGCCAGAAGAGCGATCCCCCAGCCCCAGCACCTCCGGCTGCTGCGAGTCTCTTTTATCTTTTAGGACTGCTCGAGCATAATGTGCCACCTGGTTCCATTTGTCAACCGATTCGAGCATCACCGCAACTATATTATCCGGGGTGAGCTCTCCCGTCTCCCTGTAGAGTTCCCTTCGCAGCCTGACCCATTTTGTACACGGGAAAAATGTGTGACAGGCATTGTCCTCCTCTCCTGGGCAAAACCGACAGTCGGGAGACCGTGACTTACCGATCTTGTGCAGGTAAGACTGAAAACACCCGTGCCCGCTCAAAAGCTGGGTCAGATAGAAGTCAGTCTCACCATGCCTTCGATTTAGCCACGGTCTCACATCCGGGATGAGGCGCGCAGTCCACCTTTCCTCCGTGCAATTCCTCCAAGACTGCTGCCAATCGTTGAGCGAGCGTTGTCTCTCCTCGCGGACAACCATCTGCCTCGCATCCTCGTTTCGGCGCAGGTAAATAGCGCGGCGCTCTCTAGCAAGGAGGGCGACAGGTATCACGCCTGCAATCACTCTCACCGCCGAGTCGGAGACTGTTGGATACGAAGATGCAATTCTCAGTGCTCCTCTTCTCTGTACCTGTGCCAATCGTTTTCGGTATACCTCCTTGCTGAGAGCGTCGCCCCATACCTCTGCTCCGTACAGTAGCACTCACCCTACAGCACTCATCAAGAGGCGTCTTCTTGATGGGCTGGGTCCCCCTACGCTGGCCCTAAGTCGACTCAGGGCCGATATTCCCGAAGCAGCCTTCTCAGCCGTTGCCCTGATTTGCTCAGAGAAACTCATTTTCGAGTCGGTCAGTAGCCCCAGGTACTTCACCGCTGGCTTCGATTCGATTTGTATATCTCCAATACTGATCATCCTTACTCTAGGGATTCTCTTTTTTGTCAAGATGACCACTTCGGTTTTCTCCAGTGCTAAACTGAGCCCGCGAGCAGTCATCCAGTCCCTCACTCGGCGCATTAGCATACCTAGCCTAAGTTGCGCTTGTTTAACGGTGCGTTCAGCGACCAGAGCCGCAACATCATCCGCATAGCCGACCAAGCGCGACTCATCTGGCATCTCAAGTCTCAGTAGCCCGTCGTAAGACACGTTCCACAGGTCCGGACCAAGGATAGATCCCTGGGCAACACCCGATGTAATTTCCATCCTTCGTTGGCCCTGTGTCGTGTCGTAGAGCAGGCTTCGGTCCTTTAGGTAGTTCCTCAAAAGCCGCATTAGATATTCTGGAACTTGAAAAGAGTTTTCCAGCGTGTCCAGAATATCCACCCATCTAGCGGAGTTGAAGGCATTCCTGACGTCGAGTGTCACCAACAGGACGATCCGTCGCTTGGTGCGACTATATGCCTCTGCCTTTTGGACCACGTTCACCACCTCTGCAATCGCATCAATGGTAGAACGTCCTGCTCTAAAGCCGTATTGCCGAGGAGATAGGTCTCCAGCAGCACGAATCGCGTCAGTGAGTCTTCCCTTGATGAGTTTCTCTAGCACTTTCCCAGCCGTGTCTAGCATGCATAACGGGCGGTATGCAGACGGCGATTCGGGATTTCCCTTCCCCTTGCTGACCAGCACGAGCCTCGCCACCTTCCATTGTACCGGGAAAACCCCGTCCCGTAGGCAAGCGTTGAATGTGCTGAGCAGCAAGTCAGGACAATGGTGATAGACGAGCTGCAACACCTCAGCTGGAACACCATCTGGACCTGGAGCCTTCCTCGCTTTCAGGGAGAGGACTGCCTCCTCCAGTTCCAGCTGTGTGAAGAGTGGGCACTCGACTGCTGTTTCACCATAGACAGCGTCAACACGGACGGGATGGGCGGGGAAGAGTCCCCGCACTATCGCGTCCATCTTTTCCGCGTCATGTATACAAGGCTTCCGTAGGGCACCAAGTTTCCCCATGACCAGCTTATAGCCAAGGCCCCACGGATCCCTATTTACATCGTCCACAAGGTCTTGCCAGCATCGGGCCTTGCTCTTGTTAATAAGCCTGCGAAGATATTTCTTGCCGGACCTGTATGCTGCTAGCCTAGTGTCTGCCTCCTCCCGTGCTCACGCCTGTTGGACCTCTCGCCGAAGTTTGTGACACTCGCTTCTTTGTTCGGCGATCTCGTTTGATCACCAGTATGCTGGAGGCTTACCGTGTCGGGGTCTCCGACGGGGCATGGAAGACTCGCAAGCAGCTACGATGGTACTCATAGTTGAGTTCACCAAGTCCTTGGCTGTAGGCCCTCCACTCCCTGGTGGAGCTCCCAGCAACGGTGCGCCTGCCGTAAGCGCGTCAGCGAACCTCTCAACGTCCATCCTCCCAGTCCTCCATCCGAGGATTGAAGTTTGGGCATATGCACGCAGAGTGGCACTGTCGTGAATTTCAACAGCTATATACTGGTGATCACTAGCCGAGTAGTCCTCTAGTACTCGCCAGTTGTGAACTCTAGGTACCAGGGACTCCGAAGCGAGTGTCACATCGGGTATGGTTCCTACGCAACCCCAGCGGCGGAAAGTAGGGGTGTTACCAGTATTTAGGACAAAAAGCGCTGTTCTGGCCGCCATGTCCAAGATTTGCTTTCCCCTTGGGTCGGATTGTGGCATACCCCATTCAATGGCTCTAGCGTTGAAGTCTCCCCCGACCAGCATGTGGCCCTCTGTGTTCGAGACAGCGTCCTCCAGGGCATCGAGTTTGGTTCGAAAAGATCGCATTGCCTCGTTAGGCGTCAGATAAACACTGAAATATGTTATCCCTGAACACCGCACCCACACAAAACCATCCCCGCGTCCATGGTCCTGCACCTGAAGGCGGGCGCTGTCTCGAACCCAGATGGCCGAGGTACCAGATTTGTCAGGGTACCACGCTTGCGAGTCCTTGTCATGATGTTGCCCGCTCAGCAACAAGAGGTCAGCTTTCTTATCCCTCGCAAACTGCTCAAGTAGGTCCTGGGCGTTTGTGCTTCGGTGCAAATTGACCTGCAGGATACGGATCATTTGAATATCGATTTGGCTTTAGTTAGGGCCTCCTTGAAAACCCAGCATCTCCCTGTCCCCGGCTCATGTTTGAGATCGCCGGGTGCTAGCTTAGCATCCTTGCAAAGAATGCATTTTGCCTCGTTCGTGCACTCCTTCCTTTTGTGCCCCGTTTCACCACATTTGTAGCACAGAGATCTCCTGTCGGGTCCCCTACAGCCATACGCGGTGTGTCCGTATTCGAAGCATCTGAAGCAGCGGATAGGGATCGCTCTTCTCCGTATCCTGCAGATCACCCAACCTATCTTAATTTTGCCCTTCGCCAGGATTTGCTGGGCGTCTTTATCAGCTAGTTCGACAATAGCCATGCGTTGCCCCCTTGTGTTTTCACGTGTCAATCTTGCCTTGACTTCACTTAAGCTGGGGAACTCCCTCCTAATGGCATCCTCTACTTCAGCTTTGTCCGTGACGCAGTCGAGGTCCCTGATTTCCAGGGTGGCCATTGGTTCAAGCGAGGCAACCGTTGCCACATCTCCAAGAACCTTTTGAACCGCGTCACGGAATGCATCTTTGTTTGTGGCCTCTGGCCCGAATTCCATTAATACTAATACTAGTGAAATCATTTTAGCTACCCTCACATTAAATTTCAAGGCAGAAGTTTTCACATTTTTGCTAGATACGGGTTCAACTACATCATTAATCGAAGAAACACTTGTGGAGAAGCTCAATCTAAAACGAAGAAGATGCTCTTTAAAACTGTATGTACAAAGATTCCAAAATAGTTAAGCTTAGATTTAAGATTAAGTATGATGATGATGTAGATTTATATTTTCGATCTATTTTGAATTTAAAAATAAGAGATCAGTATTTCTCAGCCCAAAATTACAAACAACAATATCCATTTTTAAGTAATTTAAATTTAAAATCACACAAGAATATTGTAGGAATAATAGGAATAGATAATCCAATCTGTTTCAAAAACATGAGATCAGTGCATTCATTGGAAAAGGATGCCCCAATTGGGTTTGAAACAGATTTGGGTGACTTTGTAGTACACAATGAAGCATTAAACAATTTAAACACAAATGATAGATTACGACAACAGCTAGGTGATTTCAATAATTACACTTATAAGATAACGGAATTAAAAGAAGAAGAAGAATTAGAGTACAAGTTGATGGAAAAATCAGCGTTAAGATTATTAGAAAATGCAACTGATGGTTGTAATGATAGAATCTTATATGACGATGAAAAATTATTACATGAATTTGAAAACACTGTTAAAAAGATAGATGGAGAAAATAAGTATGAGGTGGGCGTATTGTGGAAAAATCCAAATCCTTCATTGCCGAGTAAGGAGTCATTGAAGTTAGCGATAAAAAGATTTTTCATCTTAGAGAATAAATTGTGCAGGGAAGGCATTATGAATGAATGCACAGAAGAGGTTAATAAAATGATAAGAAAAAATTATGTTAGAGAACTTTCAGAAAATGATATGATAAATCTGACTCCACGAACTTATTTCGTACCTATATTTTTTGTGAAAGGAAAAAGATTACGTTTCATTTGGGACTTAGCATCTAAAGTAAGCGGTAATTCTCTAAATGATTTAGTAAGGGTAGGTCCTCATTTATATAATAACGTTCTAAAGATTTTATTTCAAATGCGAGAAAACCCCATTCTCATAACCGCCGATTTACAAGAAATGTTTCACCAATGTGTTTTAAGAGAGGAAGACAATAAAGCCTTTTGCTTCGTTTTTAGATTTCCAAACGAAAAGAAATTAAGATTTTTCCAAACATGAGTATTACCGTTTGGATTGACTTGTTCCCCTACTATCGCACAATTTGTCAAAAATAAGATTGCTAAAGATTTAAGAAGCTCAGATCCGGAAATAGCTGACTGCATAGAAAATTGTTCATATGTAGATGACTTTGTAGACTCGGTATCATGAAAAAGGCCTTTAGAAATGGGGGATTTAATCTGCTGAAGATAAATTCCAACAGTGAAAAGGTTTTAGAAAATCCTAAATAATTTAGATGAAGAAAAATTAATCATGGCTGAAGAAAATTGTAGAATCCTAGGATATGGATTAAACATCTTAAATGATATGGTCACGTTCTCATATCAGGAAGCTAAATTGTCAACAGAAGAAATTACTGGTGGCAAGAGTCCTACCAAGAGACAAATACTATCCTTTCTGATGAGCTTGTTCGATCCACTTGGGCTTATCGAATTCGTGAAGGTAAATTTAAAGCTATTATACAGAAAAACCTCCTTCCCCGAATTCGATTGGAATGCCAGGATTCCCGATGATTTGAATAAAGAATGGATAAAAATACTCAAGAGGATTGATCAAGTTAAATTTATAAAAATTCCTAAGCTGTATTGCGGCAGCAAATATGATAAGGTAACGCTGCACGCCTTCGGAGATGCTGGAAAGCCTATGACTTGTGGCTCTGTATACGCGCGATTTTGAATGAATGATAACATAGTAGGAGTCTGTTTGTTACACGCTAAATCATATACTGTGCCAATCAAAAAAGAACGCACGATTCCTGAACTAGAACTTGACATTGCAAGCAAGCTAGTGAACATCACACAGACAGTTAAGGATAATCACAGAATAAGATTTGATATAGTTTTCTATTATACTGATTCCAAGTGTGTGTATTACAAAATCAATAATGAAACAAAAAATACAATTTATGAGTAAAATAGATTAAATAAGATTTTGAAAAGTACTGATAAGGCCGATTGGAAATGGATACCAACTGAATTAATGCCTGCTGATTATGGCACCAAAGAAAATTTTAGTATCGCTATGAATAACACAAATAAGTGGTTTAAGCCAGACGTTCTGTTGAAAAGGTACGAAGCCTCACATAATAACCATCTTCATCGTGAAATATCGCACACTGAAGACATTGAAAAGAAAACCTCCTTTGAATTTAGAAACTTCAGTTCGTTGAATGCTGCTATAAGAGCAGTACAAAACGCTTACAGATTCAAGCGCACGGTTCTTGGAATAAGACCTATAATGAAAATGTTAAAGGAATTAGAAAATAAAATAGACAGAGATTCTAGGATTGAAAAGAGAGAATTAACTGCTATGTTGAAAGAGAAATCAAACAAGATCAATGATGTCAACTATAAATTCATGGAAGCCGAAAATGCTCTTATTAGATTGGTTCAAAAAGAATCTTTAGGCAAAGATTACAAAACCATTATAGAAGGTCATAGGTTAGATAAAAAGCACACACTTTATAAACTAGATTTGACTGCAGACGCAAATAATGTTGTAAGGTCTCAAACTCGTGTGAAGATTGGAATCAAGAACCGAAACTTATTTGGGTTTGACCAAATTTATTCCATATATTTACCAAAAGGGCATTATATAACTGAATTGTATATATTGCATTATCATAGTATCAACAAGCATGCTATTGAAAAGGATGTTTATGTAGCTATGAGATCAAGGTTTTGTACATTACATTTACAAACACAAGTGAAGCTAATTATTCGAGAAAGATGCATATACTGTATAATGAAAAATAGCAAGCCTATAACACCCAAGATGGGTGATTTACCAAATGCTCGATTGAGTGCGAGAGTCCCACCATTTACATATACAATGACTGATTTAGCTGGATCCATAACAATATCATTAACTCGCAATATTACTGTCGAAAGATGGTTGCTGCTATATG
This sequence comes from Odontomyia ornata, assembly GCA_963969285.1. NCBI lineage: Eukaryota > Metazoa > Arthropoda > Insecta > Diptera > Stratiomyidae > Odontomyia > Odontomyia ornata. Next base: position 251,060,667 of record OZ017739.1, read on the forward strand.
TTTGTCTAACAACACTCGCATTACATGTCGAAATAATAGAGAAGCTGCACGGAAATGCAACGCTGATGGCTTTACAAAATTGTTTCAACTTACGAGGTGTAGCAAAGGAAATTAGAATCGATCCAGGAACAAATTATATCGGCGCAAAGAGTCTCAGTGAGGAGATAGTGAACGAATGGAACCGAACAATGTTAAAACAAGGTATAATTCTCCAACCTATAAAATTTATATTCGGGCCAGCTAAAGGATCACATTTTCAAGGAGCGGTCAAGCGAATGGTTGGATTGACAAAAATTGTCTAAGGAACACTTTAAAATGTTTAAAAACCAACACGATTAATTTAAATGATTTTACACTTCGATGTATAATAAGTGAAATAATTGGAGTACTTAATAATCGACCACTTGAATTAACATCATTAGAAGATGAATACAATGAATGTTTGTCACCAAATTCCTTCATAATTGGAAGAAATAACTTACAGGAGGTGCCAGTTACCACGAACAATATTTCCATAAAGGACAATTATAAACTTGTGAGGGAGTACACAGCCCAGATCTGGGAAAAATGGGTGAAAGAATACCTGTCAAAAATTTTAAAACGCGAAAAATGGATTGAACCTGCAGCTCCATTGGAAGTCGGAGATTAAGTTTTAATGTTAGATACTAAGATAGCTAACTCCTGGCGGTTAGGAAGAATAAAAGAGGTTAAAAAAGGTTCGAACGATCAAGTAAGGCAGGTTGTTGTTATTTTGGGTAAGAAGAAAATACCTGACAAAAAATATAAAACTATAAAAGAGCTAAAGAAGGATTATGTCAATGAACCACAAAGTGAGGTAACCAGGCCAGTAATAAATGTAATACAACTAAATTTAACTTCATATACCTAAAAAAAAAAATCTGTTATTTCAAATATCCGATTTGGCTGCTTATGTCTTTCCACTCACCCCTTTCATAATTGATAATGCTAAACATAATAAGTATAATAGAAAAAAAAAATCATAAAACCTGAAAGAATGAATGAAATCATAACAAAATATTGAAAACAATTTTAAAGAATTTGTTGCAGCTTAATGTTTGGATAGGCTAATTTCCCTCGCCACGTAGTGTTAAAAATTTTAAATAAAATAATTTAAAATTTGTATGCACCCTGTATGTGATTGACAGTTCATGGAGAGGTTCTCTTTGTTAATTGTAACAAACTAAGAAGACTATGTAGAAGAGGATAGGAGAGAATCTTTCACACGTGAACGAGTCGCCGACAGTGAAAGACAGGCATTAGACGTAAGTAAGAAAGATTGTAAAAAAAATATTATAATTTGTTAACTTGAAAATTCAAACTTTATTATAGATAATTTTAAATGTGAATCGCAAAATAAAACATTTTAGAGTTTGTAATACAGAGTAAAATTTTGAATTTTATAGGAGAAAAAATAAGACATTAATCGTTCAAATAACAAAAATATAATATCAATATTCAAATATAAAATTAAGGCTACTCATACTGTTCATCAAATCAAATCATTTTTGTTTTAATCAAATAGTTATATTGATCATTTTAATAACTAAAATATAATATCAACGTTCAAATATAATATAAATCCTACTCATACTGCCCATCAAATAAGAACAGTCTTAAAATCAAGTAGTTATATTGAACATTTAATTAACCAAAATATACTTAATACTAGTATCCAGTAATATAAGCACAGAAACCTTCAATCCATTTTCTTCATTCATTTATTCCTTCATTCGTATATCTTAAATCTCATCTTAGTTATCTGAAGGTCATTTAAATTAACTCCGAACCGGTTTAAACATAACGTACAACTTACGAAGACTTAAAATTTCAGCCAGCAAACATGCAAAACACTAAACATTACAAGTAAACATTAAACACAAATAAGCAAAACGAAAACTTAATAGCGAGCAAGCAAACGCGTGCCCATTGTTATCGAAAAATGATACCATACAACTACTTAAACAATAATAATAGCAATAATATTAAAGTCTTATCTTTCGTATTAAATGAGCATTCAAATTGCCTGAGATGCAATTAAAAGAGCAAACAAAAACAAATATTTAACTACATTATTGAATAGATCTGAGCAATAATTTTTAAATGCAATAATATTAAAGAGCAAACGAAATTAATGAACTGCGCTATACAAATACAAGAAATAATTTGCATGGTGACGGCAATTTTCCAGCGTCAATAAACATGAAACTTAGTTACTTTCAAGCTACACTGAAACAATCTAAGTGTTTGAATATAATTTTAGTCATTAGAATCAATGTGACGCAGGCCAACTCAATACGAACGAATTTACTCAAAAAAAAGTCCCTTTCAAATTTTGCCATATACTATATACATCCAGCAATAAATGTGCCATTTCATAATGTTAACAGTAAGGAAACGGAAAATAGTGGCAGTCAAACTAGTAAATCCCGGCAAGATCCCAAGCTAAAGCTATCAGCAGACACGCTTTTTCTATGTCTAAATTTCACGATCAACATTTCTACTTAAAAAAATCCTAATAAATAGCAGAGTGCGATTTATCAATAATCCACAACTGTTTAAACATACTTCAGAAGACATTTCTAATAATCCTCCCTTTTTACCACCACATATGAATAAACAAGTATGTAATAGACAAGTTAAGCCAATTAAACGACAATTAAATGCATATACCTTAAAAGCTCTTCCTCCTACACAATCCCACAGCATAGATGGATTAAAAGCCCTGCCCACTATGAAATGCATTAAACCGACATAATTATAAATAAATGCTCTTCAAGGATTGCCTTGCCTTGCCAACCAAGAATTAGTAGATGCATATCATATACTTCATATACTTCCTAGCCATTAGCACATGTGAAATATCGCTTCATTCAATTTGCTTATGCTAATTATATCTTTGAAGCTCATTAGCAGCGAGCAAAAAAAAATCACGTAAACCTTCAATCGATGACTCCCATTAACAACATTAACTATACATATTAAGGGGAAAGTTTATTTATCACACTCATTATCTCACACCTTATAAAGCCAAGATAACTTATACTAAAGTCTTGGGAATGCAACAACAACGACTCCCAAGCTATATCTTCCGAAGCGAATCAATTCCCGAGCGTAACGATCGTGCCAAACATTCATTCCCCATTTACATACAAACTCGTTCTCAATAAGTAACTGCTAAAGCTTTAACAATATTTACTAATGCAACTTCCCTACTAACCTATTAGCGCAAAAATTTAAGAGAATGGTAGCAAAAGCTTACGTAAAGAGCTTTTGTTGTAGCATTTAAGACCATGAATGGTATAAACAAACGGATTTCTTTGTATATTTAAACTATTTTGAAGTCGTTCACATTTAATCCTCACTAACGTATTCAGTAAGTATTCAGCCTATAGTTCAACATCTGTATCAAACAGTGCCTTAACTTATGGCACCAAATGAGGAATTAAAATATGATTATATAAATGAACGATTGAATCAAACAAAACATTAATCCATAATTGCAAAAAAAAAAAAAAATCAAAAATTTATTCATCTGTAATTGTAGTAATTTATGTATGCAACATGGATATGTAATACATAATAATTCACATTAACTCATGGTACCAAAAAAATATTAAAATATGATACGTATTTGTATAAAATCAAACCTTAATCTAGTAACTTTTAATTGTAGTAATTTACAAATGCAACACTGACATGTAATACATATTAATTAGCATTAACTTATGGTACCAAACGAAATATTATATTAATTTATGATTGAATCAAACAAAGCATTACATAGGGTCAAACCAGACATTAACTTATTAAGATAATATCAAGCGAAAAACATTGATGAATAATTAGACTGATTAAAGATTCAGGCAAACAAATCGTAAATCCAAAATTGTATAGAATCAAACCAAACATGAACTTATTAATTTATAAATGTAGAAATTTACAACTATAACGTTGACTTGTAACAACATATTAAGTAACGTCAATTACAAGATATAAATACACGAAATTAAGAGACAGAATTACGTTCGGATCTAGTAAATTACGCGCAAACCAGCCACAGAATAACGGTCAACTATAAGTAGCGTGAAAAGTACAGTGGACAACAGCAATGGCTGTAACATCGCGAAATATAAGTACAAACGATTTGCACAAAAGGGAATGCAGCGAGAATCAACTGACAACCAAATTTGCGGCCAACCAAAAGCGAACATGATCCATTGGAGATACATTAGATAATTCGGATCATCGGAGTAGGGCAATGATTTATTGTACTCTCCGAGTACACCAAATCCTATTTTGAACTGCCAGATTAAATGTTGCGAGCGAACAAATACCACTTAACTCGCGCTTCGCCAACGAAATTGGTCAAGCAAGCACATACGCCCATTGTTATCAAAGCATATAGATGCCGTCCAATGGGCATACGCAAAGATTAATCCGCAAATCACTTCATACGACCCATCACATAGTGAACGACGTACATGATAAGCGTAACTACGATCAAGCACATACGCTTTGGTGTGTGCTTCCAGCGAAGTAAAGCCGAAGAGAGCTAGAGAGAGCCAAAAGATGAAACAAAAGCTCTCCCTGGCTCAATTTCTCCAATTTTGTCGTGATCATCTACAAACGAGACGGAGAGTAAGAGTTTCCATGGAATGGGAGCTCACATGTTGCATTTTCGGGAAATTTCGATGAAATATGGAACAAAAGCTCGTTTCGCGACCATATATAAACACTTGATGAAGTACTGAAGAGCGCTCTGTGTTCGAGTCCAAAAAGGAGCGTGCTGCTATCCTTTCTTTAAACGGAGGAGTAATTACGCGATTGAAGTTTACAATGGAGTGAATTCAATTAACCGATGTTGTTCCTTCGACAAGATAGGGGTCAATGAAACTGAAAGCCGGTATGTACCAGACGCTCAAGTCATTTTGGGAAACAGAAAATTAAGGAAATAGGACGATAATTGGACACAGAAGAAGGATCACCACTTTTAAGAATAGGAACAACGTTTGCTCTTTTCCAATAAGAAGGGAAAATACCAGTCTTTAGACTGAGGTTGAAGAGAAATGCCGGAGGGAGACAAAGTGAGGACGCTAATGACTTGACCAAAATATTCGGTAAGCCGTCAGGACCAGGTGATATATTAGGATCAAGTGAATTAATGAGGGATTCAACTTCGATATGGTCAGTGAAAAGTGAAGAAGTGTTAATGGAGTGAAGTACGGGTGTATTAACTGGATCGGAGACATGAGAAGAAGGAATAAAAGTTGACGAGAAGAACTGAGAGAACAAGTTTGAAATATCCTGTGGAGAAGAGCTAACTATATTATTCCAGCGGACTGAAGGAGGGACAGAAGAGGAGGACTTGAAGGATCTAATGTATGGCCAGAATGGTTTCGCATTATTCGCCATGAGGGAACTCTCCAAGTTACTGAAGTAGTTTTTCATTGCAGTCTTTAGTTCTTTTTTTGCTACAAGACGTAGATCACAAAAGCGGGCTCTGGATTCTTCAGTACCTCAACGCTTGAAACGGTGGTGTGCCTTACTTTTATCATTTTTGTCGTAATAATCTACAAACGAGACGGGGAGTAAGAGTTTCCATAGAATGGGAGCTCACATGTTGCATATTCGGCAAATTTCGATGAAATATGGAACAAAAGCTCGTTTCGCGACCATATATAAACACTTGAAGAGCGGTCTGTGGTCGAGTCCAAAAGAGAGCATGCTGCTACCCATTCTTTAAACGGAGGAGTAATTACGCGATTGAAGTTTACAGCACAGTCACCATAACAGTGATCAATGAAATTGTTAGGGGTGAAGTGTTGGCTTGAGCCGCGATCCTCAATCGGCCTTTTGGCGTTCTACGCCGTTTAGCCACCCCGGTCCATTAGCTCGTCTAGCTAATGTGAAGTGCGATAAGTAAAGTGAAAAGCGCTTCACTGAATATTGATATAGGTTTTCAATAATTTAATATGTGTAATTTATAAATGTTTCAACAATAGTGAACCGTAAAATAAAATAATTAATAAAGTTAACTCTCGTCTTTGTTGTTCTAGTTAGATGGATAAAGTATCAGGTAAGTGTTGTACAGCGAGATCCCTATGTATGTAGGATACATATTAAATCGGGCTCCCAGTTCATACCAGTATGCATAGGGTATACTGGTTATGTAAAAAAATGGCGCAGCCGGTAGGATAACGGTTTTGCAGAGACCACAATGTAGCGCATTGTTTAGCAAATTTCTTCTTCTTCTTCGTAGCACTACAGCCCCTTTCGGGTCTTTGCGTACAGATAGTTAGAGTATCTCATTGTCGGCACTCCAGAAAGTGATATGATCATTATCACGCTTTGGCTGTGTGTGCGTTCACCCAGCTGCGATACGTTCTAATTGAAACCAGCACGTATCATAACTGAACAGGCTTTTAATTCATCCGAAGAACCACTCGTACTAAATCTCGTTGACGCCAACGAAACTTGAACCAGCTTCGGCTTACGGGCTTAGTGCTCTAACCACTAAGCCGCGCTGACTACTTTAACAAATTTTAATGGATTGAAAACCTCTTTTCCCAGCCGATATCCGAACCCACTCAACTCCTGCATGACACCTTTGCTACTCATACTGTCAATCAAACTAGATCAGCCTTCGTAAAAAAATCAAAAATAATTTTAATCATTTAAATAACAGAAATATAATATCGATATACAAAGACAATATTCGTGCTACTCATACAAACCATCAAAGGTCAGTCTTCCTAAAAAGGATAAATAAAATAATGTTAATTGTTAAAAATTTTAAATAAAATAATTTAAAATTTTTATGCACTCTGTATGTGATTGACAGTTCATGGAGAGATTCTCTTTGTTAATTGTAACAAACTAAGAAGACTATGTAGAAGAGGATAGGAGAGAATCTTTCACACGTGAACGAGTCGCCGACAGTGAAAGACAGGCATTAGACGTAAGTTATCTTAGAGATTGTAAAAAAAATATTATAATTTGTTAACTTGAAAATTCAAACTTTATTATAGATAATTTTAAAATGTGAGTCGCAAAATAAAACATTTTAGAGTTTGTCAAACGGAGTAAAATTTCGAATTTTATTGGAGAAAAAATAAAACATTAAAATTATGTCCAACTGAGACCGTCAGCAACGACTGGAATCTGTCGGGAAATTCAGGTGATCAATTGAAAATCAATCCGCAAAAGAAAATCTACGCGGATAACGTGAACCATATCACAATAACGATAACTGTAAGTTTCTGATTCTCAATTACATGGTCACAGTCGTCTAGAGCGAAAGTGAAGTACATAAAAGAATCACACAAATTGAAAATGAGTGAGAGATGTGACATTTGCAGTGAAGTGTTGGTGGACCCTCATTCAACTTCTAGTCTATATGTGGAACAAGCGATTGTAACAAGATAGCACATTATACTTGTATGTCAGCAACGTCAGCAAAAAACATGGAAAAAATATGGAAGTGTAAAAACCATCACGAAGATAGTGATGGAGATGAGTTAAAGATAGAACGAGGTAAAAACTATAACAAAGATGTGATTCTTAGTGCGTCAGAAAACTCTGGGATGGAATTGAACAGTGAAAAAACATGCAAAATTTGTAGAGATGCCACTGATAAACTTGACGTATGTGACATGTTCAACCTGTCAAGGTCATTTTCATCGCAATTGCTTGGACAACAAATCAAGAAGAACAGAGTTGGAAGGAAGAGTATTCTGTCGCAAATGCCGTGAACATGAAATCAGAAGAATAGAAGGCAAGACTAGAAATGTTCCTAGAACCAGCGAATTATTTACACCCAGAGGGCGAGCAATATCCTCTCGAAATAATAGCAGAGACAATACATCAGATGACAATAACGTGACTCGCAGAACCAACACACGAACAACAGTTTTTAATCGAAGCGCCTTCAATAACCCAGTATAAGCTACCAATCTAATGCTCGATAAGTTCACTTACAAGAAGTTACCTGAGTGCGTTGATACACGAAAGACCTGGCAGACCTTCTATGTGAGCTATTTAGAAACTAAAGACATGTTTTCTACAATAGAAAATTTAAATAGAGTCCAAGAGGCAATAGAGTGCGACGAAATTATGAAGGAAAATAAGGCTGGACTCTCTAGTATGATAACCATCGAACGAGTATTAGAAAGATTGAATACAAGATACCAGGATAACCCGACAATATTAATGAGCGAATTCGAAGAATTAACAAATGCTTTTAAAATAAGTGAACATAATTTCCAAAAATTGTATGAATATTTAAACAAGCTAATCATTTTCATTGAAAAGGCTCAAACTACTGGAAGGTATGGGTTGACCACTGGAATGTACAACATTAATGGCTTGACACGCAATTTGCCTAACAACATATATAAAAAGGTAATAAGCAAAGTGATGGAGAACAGGCGTCGAGAACCATCACTGATTACTGTTTTTTCAGATGTTGATAATGGAAACTGAAGCTTGGCAATTGGCAAAGATGAAAGAAGTGAATCAGGAAAAGATTAAAGCAAATATGGCGAAAAATAAAAACTACATTCACACCCATGTCAACCTTGGAAATGAAGACAAAACCATTGAGAAAAGATTATATTGTTGGTTTCATAAAGATGCAGAACACAATGCTGGCAACTGCTCTTTCTTATGGAGGATGGATGGTCAAATAGTCAAGGAGATGGCAAAAGAAAATAAAAGATGCATCATCTGTGGAACGCAAGAACATGATCATTGCCCAAATGCAAACAAATTAAAATGTAATATCAATGGATGTGAGCAGGGCCACTACTCACTTTACTGCCCTAAACGAAAAGAAAGAAAGTATGAGACAAACACAATAAATGTTAACCATGCAGATGATGATGTACTCGCTGAGAATAAAATAACAGAGATGTTGGAAAATGCCGTAATGTTCAATCAAGCGGAGAACGAAGATGTAAACAATTTCAATTTAAACATTAATACTAATACTAGTGAAATCATTTTAGCTACCCTCACATTGAATTTCAAGGGAGAAGATTTCACATTTTTGCTAGATACGGGTTCAACTACATCATTAATCGAAGAAACACTTGTGGAGAAGCTCAATCTAAAAGGAAGAAGATGCTCTTTAAAACTGTCATGGACTGGCGATATTGGGCGTATGTACAAAGATTCCAAAATGGTTAATGATGATGTAGATTTATATTTTCGATCTATTTTGAATTTAAAAATAAGAGATCAGTATTTCTCAGCCCAAAATTACAAACAACAATATCCATTTTTAAGTAATTTAAATTTAAAATCACACAAGAATATTGTAGGAATAATAGGAATAGATAATCCAATCTGTTTCAAAAACATGAGATCAGTGCATTCACTGGAAGAGGATGCCCCAATTGGGTTTGAAACAGATTTGGGTGACTTCGTAGTATACAATGAAGCATTAAAAAATTTATACACAAATGATAGATTACGACAACAGCTCGGTGATTTCAATAATTACACTTATAAGATAACGGAATTAAAAGAAGAAGAAGAATTAGAGTACAAGTTGATGGAAAAATCAGCGTTAAGATTATTAGAAAATGCAACTGATGGTTGTAATGATAGAATCTTATATGACGATGAAAAATCATTACATGAATTAGAAAACACTGTTAAAAAGATAGATGGAGAAAATAAGTATGCGGTGGGCGTATTGTGGAAAAATCCAAATCCTTCATTGCCGAGTAAGGAGTCATTGAAGTTAGCGATAAAAAGATTTTTCATCTTAGAGAATAAATTGTGCAGGGAAGGCATTATGAATGAATGCACAGAAGAGGTTAATAAAATGATAAGAAAAAATTATGTTAGAGAACTTTCAGAAAATGATATGATAAATCTGACTCCACGAACTTATTTCGTACTTATATTTTTTGTGAAAGGAAAAAGATTACGTTTCATTTGGGACTTAGCATCTAAAGTAAGCGGTAATTCTCTAAATGATTTAGTAAGGGTAGGTCCTCATTTATATAATAACGTTCTAAAGATTTTATTTCAAATGCGAGAAAACCCCATTCTCATAACCGCCGATTTGCAAGAAATGTTTCACCAATGTGTTTTAAGAGAGGAAGACAATAAAGCCTTTTGCTTCGTTTTTAGATTTCTGAATGAAAAGAAATTAAGATTTTTCCAAACATGAGTATTACCGTTTGGATTGACTTGTTCCCCTACTATCGCACAATTTGTCAAAAATAAGATTGCTAAAGATTTAAGAAGCTCAGATCCGGAAATCGCTGACTGCATAGAAAATTGCTCATATTTAGATGACTTTGTAGACTCGGTATCATGAAAAATGCCTTTAGAAATGGGGGATTTAATCTGCTGAAGATAAATTCCAACAGTGAAAAGGTTCTAGAAACGCTTCAAGCGCAGGGTTCTTAGAATAAGACCTATAATGAAAAAGTTTAAGGAATTAGAAAATAAAATAGACAGAGATTCTAGGATTGAAAAGAGAGAATTAAATGCTATGTTGAAAGATAACCACTATAAATTCATAGAAGCCGAAAATGCTCTTATTAGATTGGCTCAAAAAGAATCTTTAGGCAAAGATTACAAAACCATTATAGAAGGTCATAGGTTAGATAAAAAGCACACACTTTATAAACTAGATTTGACTGCAGACGCAAATAATGTTATAAGGTCTCAAACTGTGAAGATTGGAATCAAGAACCGAAACTTATTTGGGTTTGACCGAATTTATTCCATATATTTACCAAAAGGGCATTATATAACTGAATTGTATATATTGCATTATCATAGTATCAACAAGCATGCTATTGAAAAGGATGTTTATGTAGCTATGAGATCAAGGTTTTGTACATTACATTTACAAACACAAGTGAAGCTAATTATTCGAGAAAGATGCATATACTGTATAATGAAAAATAGCAAGCCTATAACACCCAAGATGGGTGATTTACCAAATGCTCGATTGAGTGCGAGAGTCCCACCATTTACATATACAATGACTGATTTAGCTGGACCCATAACAATATCATTAACTCGCAATATTACTGTCGAAAGTTGGTCGCTACTATATGTTTATCTAACAACACACGCATTACATGTCGAAATAATAGAGAAGCTGCACGGAAATGCCACGCTGATGGCTTTGCGAAATTGTTTCAACTTACGAGGTGTAGCAAAGGAAATTAGAATCGATCCAGGAACAAATTATATCGGCGCAAAGAGTCTCAGTGAGGAAATAGTGAACGAATGGAACCGATCCACGTTAAAACGAGGTATAATTCTCCAACCTATAAAATTTATATTCGGGCCAGCTAAAGGATCACATTTTCAAGGAGCGGTCAAGCGAATGATCGGATTGACAAAAAATTGTCTAAGGAACACTTTAAAATGTTTAAAAACCAACACGATTAATTTAAATGATTTTACACTTCGATGTATAATAAGTGAAATAATTGGAGTACTTAATAATCGACCACTTGAATTAACATCATTAGAAGATGAATACAATGAATATTTGTCACCAAATTCCTTCATAATTGGAAGAAATAACTTACAGGAGGTGCCAGTTACCACGAACAATATTTCCATAAAGGACAATTATAAACTTGTGAGGGAGGACACAGCCCAGATCTGGGAAAAATGGGTGAAAGAATACCTGTCAAAAATTTTAAAACGCGAAAAATGGATTGAACCTGCAGCTCCATTGGAAGTCGGAGATTAAGTTTTAATGTTAGATACTAAGATAGCTAACTCCTGGCGGTTAGGAAGAATAAAAGAGGTTAAAAAAGGTTCGAACGATCAAGTAAGGCAGGTTGTTGTAATTTTGGGTAAGAAGAAAATACCTGACGAAAAATATAAAACTATAAAAGAGCTAAAGAAGGATTATGTCAATGAACCACAAAGTGAGGTAACCAGACCAGTAATAAATGTAATACAACTAAATTTAACTTCATATACCTAAAAAATAAATCTGTTATTTCAAATATCCTATTTGGCTGCTTATGTCTTTCCACTCACCCCTTTCATAATTGATAATGCTAAACATAATAAGTATAATAGAAAAAAAAAATCATAAAACCTGAAAGAATGAATGAAATCATAACAAAATATTGAAAACAATTTTAAAGAATTCGTTGCAGCTTAATGTTTGGATAGGCTAATTTCCCTCGCCACGTAGTGTTAAAAATTTTAAATAAAATAATTTAAAATTTTTATGCACCCTGTATGTGATTGACAGTTCATGGAGAGGTTCTCTTTGTTAATTGTAACAAACTAAGAAGACTATGTAGAAGAGGATAGGAGAGAATCTTTCACACGTGAACAAAACTGACGATAGATACAAGCCATATGGCAGCAGTGCTTACTACAAAACACATGACCATTAGTAGGCCGACCTTGCTGGCTAACTTACATTGCGTTATATGAAGAATTGTGGAGGTGCCAACAAAAATTCGAAGTTTCGTACGGTTTAGAGACGGATTTCTACAGTGAAATCTAGATGATCCGTGGAGAACACAGTAGCGCTCCTAGTGAAGTGAAAATTATTTCAGTTCTTATACCCGTTTAGTTTTTATCGCCTTCCAAAGTGAATTTATAGGAGTTTGTTTACATCTCAACGCTGAGCTATCAGTCGAAGGTGCAAAACGTGTGCTTCATTTGCTCGTCTTGGAAAGTTTAGGAGCACAATGGGCTTTACAAGGTGAATTTATAGCATGCACGGAATGCGTTCGGCACGTTTTTTATTCGGAAAATAGAATATATGACGACATATAAGCATTTTCTAATGCCGCAGTCGGGTGACAGCTACCGGAAGTTTGTCCATAGGAGGCCGACTAATACATATGCAAATGGCTACCATATGGCTTGTATCTATCGTCAGTTTTGCACGTGAACGAGTCGCCGACAGTGAAAGACAGGCATTAGACGTAAGTAATCCTAGAGATTGTAAAAAAAATATTATAATTTGTTAACTTGAAAATTCAAACTTTATTATAGATAATTTTAAATGTGAATCGCAAAATAAAACATTTTAGAGTTTGTCAAACGAAGTAAAATTTTGAATTTTATAGGAGAAAAAATAAGACATTAATCGTTCAAATAACAAAAATATAATATCAATATTCAAATATAAAATTAAGGCTACTCATACTGTTCATCAAAGCAAATCATTTTTGTTTTAATCAAATAGTTATATTGATCATTTTAATAACTAAAATATAATATCAACGTTCAAATATAATATAAATCCTACTCATACTGCCCATCAAATAAGAACAGTCTTAAAATCAAGTAGTTATATTGAACATTTAATTAACCAAAATATACTTAATACTAGTATCCAGTAATATAAGCACAGAAACCTTCAATCCATTTTCTTCATTCATTTATTCCTTCATTCATATATCTTAAATCTCATCTTAGTTATCTGAAGGTCATTTAAATTAACTCCGAACCGGTTTAAACGTAACGTACAACTTACGAAGACTTAAAATTTCAGCCAGCAAACATGCAAAACACTAAACATTACAAGTAAACATTAAACACAAATAAGCAAAACGAAAACTTAATAGCGAGCAAGCAAACGCGTGCCCATTGTTATCGAAAAATGATACCATACAACTACTTAAACAATAATAATAGCAATAATATTAAAGTCTTATCTTTCGTATTAAATGAGCATTCAAATTGCCTGAGATGCAATTAAAAGAGCAAACAAAAACGCATATTTAACTACATTATTGAATAGATCTGAGCAATAATTTTTAAATGCAATAATATTAAAGAGCAAACGAAATTAATGAACTGCGCTATACAAATACAAGAAATAATTTACATGGTGACGGCAATTTTCCAGCGTCAATAAACATGAAACTTAGTTACTTTCAAGCTACACTGAAACAATCTAAGTGTTTGAATATAATTTTAGTCATTAGAATCAATGTGACGCAGGCCAACTCAATACGAACGAATTTACTCAAAAAAAAGTCCCTTTCAAATTTTGCCATATACTATATACATCCAGCAATAAATGTGCCATTTCATAATGTTAACAGTAAGGAAACGGAAAATAGTGGCAGTCAAACTAGTAAATCCCGGCAAGATCCCAAGCTAAAGCTATCAGCAGACACGCTTTTTCTATGTCTAAATTTCACGATCAACATTTCTACTTAAAAAAATCCTAATAAATAGCAGAGTGCGATTTATCAATAATCCACAACTGTTTAAACATACTTCAGAAGACATTTCTAATAATCCTCCCTTTTTACCACCACATATGAATAAACAAGTATGTAATAGACAAGTTAAGCCAATTAAACGACAATTAAATGCATATACCTTAAAAGCTCTTCCTCCTACACAGTCCCACAGCATAGATGGATTAAAAGCCCTGCCCACTATGAAATGCATTAAACCGACATAATTAGAAATAAATGCTCTTCAAGGATTGCCTTGCCTTGCCAACCAAGAATTAGTAGATGCATATCATATACTTCATATACTTCCTAGCCATTAGCACATGTGAAATATCGCTTCATTCAATTTGCTTATGCTAATTATATCTTTGAAGCTCATTAGCAGCGAGCAAAAAAAAAAATCACGTAAATCTTCAATCGATGACTCCCATTAACAACATTAACTATACATATTAAGGGGAAAGTTTATTTATCACACTCATTATCTCACACCTTATAAAGCCAAGATAACTTATACTAAAGTCTTGGGAATGCAACAACAACGACTCCCAAGCTATATCTTCCGAAGCAAATCAATTCCCGAGCGTAACGATCGTGCCAAACATTCATTCCCCATTTACATATAAACTCGTTCTCAATAAGTAACTGCTAAAGCTTTAACAATATTTACTAATGCAACTTCCCTACTAACCTATTAGCGCAAAAATTTAAGAGAATGGTAGCAAAAGCTTACGTAAAGAGCTTTTGTTGTAGCATTAAAGAAAGTAATTTAATAGAGTATTAATAAACCATGAATGGTATAAACAAACGGATTTCTTTGTACATTTAAACTATTTTAATGTCGTTCACATTAAATCCTCACTAACGTATTCAGTAAGTATTCAGCCTATAGTTCAACATCTGTATCAAACAGTGCCTTAACTTATGGCACCAAATGAGGAATTAAAATATGATTATATAAATGAACGATTGAATCAAACAAAACATTAATCCATAATTGCAAAAAAAAATCAAAAATTTATTCATCTGTAATTGTAGTAATTTATGTATGCAACATGGATATGTAATACATAATAATTCACATTGACTCATGGTACCAAAAAAATATTAAAATATGATACGTATTTGTATAAAATCAAACCTTAATCTAGTAACTTTTAATTGTAGTAATTTACAAATGCATCACTGACATGTAATACATATTAATTAGCATTAACTTATGGTACCAAACGAAATATTATTATATTAATTTATGATTGAATCAAACAAAGCATTACATAGGGTCAAACCAGACATTAACTTATTAAGATAATATCAAGCGAAAAACATTGATGAATAATTAGACTGATTAAAGATTCAGGCAAACAAATCGTAAATCCAAAATTGTATAGAATCAAACCAAACATGAACTTATTAATTTATAAATGTAGAAATTTACAACTATAACGTTGACTTGTAACAACATATTAAGTAATGTCAATTACAAGATATAAATACACGAAATTAAGAGACAGAATTACGTTCGGATCTAGTAAATTACGCGCAAACCAGCCACAGAATAAGGGTCAACTATAAGTAGCGAGAAAAGTACAGTGGACAACAGCAATGGCTGTAACATCGCGAAATGTAAGTACAAACGATTTGCACAAAAGGGAATGCAGCGAGAATCAACTGACAACCAAATTTGCGGCCAACCAAAAGCGAACATGATCCATTGGAGATACATTAGGTAATTCGGATCATCGGAGTAGGGCAACGATTTATTGTACTCTCCAAGTACACCAAATCCTATTTTGAACTGCCAGATAAAATGTTCCGAGCGAACAAATACCACTTAACTCGCGCTTCGCCAACGAAATTGGTCAAGCAAGCACATACGCCCATTGTTATCAAAGCATATAGATGCCGTCCAATGGGCATACGCAAAGATTAATCCGCAAATCACTTCATACGACCCATCACATAGTGAACGACGTACATGATAAGCGTAACTACGATCAAGCACATACGCCGTTGCGGGTTATAAAGCCACACCAAGTCATCTTGCTGGAAGCCAGTAGAATTAGCCTTTAGATCATACCTGGTCTTCATGCAGTCAGTAGCCGATTCGAGGTGTTTTCGCACTGTCCGATGTATCTGGTTCAACCGTTGTCTTAGATCACTTGCGTACTCCGAGACCGTTTGGGGTTTCTCAGGGGGTGTTCCGAACTTTATATCGGCTGGCAAACGAATAGTCTTTCCAAAAATGACTTTGGCTGGGGCTTTGCCCGTCGATGCATGTTCAGCGGCTCTATACGCCATTAAAAATACTGGGATATGTTGGTCCCAGTCCCTTTGGTTCTCGTCAACCATTTTGGCCAGGTGTTTATTGAGCGTGCCGTTGAACCGTTCGACCATTCCATCATATTGGGAATGCAGCGGTGTTGTCCTCGTTTTCCGTATTCCGAGCAGCTCGCACATTTCGCCAAAAACTAGTGACTCAAAGTTTCGGCCTTGATCCGAATGTAGTTCGCAAGGCACGCCGTACCTACTGACCCAATTCAACACTAGCTGTTCGGCTACAGTAGTTGCTTCCTGGTTGGGAATGGGGTAGACCTCAGGCCACTTGCTGAAATAATCGGCTACAACCAGCATATATCGATTTCCCCAATCGGATTCAGGAAAGGGTCCTGCGATGTCAACAGCAATCCTTTCGAATGGCACGCCTACGTTATAGGTTTGCATTTGTCCTCTCAGTCGTCGCTTTGGGCCTTTGACGGAAGCGCAAACTGTGCATCTGCGACACCAGTCCTCTACGTCTTCTCGAGCGAGGAGCCAGTAGAACCTTTCCCGCAATTTCGCTAAGGTCTTGTTAACACCAAGGTGGCCTTCCGAGGATCCTTCATGCATTTCCTTAATCACATCGTGGATTCGGCTTTTGGGTAGTATAGTTTGCATCCTATAGGAGCTACCATCCGCCGTTTCCCATTTCCGCTTGAGTACGCCACCCTCCACCTGAAGGGAGTTCCATTGTGCCCAATAGCTCTTCAGGGTTGCGCCATGCATTGAAACGTCTTTCCACTCAGGTCGCCCAGTCGTCTCCTTCCATACGAGCAATGGTCCGATGTCTTCATCGGCAAACTGGGCGTTTCGAATCTCCTCCGATGACCAACCTTCATCGAATTCCGCCGTTTTCAATCGTAGATCAACGAGCGGTTCCTTTTCCTCAATCCGTCGGCAATGCTTGCAGTTAGCTGGACATGGGTGACGAGATAGGGCGTCAGCATTTCCATGAACTCCGCCCTTTTGATGAACAATTTCGTAGTCGTATGACTGCAATCTTTCGATCCATCTCGCAACTTGTCCCTCGGGGTTTTTGAAGTTAAGTAGCCATCTCAGCGATGCATGGTCCGTTCGAGGAACAAATTTCTGGCCATATAGGTACTTGTGGAACTGCTTGGTGGCCTCTATTATAGCCAATAGCTCCTTCCTGGTCACACAGTAGTTCCTCTCACTTTTTGAAAGAACTTGACTGTAATAAGAGAGGACTCTTTCTTCGGCATTGATCTGCTGGGAGAGTACAGCTCCAATACCGCCGTTGCTTGCATCGGTGTCAACTACAAACATTTTTCCGGGTTTCGGATACGCCAGTACGGGTGATTTACATAGCTTTTCCTTCAGGGTCTCAAAGACTGTCTGGCATTGTTCATTCCAGACATACGGACGATTTTTCTCGGTTAGCTGATGGAGACACTCAGCTATTTTGGCAAAGTCTTTGACGAATCTTCGATAGTAGGTTGCCAGACCCAGGAAACTTCGTAGTTGGCGCTTGTTGTTTGGTGTTGGCCAGCTTTTCACGGCTTCAATTTTCTCAGGGTCTGTTTTGACCCCTTCTGCTGATACGACATGTCCCAGGTATTTCACTTCAGCTGCGAAAAGGGTACACTTGTCGGGACTAAGTTACAAATTTGCCAGTCGCAGTCTGGAGAAAACCTCTTCTAAGTTCCGCTTTTATTTCGGTTGACTGCGGCCAACCAAAAGTGAACATGATCCATTGGAGATACATTAGGTAATTCAGACCATCGGAGTAGGGCAACGATTTATTGTACTCTCCAAGTACACCAAATCCTATTTTGAACTGCCAGATTAAATGTTGCGAGCGAACAAATACCACGTAACTCGCGCTTCGCCAACGAAATTGGTCAAGAAAGCACATACGCCCATTGTTATCAAAGCATATAGATGCCGTCCAATGGGCATACGCAAAGATTAATCCGCAAATCACTTCATACGACCCATCACATAGTGAACGACGTACATGATAGCGTAACTACGATCAAGCACATACGCTTTGGTGTGTGCTTCCGGCGAAGTAAAGCCGAAGAGAGCTAGAGAGAGCCAAAAGATGAAACAAAAGCTCTCCCTGGCTCAATTTCTCCAATTTTGTCGTGATCATCTACAAACGAGACGGGGAGTAAGAGTTTCCATGGAATGGGAGCTCACATGTCTACCGAGATGTACCTGGTAGATTCGAGCAAATTAATGAATGGAGTGACGTCACTTGCAGATGTTGGTCATGCTTGTTGGGTTCTCGTGGGTTCGAGTAAATTCATTTGTTGACGTTCTTAATGATTATGAAACAATTGCGACAGTAGCTCGCAGAATTATTTGTACATGTAATTATTTGTACATGTAACAATACTAATACTAGTGAAATCATTTTAGCTACCCTCACATTAAATTTCACGGGAGAAGATTTGCTAGATACGGGTTCAACTACATCATTAATCGAAGAAACACTTGTGGAGAAGCTCAATCTAAAACGAAGAAGATGCCCTTTAAAACTGTCATGGACTGGCGATATTGGACGTATGTACAAAGATTCCAAAATAGTTAAGCTTAGATTTAAGATTAAGTATGATGATGATGTAGATTTATATTTTCGATCTATTTTGAATTTAAAAATAAGAGATCAGTATTTCTCAGCCCAAAATTACAAACAACAATATCCATTTTTAAGTAATTTAAATTTAAAATCACACAAGAATATTGTAGGAATAATAGGAATAGATAATCCAATCTGTTTCAAAAACATGAGATCAGTGCATTCATTGGAAGAGGATGCCCCAATTGGGTTTGAAACAGATTTGGGTGACTTTGTAGTACACAATGAAGCATTAAACAATTTAAACACAAATGATAGATTACGACAACAGCTAGGTGATTTCAATAATTACACTTATAAGATAACGGAATTAAAAGAAGAAGAAGAATTAGAGTACAAGTTGATGGAAAAATCAGCGTTAAGATTATTAGAAAATGCAACTGATGGTTGTAATGATAGAATCTTATATGACGATGAAAAATTATTACATGAATTTGAAAACACTGTTAAAAAGATAGATGGAGAAAATAAGTATGAGGTGGGCGTATTGTGGAAAAATCCAAATCCTTCATTGCCGAGTAAGGAGTCATTGAAGTTAGCGATAAAAAGATTTTTCATCTTAGAGAATAAATTGTGCAGGGAAGGCATTATCAATGAATGCACAGAAGAGGTTAATAAAATGATAAGAAAAAATTATGTTAGAGAACTTTCAGAAAATGATATGATAAATCTGACTCCACAAACTTATTTCGTACCTATATTTTTTGTGAAAGGAAAAAGATTACGTTTCATTTGGGACTTAGCATCTAAAGTAAGCGGTAATTCTCTAAATGATTTAGTAAGGGTAGGTCCTAATTTATATAATAACATTCTAAAGATTTTATTTCAAATGCGTGAAAACCTCATTCTCATAACCGCCGATTTGCAAGAAATGTATCACCAATGTGTTTTAAGAGAGGAAGACAATAAAGCCTTTTGCTTCGTTTTTAGATTTCCAAATGAAAAGGAATTAAGATTTTTCCAAACATGAGTGTTACCGTTTGGATTGACTTGTTCCCCTACTATCGCACAATTTGTCAAAAATAAGATTGCTAAAGATTTAAGAAGCTCAGATCCGGAACTAGCTGACTGCATAGAAAATTGCTCATATGTAGATGACTTTGTAGACTCGGTATCATGAAAAAGGCCTTTAGAAATGGGGGATTTAATCTCCTGAAGATAAATTCCAACAGTGAAAAGGTTTTAGAAACGCTGAGGAAATACTTCATCCTAAATAATTTAGATGAAGAAAAATTAATCATGGCTGAAGAAAATTGTAGAATCCTAGGATATGGATTAAACATGTTAAATGATATGGTCACGTTCTCATATCAGGAAGCTAAATTGTCAACAGAAGAAATTACTGGTGGCAAGAGTCCTACCAAGAGACAAATACTATCCTTTCTGATGAGCTTGTTCGATCCACTTGGGCTTATCGAATTCGTGAAGGTAAATTTAAAGCTATTATACAGAAAAACCTCCTTCCCCGAATTCGATTGGAATGCCAGGATTCCCGATGATTTGAATAAAGAATGGATAAAAATACTCAAGAGGATTGATCAAGCTAAATTTATAAAAATTCCTAAGCTGTATTGCGGCAGCAAATATGATAAGGTAACGCTGCACGCCTTCGGAGATGCTGGAAAGCCTATGACTTGTGGCTCTGTATACGCGCGATTTTGAATGAATGATAACATAGTAGGAGTCTGTTTGTTACACGCTAAATCATATACTGTGCCAATCAAAAAAGAACGCGCGATTCCTGAACTAGAACTTGACATTGCATGCAAGCTAGTGAACATCACACAGACAGTTAAAGATAATCACAGAATAAGATTTGATAGAGTTTTCTATTATACTGATTCCAAGTGTGTGTATAAATCAATAATGAAACAAAAAATACAATTTATGAGCAAAAAAGATTAAATAAGATTTTGAAAGGTACTGATAAGGCCGATTGGAAATGGATACCAACTGAATTAATACCTGCTGATTATGGCACCAAAGAAAATTTTAGTATCGCTATGAATAACGCAAATAAGTTGTTTAAGCCAGACGTTCTGTTGAAAAGGTACGAAGCCTCACATAATAACCATTTTCATCATGAAATATCGCACACTGAAGACATTGAAAAGAAAACCTCCTTTGAATTTAGAAATTTCAGTTCGTTGAATGCTGCTATAAGAGCAGTACGAAACGCTTACAGATTCAAGCGCAGGGTTCTTAGGATAAGACCTATAATGAAAAAGTTTAAGGAATTAGAAAATAAAATAGACAGAGATTCTAGGATTGAAAAGAGAGAATTAACTGCTATGTTGAAAGAGAAATCAAACAAGATCAATGATGTCAACTATAAATTCATGGAAGCCGAAAATGCTCTTATTAGATTGGCTCAAAAAGAATCTTTAGGCAAAGATTACAAAACCATTATAGAAGGTCATAGGTTAGATAAAAAGCACACGCTTTATAAACTAGATTTGACTGCAGACGCAAATAATGTTATAAGGTCTCAAATTCGTGTAAAGATTGGAATCAAGAACCGAAACTTATTTGGGTTTGACCAAATTTATTCCATATATTTACCAAAAGGGCATTATATAACTGAATTGTATATGTTGCATTATCATAGTATCAACAAGCATGCTATTGAAAAGGATGTTTATGTAGCTATGAGATCAAGGTTTTGTACATTACATTTACAAACACAAGTGAAGCGAATTATTCGAGAAAGATGCATATACTGTATAATGAAAAATAGCAAGCCTATAACACCCAAGATGGGTGATTTACCAAATGCTCGATTGAGTGCGAGAGTTCCACCATTTACATATACAATGACTGATTTAGCTGGACCCATAACAATATCATCAACTTGCAATATTACTGTCGAAAGATGGTTGCTACTATATGTTTGTCTAACAACACACGCATTACATGTCGAAATAATACAGAAGCTGCACGGGAATGCCACGCTGATTGCTTTACAAAATTTTTTCAACTTACGAGGTGTAGCAAAGGAAATTAGAATCGATCCAGGAACAAATTATATCGGCGCAAAGAGTATAATTCTCCACGCTATAAAATTTATATTTGGGCCAGCTAAAGGATCACATTTTCAAGGAGCGGTCTAGCGAATGGACGGATTGACAAAAAATTGTCTAAGGAACACTTTAAAATGTTTAAAAACCAACACGATTAATTTAAATGATTTTACACTTCGATGTATAATAAGTGAAATAATTGGAGTACTTAATAATCGACCACTTGAATTAACATCATTAGAAGATGAATACAATGAATATTTGTCACCAAATTCCTTCATAATTGGAAGAAATAACTTACAGGAGGTGCCAGTTACCACGAACCATATTTCCATAAAGGACAATTATAAACTTGAGGGAGTACACAGCCCAGATCTGGGAAAAATGGGTGAAAGAATACCTGTCAAAAATTTTAAAACGCGAAAAATGGATTGAACCTGCGGCTCCATTGGAAGTCGGAGATTTAGTTTTAATGTTAGATACTAAGATAGCTAACTCCTGGCGGTTAGGAAGAATAAAAGAGGTTAAAAAAGGTTCAAACGATCAAGTAAGGCAGGTTGTTGTAATTTTGGGTAAGAAGAAAATACCTGGCAAAAAATATAAAACTATAAAAGAGCTAAAGAAGGATTATGTCAATGAACCACAAAGTGAGGTAACCAGACCAGTAATAAATGTAATACAACTAAATTTAACTTCATATACCTAAAAAAAAAATCTGTTATTTCAAATATCCGATTTGGCTGCTTATGTCTTTCCACTCACCCCTTTCATAATTGATAATGCTAAACATAATAAGAAAAATAGAACAAAAAAAAAAATTCATAAAACCTGAAAGAATGAATGAAATCATAACAAAATATTGAAAACAATTTTAAAGAATTCGTTGCAGCTTAATGTTTGGATAGGCTAATTTCCCTCGCCACGTAGTGTTAAAAATTTTAAATAAAATAATTTAAAATTTGTATGCACCCTGTATGTGATTGACAGTTCATGGAGAGGTTCTCTTTGTTAATTGTAACAAACTAAGAAGACTATGTAGAAGAGGATAGGAGAGAATCTTTCACACGTGAACGAGTCGCCGACAGTGAAAGACAGGCATTAGACGTAAGTAATCTTAGAGATTGTAAAAAAAAATATTATAATTTGTTAACTTGAAAATTCAAACTTTATTATAGATAATTTTAAAATGTGAATCGCAAAATAAAACATTTTAGAGTTTGTCAAGCGGAGTAAAATTTCGTTTTTTATAGGAGAAAAAATAAGACATTAATCATTCAAATAACAAAAATATAATATCAATATTCAAATATAAAATTAAGGCTACTCATACTGTCCATCAAATCAAACCATTTTTGTTTTGATCAAATAGTTATATTGATTATTTGAATAACTAAAATATGATATCAACGTTCAAATATAATATAAATCCTACTCATACTGCCCATCAAATAAGAACAGTCTTAAAATCAAGTAGTTATATTGAACATTTAATTAACCAAAATATACTTAATACTAGTATCCAGTAATATAAGCACAGAAACCTTCAATCCATATTCTTCATTCATTTATTCCTTCATTCGTATATCTTAAATCTCATCTTACTTATCTGAAGATCATTTAAATTAACTCTGAGCCGGTTTAAACGTAACGTACAACTTACGAAGACTTAAAATTTCAGCCAGCAAACATGCAAAACACTAAACATTACAAGTAAACATTAAACACAAATAAGCAAAACAAAAACTTAATAGGAAGCAAGCAAACGCGTGCCCATTGTTATCGAAAAATGATACCATACAACTACTTAAACAATAATAATAGCAATAATATTAAAGTCTTATCTTTCGCATTAAATGAGCATTCAAATTGCCTGAGATGCAATTAAAAGAGCAAACAAAAACAAATATTTAACTACATTATTGAATAGACCTGGGCAATAATTTTTAAATGCAATAATATTAAAGAGCAAACGAAATTAATTAACTGCGCTAAACAAATATAAGAACTAATTTACATGGTGACGGCAATTTTCCAGCGTCAATAAACATGAAACTTAGTTAATTTCAAGCTACACTGAAACAATCTAAGTGTTTGAATATAATTTTAGTCATTAGAATCCAATGTGACGTAGGCCAACTCAATACGAACGAATTTACTTCATACGACCCATTACGAATCACTTCATACGACCCATTACATAGTGAACGACGTACATGATAAGCGTAACTACGATCAAGCACATAGGCTTTGGTGTGTGCTTCTAGCGAAGTAAAGCCGAAGAGAGCTACAGAGAGCCAAAAGATGAAACAAAAGCTCTCCCTGGCTCAATTTCTCCAATTTTGTCGTAATCATCTACAAACGAGACGGGGAGTAAGAGTTTCCATGGAATGGGAGCTCACATGTTGCATTTTCGGCAAATTTCGATGAAATATGGTACAAAAGCTCGCTTCGCGACCACATATAAACACTTGATGGAGTACTGACGAGCGCTCTGTGTTCGAGTCCAAAAGGGAGCGTGCTGCTACCCATTCTTTAAACTGAGGAGTGATTACGCGATTGAAGCTTACAATGGAGTGAATTCAATTAAATTTAATGTCGTAGAGCGACCTTTGAGAAACCCATGTTGTTCCTTCGACAAGATAGGGGTCAATGAAACTGAAAGCCGGTTATGTACCAGACGCTCGAGTAATTTTGGGATTGGAAAATTAAGGAAATAGGATGATAATTGGACACAGAAGAAGGATCCCCACTTTTAAGAATAGGAACAACGTTTGCTCTTTTCCAATAAGAAGGGAAAATACCAGTCTTTAGACTGAGGTTGAAGAGCAATGCCAAAGGGATGCAAAGTGAGGATGCTAATGACTTGACAAAAATATTCGGTAAGCCGTCAGGACCAGGTGATATATTAGGATCAAGTGAATTAATGAGGGATTCAACTTGGATATGGTCAGTGAAAAGTGAAGAAATGTTAATGGAGTGAAGTACGGGTGTAT
Organism: Odontomyia ornata; assembly: GCA_963969285.1. NCBI lineage: Eukaryota > Metazoa > Arthropoda > Insecta > Diptera > Stratiomyidae > Odontomyia > Odontomyia ornata. Next base: position 251,085,829 of record OZ017739.1, read on the forward strand.
TAACTGGATCGGAGACATGAGAAGAAGGAATAAAAGTTGACGAAAAGAACTGACCAGTCAAAGAACAAAAATCTAATCTTTAATTCGCATTCCCAAATTCCCGAAGCGGTACCGAAAAATATACTACGCTAACTCAAACCCGACGAAAGCTACGCTAATAAAAAGGCAAAACCAACAAGGGTACCGCGTACCGCGCGCGACTCGAAACCGACCTCAGCGGATTTTGTCAAACCCTACCCTCGCGACGCCATACTTACCATGCACTCTAATTCCCGCTGAAAGAAAGGGACCACTGGAAAGGAAAGTCGTTGTTAAGGTTTAACAATCCATATTATTTATGTAATAATAATAATATCATGAAAAAGAAGACAAGAGAGAATTCTGGTAATAATTATATACTACATAACTAGATATTGTGTGGATTGAATGAAATAAGAAGAACAACTCATAATGAGAGTAATTATCGTAAAAATTTACACGAAAGCTGCCTTACTATTTAAACAATTTCGTTCTTACGTGATAACTAATAATTTTTATCATTCATTTCTTCTTAGATTTTAATTATATAATTGTAATTATACGAACTACACAATTTCAACCGTTATCATTCTATAGATGTGTTTGATCATTATGTGGCAGCTTTACTTCTTTTAGAAAAAAAAGGAATAAATCTAAATATGTTTGAATAATACTATCTTTTGCTGCATTTTTTTTTGATTTGGATTTATTTATCTTTATTTTATTTTTCTTTCTTGAGAAAATTTGAATAATATTGAGATATACTTGTATTTAAAAATTGAAGTGTATTTTTATGTGAGAATTGCAAGCAAGAAGACTCTAATGTTTTAACATGTAATATAAAACATCAATTGATTGGACTGATTTTAATGTGATCATTAAAATCTAAGGGCTATTCACGGTATTTTCAACAGACATATCAGTGAAAACAGAAAGAAAGTCGATTATTTCATTTCAAAAAAGGAACTACTATAAATGTTGATTAGATTACAAAACGTGATTATCCTGATAGTTTCTAATAGAAGTAGTTAAGCTCAGTAGTTAGCGATTGAAGGCTTTTGTCTACATCACAACCTGAATGGCAAATAAATCTATTGATTGATTTTTAGTCGGAATGGAAGATTTTAACAGACCTTCTTACTTACATCTCCAAGATATTGCAAGTTTTGTTTGGGATTGAATATTGATCTACCATCTATGATCTGATAATTAATTTTAATTGTTGTTTTTTTTTAATTACATTTTTTTCACTTACAAACAACAAACTTTGGCTGCATTATACAATAGTTCCATATTTTTAAGAATTTTATTAGGTTTTTTTTTCTGGATTCTTGTCACATCGCAACAATTATTGTATGTTCCATTTAAGATGTTACATAAATAAATAATTAATATTTGATAGCAATATTAATTATTTATGTTTCTCCTTACAATAGAAATTGAAAAGATTTTTTTTTCATTAGTTGCAATTTCATATTTCTTTTATAATCTAGACAAGAGCTATTTACTCGTGTATTTATTCTGTAATGAGTTCCCCTGGTTTTTGTTTATCTCTATAAATTATCATATTTTGTGTATGAGTATATTTTGTTTGTGGGCATTTGTTCATTTTCAGAAAAGTAACATTTACTTCGTTTTTATTGTTTAGTTGTGTGAAACAAGTCCTTGTTCTACCTTCATTTTATTTATTTTATAACTACATGTACCTTTTTTTTTCGTTGAGGGTCCCTACTTCATCGTGTTGCGAAATTCCCGTTGAGTTAACAATGTGGGCCGTCGCTGCATTGGGGCTATACAGGCAATGCGACTGGTGACTGGATGAGAAATTAACATAATGTTGTGACACTGTTGTTGGATGGGATTTGGTTGCTACCATTGACGATGAGGTGAGTGCGCTTCCGCGATGAATTTGTGTTGATGATGGGGTTTGTTCATAGTGTGACGAGTTTTGATTGTGCTGCGCTAGCGCTGCAACCATCCAGGGTACTGTTCCGCCACCCAGCGTTGTTGGAAAGTTGCAGGTATTTGACATTCCATTTGATTGCCACTGCTGTCAGGGATAGCGCATCCAACCCACGACCAATATGACGATCATCTAACCTTGGAGCTGGCAATCGATCACTTATGAAGGTATCACTATTTACGATATGTGGTGCTTCGTTGAATTATCGAGTTCACGGAGTATACAGATAAAACACTTCAGGGATTGGCTTGTTCGGAGGAAATAATTTGAAGTAAAATAGTCAACACGAAAAGTGGCACATCTCGCAAGAATATTTTTCGCGGCGACTGAGGCAACCGCGACAGAGAGCGAGCGACACACTTCCAAACTCCACTGCCATGTGGCTGTCAACTTCAATTTGACATTCCACGACAAAATTCACGTGGGATGTTCAAGCGTCACAACCACCGTGGGATGACAAGCCACATAGCAGCAAGGTGTGTTGGTAGTGGTCACCCAGCGGCTTCACCCGATTCATTACAAGTTACTAGGTATGTAGACAATAATAAAGATGTATTGTTAGGAAGGAAGATCTTGACAATCACACAATCCACGGAAAAAGCAAAAATCAGCACAAAGAGAGCTACGCACTGTATTACTAACAGCTACAAGAACACCACCTCCAACTACTTTATTTGCAGAGGCCAAGTCCCGATGAAAACGGTACATATTAAAATCAAGGGATATTTCCGAGTTTAAAATGTTACGTTACTATTTAACCAGGTTTCCTTAAGACATATAAATACATCTTCGCTGAGTTGTAACGATAAAAAGAGCTTTTCAAACTTGTCCTTAACCCTCTTACATTTTGGTAACATACTGAAATATTTGAAGTTAAGCTACAGTCATGAAATCTTATACAAGTTTGTAGGTTGCGGTCTTCCCGGTGCACATAAGGACTTCCTTCTTCTTGAGCTGAATGGTTTAATAAGTACTCCAGGTGGCCAAGCTTCAGGATTCAAAATAGTATCACAATTTGAGGGCACTGTAAGCTTGAAAGAAGCTACCACTCTGTCCTCCACATTGTCCTTAGTTAATTTGTAGCAACTAATAACTTTAACAGCTGGCACAAATTTTTTACAAACGTAGTTTTTTTGGTATTCCGCAGTTTTATGGTAGCTTAGGCGCGAAATAGAGATCTCCTTTGGAGGAGATACGATGTCAAGTGTTGGGGCTTCGTCATCCGAAATCCGAGTAGCCACAGCCGAGTTGTCAACACCAGATGAGGGCGGAAGACTGGGCGATTGATTATTTTTGATTTTAGGGATCGCCCCCCGATTTATTGATGAGGGTCCCAGAAAGCTATCACATGTCACAGGTAATTCATTACTAACCATATGCTGAGTTGCTGCTGAAGGCACGGGAGAATTAGAACACGAGGTAGTAGTGCTAGAACCAGCAGCAAGGTTCGGGGTTTTAAGAGCCGATAACTTTGTCAGCGATTTACTACGAGTAAGGATACAAGGCCTTTGTACAGGCGTAATTGAGCCACTAATGCATTCCTTCGGAGCTGTCGGCGTAAGTAATTGCGTCCGGTTATTCACGTCAGTGATATTCACTGAAGCCAGAGTTTTGGGTGACGCGTCCTCTGTAAATCGCAACAGGGTCTCGAATTCCAGACATGCACTTGAGCACTTAGTTTGAAGCTGTTGAAGCTCTTCCGCGAGCGATTTTATTGTTTTATCAGCTAATTGCAGACTGGAAACATATGTTGACAAAGAGTATCTCCTGCAAGAATCACAATACCAGTACACGCCGTTACCAGCCTTATTGATCAGGTCGGCTGAAGAACCTTTAAAGTTAACACATGCCGAATGATAGGAAAGCTCACAAAAGCCAAAGCAAAGGACTATAGGGCACTGCACGACATGCTGGAAATTTCTAGTTTTATTTATTTATAATTATTATTGACTTTCTTTAGTTTTTAACGATTTAATACAATTAATTCTTAAATTTGAAATTAATTATTTAATATTATTAATATTATTATTATTTTCCAAAATTTGGGAAAGTTCTAATGTTTCCATCTAAATACCTCGTAGGGTTAAACTATATTTCAAAATTGTAGTTTCAGGCTGCCTACCTTCGGGCTGATCAATAAGAATTGTCATTAAATAGAATAAATCGCAAGTTTTGTTCAATTTGCCTATCCTAATGCGCACAATTAAATGTCACTTAAACAAATTGATCAACTCCTAATCAATTTAATTGAAAATAAGAGTATTAATTATGGACTCGATAGCCAGAGAAAATTGAAGAGGGAAATCATAAGAAGAATCAGATGCTGAAGACGAAGTCATAGTGGAAAAGAAATCCGCGAACAAATTGGAAATGGATTCCAGTGTTGAACTTTGTTTATCATTCCAGTACATGGTGCTAGGAAAGTGCAGGAATGACTTTAGATGATTAATATATGACCAGAATGGTTTTGTCTGGTTGGAATGATGTTACTACTCTATGTGCGTGAAGTGATTTTTCCTTGAGCTTTCAATTAATAATTTCGTGGAGGCATGGTTTTCATTATAAGAGTCAGAATCACAAGTCAATCTAAACTTTTGGTGAAGTTTGTTCTTAATCTTTAGAGTTTCTAAGATGCCACGGCTTTCCAGAAGTTGAACATGAGCGGCTGATGGCATTTCAGTATTTTTGGAAAGCTCATGCTGATGTCCAACAACAGAAGGAGATGATGGGGGTCAGGAGCTACATAGGAGTGAGTTGCAGCAGCTACGTGAATATGCCCAGTATCAATGTTCGACATTACAAGATCTAGCATCCGATTGTTTATATTTGGAACGTAATTCAATTGGTTAAGGGAAGGTTGGGAAAGAAAATTCGACAGTTATACAGACTGTCGATTAGAAGACAAGATACAAATAGATGATACTAAGTCCCGTCCTACGGAAGAAAGATTGAAGTCACCACAAATAATAATACGTGAAGTGGGATGAAGCGAAAGACAAAAAGGTGATAGTGAGTCAAATAGAGAATCATAAAAGTCAAAAGAAGAGTTACAGGGAAGATAGATGCAGAATATGAGCAAAGGGGTGGAACGAGTATTGATTTTGCCAAGTACGTGCTCGGATAAGTCTGGGGGCTGAAAATTGTCACAGAGCTCACTGGTAAGATTTTTAGCAACAGCAATCAGTACTTCACCACCATCAGATTTCATTGTCAGATTGATTTGGGAAAAATTCCAAGCTTTGAATATCACTCCTTAACCAACTCTCAGTTAAGCAAATAATATTGTCATTAGCAAGAATGTACTCGTATGAAACGCTAAGGCTATGCAATTTAGTCCACAAGCCTCTTACATTTTGAAACAATAATATAAGTTAATATTATTTAAAGTTTTAGTGTCTGTTATGCATTGATTTTTCGATGTGAAGTTCTCAGAAAATTCCGCCTTCTGGGAGGATTGTAAGGCTTGACTAAAGTTCCATCCGGCCAAAAATTTTTATTCAACAAACCGTTACATTCTGCTGGAGCAGTAGTTTTGAAGAAAGTGATCTGACGATGAGGAAGATTTTCTATTGTTAACTTAACACAGTCTAATATGGGAAAAGATGATCCAAGCTTACGCTTCACATATTTAGTTAACATTTCGACAGTAGTTTTATATGCTAGCCTCGAAACAAATACCTGCACTGGAGGAGCGACAGTATGTATGATACACATCAAATCAGATTCATATGATTTTTGAGCATTTTGAATGAGTGCATAAGCGTAGCAGCATAATTTCAATGCAAGGGAACATCATAGTAGGCAATAAGAGTTCCAAGCATTATTGACTTCAAAAATACTGATGGGCCGCAAGTCCCATGAGGACATGAAAAGACTGGAAAAATGAAATCGAATTGCTGTAGAAAAGAGATCCTATAGATGAGATGGACAGGGGTCAAGAGAAAAACCGATGCACACAAAAAAAGAATGGCGTATTGACTCAATCTTACGAAGAATATATCACCATGAAATAAGATCAATTGATTCTCGAGCAACTAACAATGACTTCCTCCTAATCAAGATTTGTTTATCACAATAGCAACCTAGACGTAAATATTCTAGGCTTAATGTTAATCGTGACGAGCATATAACATTTAAAGTAAGGTGTATAAATGCCGACTATAACTGTAGGGAAAGTAGTAAGAATTTTATTGTAAATAAATACTTACCAACCACCAAATAAATTAACCGATTGTAAGGTAGCGCGTTAGATTCAACGCTCAACTTATCAAATAAAGACCGCTACACATATAGCTCAAGAGATAGCATATCGGCTAAACAGACAGGGCATCCGTTTAAAAGACAGCTACATAGACAGCTTACCAGCGAAATAGCCGGCTTTATTAGCTCAATAATTGGCACAACAGACAGCATATCATCTGAATAACAGGGCATCAGCTAAAAAGAGGGCTCGACAGAAAGCATGACACTTAAGATAGGCAGCTAATCAGCAAAAACGATAGCCAAACAGATAGTTTTACAGATAAAGAGATAGCTAATTAGCCTATAAGCAATCTATTGTAGCCCAGCAGTACTCGGAAAAATTCTAAGAAAATACAGAGCAATGTGTCATTTCCTGTCACTGACTCCTCCTCCTGTAAGCTTGATGGCTCAAATCTTAACTCCATAGTAATTTCTTATCTTTCAATTTAAATCATGAGAGTAAGCAACATTACAGCATCAAAGGGTGAAACATGTTAACTTATACAATCGAATTATCAGCACATATTGAACTTGAATCCCCCTCCATCCACAAATTTATAGAAGTGAATATATATGCTGGTGTAATAAATATACATCTTTAGTTTTACTACTAGAAGCAGTCATTTAAAATGATCGGAACAGCTCCAGTAAATTTGTCAGCTAATCAGAAGCATGAAAAAGCCAGCCAGACTGATAAGGCTTCTTCAGACAGAATAGTGAACAAGAAAGGGAAGAAACTAAAAAAGAATCGAGAGATCGATGAGAAAAACCTCTTGCTGAACTATGCATACTATCTTGATGAAGGTTTCCGCAAAATCAAAGTTATACTTGGATTTGACTCGCTGACATTTGAAGCAAAAATAATCTACCGATGCAGTGGATATAATCAGTTGGAGTTAGATAACAGTCAATGGAGTTTCACTTCGTCACATATCTCATTGATCTCAAGGATAGGGTAGATGAATTCCCTGCCAATTAGCTTGGACTTCTTGAACTCTTCTACATACCTTTTGCAGGTGAGAGACTAATACTAAAACATCCCGAGCTCTTCACGCTTTTCATCTTGATGGATTTTTTTAACATCGTCATGCAGTACAACAATTTTCTTACCGATTGTGTGAAGAAATACTCCGACCAATATTGTGCAAGATGCAGGAAAAATAACGTACTTTAACTGGATATCAACCATTTCTTCACTCCAACTCAAACGTAGACTATTTTATGAAATACCAGTACTTCGTAATGATCTCATTTTCCATGTGATGAAGTAAAATACTACAAACGCTATAAACAATATTTTACTTCACTAAAAGGAATTATTCATTAGAAAATTGTGCATTGAGACTTCGTAAACATCATACTATACTATTGTGAAAGACTTGGTAACCAAATATAATCTCTTTAGTCTATAAAATACTGAAGTTTATTGAGAAACAGATCTTCTTCTAAATTGCACTGGACAAACTAGAACATGAATGTATGATAACTTGAACGCAGCACGTCGTTTTTTCTACCACTAGACTACATATTATTCTACGGTTTATTATGAGGTTTCTAAAGTTCAGCGAAACCGTGGTCCTAAGTACATCTATTCAAAAGCAAAATTCTGGTAAACGACGTCAATCAAACTCATAAGACTACGCTTCAACGCTATAAGATCTATTACAATGGTCATCCGATGCTTCATGGAAGAATACCGTGATATTTTTCCTGAACATCGAATACCTATCAAGAATTATATGCTTATCTAATAAACAAGGAATACACTATCAAATATGTGAATGGTCCAACTTAATACGACATCAGGCACTGCTACATGCATTTGTCATTTATATAATAGAGATACAAGAAATGTTTACACACTAATATAACAGTACATACCCCTGCAGCCTCGAGTACATACGGCAAAGTAATAATTCATAGCACCAGATAGTATAAACAGTCCAATCAAAACTAGGACCATCTGGTGGTCAGCGCTGTCAGAATGAAAAATTTTATCATCAATATCCAATTTGAATCGGGAAGTGCTTATCAATTATTCACCCTCCATTCTGGATCTTTCATCATACCAAGTCCCTCTTCAAAAAAGTACAACCAAAACGATATTGGAATTGAAAGTTAACAGTTTGCGCTAGAATGAAGGGGACATAAGTTACAATGACATGCCAAGAATATTGAGTACAAATTGTACAGTATACATTAAAGGAGATGTGAGAGGACTGATTATACATCAGTACGATTCTACAGCAGAAATAGTCAAGCTGATTAAACCTTAGTCAATTTACAGGGAAGTTCTAATCAGATGCTTACTCTGCCTTCGGTGGATTACCATGATCTCAACTTAGATGTTCGGTAATGTTCATAACTTTTCTAATTTTGATTTAAGTCAATTATATTTGATTTTTGCATTTGCTCATCTAGCGCTTATTGGTCGACAGGTTATTAGCTGCGCTAACTAAGCCAACAAGGCTAATGCACGAATGATGTGAAAAGAATTTTATGTGAAGATGGAAAAACTTTTATAACTTTTTATTTTACTGGGAGAAATGCATGAAAAATTATTTTTGAGATTTCGTCATCTCAAAAATAATTTTTCATGAATTTCTCCCAGTAAAATAAAAAGTTATAAAAGTTTTTCCAGCTTCACATAAGTTAACTTAACTTGAATATTGTCCAATATACTATAGAATTCATAAATATACTCGTATAAAGCGATTTATAAGATGTGCTGTTAAAAATTGTATCAACATTGATTTATACGATATGTGGTGCTTCGTTGAATTATCGAGTTCACGGAGTATACAGATAAAACACTTCAGGGATTGGCTTGTTCGGAGGAAATAATTTGAAGTAAAATAGTCAACACGAAAAGTGGCACATCTCGCAAGAATATTTTTCGCGGCGACTGAGGCAACCGCGACAGAGAGCGAGCGACACACTTCCAAACTCCACTGCCATGTGGCTGTCAACTTCAATTTGACATTCCACGACAAAATTCACGTGGGATGTTCAAACGTCACAACCACCGTGGGATGACAAGCCACATAGCAGCAAGGTGTGTTGGTAGTGGTCACCCAGCGGCGTCACCCGATTCATTACAAGTTACTAGGTATGTAGACAATAATAAAGATGTATTGTTAGGAAGGAAGATCTTAACAATCACACAATCCACGGAAAAAGCAAAAATCAGCACAAAGAGAGCTACGCACTGTATTACTAACAGCTACAAGAACACCACCTCCAACTACTTTATTTGCAGAGGCCAAGTCCCGATGAAAACGGTACATATTAAAATCAAGGGATATTTCCGAGTTTAAAATGTTACGTTACTATTTAACCAGGTTTCCTTAAGACATATAAATACATCTTCGCTGAGTTGTAACGATAAAAAGAGCTTTTCAAGCTTGTCCTTAACCCTCTTACATTTTGGTAACATACTGAAATATTTGAAGTTAAGCTACAGTCATGAAATCTTATACAAGTTTGTAGGTTGCGGTCTTCCCGGTGCACATAAGGACTTCCTTCTTCTTGAGCTGAATGGTTTAATAAGTACTCCAGGTGGCCAAGCTTCAGGATTCAAAATAGTATCACAATTTGAGGGCACTGTAAGCTTGAAAGAAGCTACCACTCTGTCCTCCACATTGTCCTTAGTTAATTTGTAGCAACTAATAACTTTAACAGCTGGCATAAATTTTTTACAAACGTAGTTTTTTTGGTATTCCGCAGTTTTATGGTAGCTTAGGCGCGAAATAGAGATCTCCTTTGGAGGAGATACGATGTCAAGTGTTGGGGCTTCGTCATCCGAAATCCGAGTAGCCACAGCCGAGTTGTCAACACCAGATGAGGGCGGAAGACTGGGCGATTGATTATTTTCGATTTTAGGGATCGCCCCCCGATTTATTGATGAGGGTCCCAGAAAGCTATCACATGTCACAGGTAATTCATTACTAACCATATGCTGAGTTGCTGCTGAAGGCACGGGAGAATTAGAACACGAGGTAGTAGTGCTAGAACCAGCAGCAAGGTTCGGGGTTTTAAGAGCCGATAACTTTGTCAGCGATTTACTACGAGTAAGGATACAAGGCCTTTGTACAGGCGTAATTGAGCCACTAATGCATTCCTTCGGAGCTGTCGGCGTAAGTAATTGCGTCCGGTTATTCACGTCAGTGATATTCACTGAAGCCAGAGTTTTGGGTGACGCGTCCTCTGTAAATCGCAACAGGGTCTCGAATTCCAGACATGCACTTGAGCACTTAGTTTGAAGCTGTTGAAGCTCTTCCGCGAGCGATTTTATTGTTTTATCAGCTAATTGCAGACTGGAAACATATGTTGACAAAGAGTATCTCCTGCAAGAATCACAATACCAGTACACGCCGTTACCAGCCTTATTGATCAGGTCGGCTGAAGAACCTTTAAAGTTAACACATGCCGAATGATAGGAAAGCTCACAAAAGCCAAAGCAAAGGACTATAGGGCACTGCACGACATGCTGGAAATTTCTAGTTTTATTTATTTATAATCATTATTGACTTTCTTTAGTTTTTAACGATTTAATACAATTAATTCTTAAATTTGAAATTAATTATTTAATATTATTAATATTATTATTATTTTCCAAAATTTGGGAAAGTTCTAATGTTTCCATCTAAATACCTCGTAGGGTTAAACTATATTTCAAAATTGTAGTTTCAGGCTTTCTACCTTCGGGCTGATCAATAAGAATTGTCATTAAATAGAATAAATCGCAAGTTTTGTTCAATTTGCCTATCCTAAGGCGCACAATTAAATGTCACTTAAACAAATTGATCAACTCCTAATCAATTTAATTGAAAATAAGAGTATTAATTATGGACTCGATAGCCAGAGAAAATTGAAGAGGGAAATCATAAGAAGAATCAGATGCTGAAGACGAAGTCATAGTGGAAAAGAAATCCGCGAACAAATTGGAAATGGATTCCAGTGTTGAACTTTGTTTATCATTCCAGTACATGGTGCTAGGAAAGTGCAGGAATGACTTTAGATGATTAATATATGACCAGAATGGTTTTGTCTGGTTGGAAGTGATTTTTCCTTGAGCTTTCAATTAATAATTTCGTGGAGGCATGGTTTTCATTATAAGAGTCAGAATCACAAGTCAATCTAAACTTTTGGTGAAGTTTGTTCTTAATCTTTAGAGTTTCTAAGATGCCACGGCTTTCCAGAAGTTGAACATGAGCGGCTGATGGCATTTCAGTATTTTTGGAAAGCTCATGCTGATGTCCAACAACAGAAGGAGATGATGGGGGTCAGGAGCTACATAGGAGTGAGTTGCAGCAGCTACGTGAATATGCCCAGTATCAATGTTCGACATTACAAGATCTAGCATCCGATTGTTTATATTTGGAACATAAGTCAATTGGTTAAGCGCGTGAATGCGCTGGCAGGCTAGCATTGCGGTGTCGTGGGGCGGGTTAATTTCCCCAGCACGAGGACCCACTACAAAAAATTTCGCACTCACGAATTTGATGGTCAATTAATCAAGAGGCGACCGAAGTCGCAAAAAGTGTAGATAACTACACCGAGGGAGATAGTACTTGTTCCGAGAACAAGTGGAACCTGAAAAGAAAGGCGGACTTGGGGTAACGTCGTCATTACCCGACAAAGCTCATGGTCCACAAATGAAAGAGGGGGTGATGGAGCCCCTTCGCACCCACCCAACCGAAATAAATCCATATTTTGTTGCAGTGGCCAGGTATTCCTCTTCTGAGTGGAAAACTCATACAACTTGACTTGTATAAACTTTCCCATCAGAAGGGGAGTACCCCGGTGACCAATTTATGCCATAGAATTATACAATTTGATTGCATAATGCTATGCCATAAAGAGGCACTCTGCTTGGGTTGAGTGGCCCAAGCTTGTTTACAATGTTTACGTCGTACACAAAATACAATGACATTGCACAACCATTTAAATTAAAAATCTAATTAATTTTTTTCTCAAGGTATCAAAATTATTATTCACTCACCTTTGGCATTTCGCTGAGTCTTGTAAGCATTCTCTAAAGACATATCATGATCACTACATACTCAATGTTTAGACTTAGGTACATAAAAGTTGTGAATGGGCAATTTCAGGAAAAGCATTGTGAAAGGAATGATCTTCCGTTTGTTCAACAAGTGAATTAGAGGTATTACTTTTTTGGTGCTTATGCATTTCCAACGCTAGAAACCCATACGCATCTAAAAAGTGATACCTGTATGAATAAAGTGCTTAGTAACCAAACGGAAATTTTTACGCCACTCCTTTTAGAGACCTTGTCATTAAAAAAACCGTTCACAACTGCTGAGTCCGTAAGTATAAATATATTGTACGCAGTCATTTAGATTTTTTTCCTTTGGAGAATAAATACAAGACTAAGCATAACGCGTCAATTGATACTTAGCAAAAAAAACAATTACATTTTTTATTTCAATGATTCTAGGATGTTTTCAGTGGTTTGAAAATTGACATTTATGGTAGTTATTATTGGGATATGCTCTTGGTAATGCCTTATATACTGTATGCTAGTTATATGTATTGTTTAAGTTTTAGTGTTTAACTTGCTTCATGTTAGTTATATGTTCTCACGTGTTTAAAGTAAATAGTAAGAGTCTTCGTGGGGTGTACAAATGTCTTGACCAAAGCCGCAAATTCTACATAGGAAACAAATATTTGTCCAAATAATACGAATGGGTACATTAAAAATTCTTGAAGCTGAGGTGAAGAGCTTAAAAGAAACTGTCAAAGCTATCCATGCTCTAAGATTGCAAATTGAACGAAAGCAAAGAACGCAAAACACCACGAAAGAATTGACAAGTACTCGAAGGAACCGCAGAATCAAATTGGCACGTTTGAGTAATGTTGGTGGTTTAACATTGAAAATTTTAGAAAGCCAATTGCTTATGGCTAAACAAAAACTCAGCGGAAACATATGACAACCAACTAAAATCGTTTGCTCACAACTTAAACTTTTTATCTCCGAGAGCGTATAAATATGTAAGCAATACTCCCAGTGACTATCTACCACAAAATCTACTTTAAGAAGGTGGTATGAAAAAATTGATTGGCCTCCAGGTTTTACAAGAGAATCATTTGCATCCACAAAGAAAGCTGTGAATTCAGCTGAGAAAGACAGTAAAAATATCATGGTGAACGTTGTTTTTGATGAAACCCACATCAGGCAGCAAATACGGTGGGATGGCAAAAAATCGCATGAATTTGTTGATTTCAGCGATGGAAAAAATTCGGACATCGTTGCTACACAGATTTTGTTCCTTTTGAATATCTGCGTAAATAAGCTGTGGAAAATCCCTCTTGCTTATTTTCCAATCACAAGTTTATCTGCTGAGCAGAAAGTCAACCTAACATCACGTTGCGCTCAAAATTTATAGAATTATTGGCATGACATTTGATTGAGCTGCAACCTACCTAACAATGACAAAACTGCATGGTTCCAATGTGCGAGATATTTCTTCCAGCATATGTGTAATAATTGAAGGCAGCCAATATATTCTAAATCCAGACCCTTGTCATATGCTAAAGCTTGTTCGTAATCCTTTGGCCGATTGGGGAACAGTTATGGACCAAGATCGTAAAGAAATCAAGTGGAATTTCTTCAAGGCTCTGATGCATTTACAAGAAAGTGAGGACTTACAATTTGGCAACAAGCTACGCATAGCACATATTTTTTTTCCACCCAAAATATAAAATTTCGATTCGATGTTTAGACGTTGAGTTGGTCTATAGTAGATGCCTTAGACTTTTGTCGAAAAATCCTTCAGTTGCCAGGGTTTATTGGAATTGAAGAGAATGAATGAATGAATTAACAAAGCTAATTTAAAGTCAAATGAAATTATTAAATTTCTGGATTAAATATTCAAACATAAAATTTTGTAGACATATCTAAAATTTTAAACTTTGACGCCAAACATGCCTAAAACATTCTAGCTTTTCCACAACGCCCTTGTACTTTGTGTGAAATATTGTTTATTTTTGCTGACATCTTATAGCCTTTGCTGGGAACTGTTCCAGAGCATATCTACTAAATATAGGGTGATTCATAACAAGTGTACACAATTTTGTCGAAAAAAAACGTAGTTTTTGTGAAGATTGGGCTGTAATATTTATTTATTAAAAAATTTGACCCCTTACAATTAAATATGAAACATTACTTCGGGCATATTTGCACTTCGTGCTGCTTTACAGTCTATTGACTTATTGAAGACATAGTTTGGAAATCGGATAATTTCACGAAATGGACCCATAAATTGACCGGCGAGATCGTGTGAGTTGACTCCTTGTGACTTCTTCCTTTGGGGATTTCTGAAGGATCGTGTTTACGCTGATGCTCCTCAGACTACTGAAGCATTAAAAAACAATATTCGAGCTAACATACGCCTAATAACGCCGCAAATGTGCGAAAATGTCATCGAAAATTACAATCATTGTTTTAGTTTGTAAAGTAGCACGGGGTGCACATATGCCCGAAGTAATGTTTTATGTTTAATTGTAAGGGACCAAATTTTTATAATAAATAAACATTACAGCTCAATCTTCACAAAAACCATATTTTTTTCCATGAAAATGTGTACACTTGCTATGAATCACCCTATAGTAGCTGCAATTAGAACAAATTTTATTTCTTACGGTACTTATAGAGTAGAATTGGTCTAAAAGTGCAGATGTATGGTAAAATAAAACTAAAATTTGCAAGCGATTGAACCAACACATGGTAAACTTAAATCCGTCTTTTACGCGTTTATTTGCCTCTCTTTTCATTTTGACAGCTGATCAATTGCAGGTGCTAGTTGGTTGGAGGGATTATTTTTAGGAAGTTATCTTTTCTATATCCCCACCATTTCTTATTGCTCTGAGATTTCGTATCCATTCTCTCTGACATCTGCGGGAGCAACCAAAGCTCACGTAAGATAGGAAGCCATATGACAGCAGTGCTTACTACCCCACACATCACCACTAGTAAGCCGACTTTGCTCGCTAGCTTATATGGCAGTTTATGAAGAGTTGTGGAGGTGCCCACGAAAATTCGTGGTTTTGCACGGTTTCGAGACGGGCTTCTATAGTAAAATCCAAAAGGTCCATGGTGAACAGAATAGCGCTCCTCGTGAAGTGAAAATTATTTCAATTCTTATACCCGTTTAATTTTTATCGCGTTCCAAAGTGTATATAGCATTTGTTTACTTCTCAAGGCTTAGCTATCAGTGGAAGATGCAAAACATGTGCTTCATTGGCTCATCTTGGAAAGTGCAGGAGTACAGTGGACAGTGCAAGGTGAATTTTAAGCGTGCACGGAATGCGTTCCGTTCATTTTATATATTACACGATAAAGGGATGCATCAGACTACGACTATTTAGCCGCCCTTCTGTCGCAAGTTACGCATGGTTAAATGGAAGCCCGCACACTGCGATTTTCGGCAATTTTGTCCAGTTCAGCAATCGCAGGAATTCGCGATTTTTCCTAAAACCGGTATAGTAGGTAGTTTTTGTGATACTCGCGCAGGCGCACATCATTTGGGCATTTGACGCTGACGTGCACGGAAGTTTCTTGCATAGCGCACAGATGAGTTAGCGCATGTGTTCCTGGCAAAGACATACCTTCAAATGAGCATATTAGTTCTGCGCATGCCTGAAGTTCCTTCGCAAATCTTGTCGCAGTGTGTTCGTATTTGCGTCTAAAAATCGCTGGTTACGACAGGAAAATCGCAATGTGGCCGAACCCATAAGCATTTACTAATGCCGCAATTGGCTGACAGTTCAGGAAAGCTTGTCCAATAGTAGGCCAACCAAAAAATATGCAAATTGTTACCATATGGCTTCCTATCTTACGTGAGCTTTGGGTGTATACCTTATCACAGATCAATGCACTAAGGGATGGATCAGACTACAACTAAATAGACGCACTACTGTCGCAAGTTACACAGGGTTAAATTTAAGCGGGCACACTGCGATTTGTGACAATTTTCGATTTTTCCTAAAACCAGATTACTAGGAAGTTTTTGTGATATACGCGCAGGCGCACATCATTTGGACAATTGACACTGGCGTGCAAGGAAGTTTCTTGTATAGCGCACAAACGAGTTAGCGCATGCATTCCTGGGAAAGACATATCTTCAAATGAGCATATTAGTTCTGCACACGCCTGAAGCTCCTTTGCAAATCTTGTTGCAGTATGTTTATATTTGCGTCTAAAACTTGCTCGCTATGACAGTAAAACCCTAAGAGAAAGAAAGAAGAGGAGTTATACCAGCGCCATCTTAATGTAATGGCCGGATTCGTGTAATCGATGACGTATTTCTTAAGGGCTAAGATGGCGGCGGTACATCAGATGTGCAGTTTTATCAGTGAAGTGACATTTATTTGCATCTCGAACGCTTAAAATCGACAATCGGTGTTAAAAATAAATTTGTAAGGCAAACCCGTGTGACTTTATCAGTTAAATTTCGGTGAGCGTAGCTCGAATAACTGCTCCAACGAAAGTAATAGTTTGCACTTCCATAAATCGCTTAAAATATGAGAAATTACGTGATAAAGTTGGTGCCGTAAGTTCAAAAGTTTTCAAGTGAAGTGTCGCATTCTCACGAAAAGTGAATTGTTAATAATGTTTAAGTGTAATCGATGGCAGATATTTTTATGAGACTCGCTTAACAATCATGTAAATCGGATGCGTAAAGTTATATTTAACTTGGTTTGTTTTACTGGCCCCGAGTGAGTGTTCGATATGTGTAAACAAACTTAGTACGGACGTCATTTTAGATTATCTTTCCAATGAATGATCGTTGATGTAAGAAATAAAGATGCTCTCAGCATACATAGCTAAATTACTGTTGCGCGACACGTTCCGTGGTAATTTTCGAAGTGCATATGTTATAACTTTCACCGTAGAAGCTTTTAATTTATAGCTGCAAAAGTTTTTTTAAGGTTTAGCATATTTCTACGAAGAGTTCAGTAACTGTAAAATCTAATAAGCCCTTCTCAGGGCTGCATAATTCCTTTGTTTGTTTTAGTTGTTTCAGGTCCCATCTCCTCCAGCTGGAAAAACGCCGGACCGGTTTTATGGGATGGAATTCATCTCAACAGGTGGACTCCCGACACGAAACTCTATATCTGTATGACTGCATATCCGGGATGGCGAACAATAAATGGCCCTTTTCAGGGGCTTAAAAAGATAAATAAAGTGTAAAAAGCGACTATCAAGTCCAAAAGTCCTTCTCAGGACTAAAAAATATCTTGCTTTCTTCTTAATCGTTTCAGGTCCGATCGCCTCCAGCTGGATAGACTCCGGACCCGCTAAGATTCCTGGAACGGATTCGATTCGATAGTGTGATCCGAGAGACTTTAAACCTATAACGTCTTCAGCTGGAACGAAGCTGAATCAGATTAGTTTGATAATCAAAATATCGCCCTTCACTAGTATGCAGTGCTGTTGAAGCTTAGTAAAAGCAGGTTTTTTCGGAAGTAATAGCCCTTCGCTAGTATGCAGTGAAAGCAGTTCTTCTTGGATTTTAGCATGTAATGTTGAGCTGAAATATTTTATTGAATAAAAGTTTTACTAATTTCATTTACCTTTTAGGCTTCTCCATAATGATAATACGATTATTGTGAGGATAAGGATAAGGTGGCTTTAATGTCTTAAGTGCACGTTAGGATAAAGATAAGGTGGCTTTCTCGTCTTAGGTGCACGTTACAAATATTTAAATGATTAGGCTTTCACTGGATGTAATTTCTAAACCGATCAAGAATTAAAAACACTGAATTTTTTTTTTAAGATGTACATTACAAATTTATTTAAATCAATCACGACATTTCGATAGTTCTTTGCTTTATCAAATTAACAATTGCTCACACAATAAAGAAAGGAACAAGTACTTATTTGATAAGTGTACGAAGTATCTAAAAGGCTCTCGTGATTAATTTAGCTAAATTTGTATTCGGAATTTTAAAAATTTTTTGCGGCATTTAATTTTCTATGTTCAACTAGATATATAGATAGAAATATTGTTATCTTCATATACTCTTACTACGCATAACATACTCCAGACGTTTTTAAAAAACTTTGAATATTATAAATTAACTTTTAAGACATTCATTCAAGTTAATTAGTAATATGCTTTATTGAACTCATTCTGATCATTCAAAAACAAACTTATGCGAGTTTGAACAATAAATTTGAATCCAAACATCTCCAAAAAATCAATTTTAATTTATCTTTCATAAAAATTGCTTGAATATGTTCAAAAAGAAGAGCAGTCATAAGTTTCACATCTTGTTTATTTTGACGCCAAATAGATCTACATCGAATATCTACCGTTACATGTTGACATTCGATAAAAGTGGTAAAAGTCCAGTTCGTGATTGATTTCAAACCGTCTAGAAATTGAATTTATCGAAAATTGTGGTTTAATATACAGGCGAAGTACATTTACCTTTTCTTCATATAGCGGAAATTATAAATCGAAGCTGATTATGAATTGGATTTACTTCGATTTAAGTTTTCGCCATATAAATTTTTTCGAATTAGTGAGTTGACTTTAAATCTGTTTTGAGTTATCGAAGTTTTCTCCCTCAATTACCATTTGTTTAGTATAGTGTCTTAAAGTGTGTTAAAGAAAAAAGAAAACATTTCTTTTAATCTTACGTTGAGCGGAATCGATTTTCGACCATTATTGTTCGGTCATCCTCAGCGCTGAGGAGGACCGAATGAAAATGGTCGAAAATTGATTCCGATGAATAAATATATAACCGTCAAATTAAAAGGGAGGCTTTTCTTTGATTATTATTGATATTTTTTCCGTTATATGCATGTTATTCAAACAAATATCAATTTTAAAGGAAAGAACGCAAATTTCTAATCCCACCGCGTTTTGGAATCGGTGTGATTAATTAACTTCAGTTTTAATTGGTGCTGACTTCCTTTCCTCCTTCTTTTATTTAATTGACAATCATAACACAGTTAAATTAAAATTGATATGTTTTTCGTTAAATGCATTTTATTCAAACAAATATCATACACATACTTTCAGGATAAAAGTTTTACAAATACATTACCAATTAGCAGATATAATGAAGTTAGTAAAATTAAAACTAAAAAAAGAAAGTTTGCTTATTGTCAGTACTAAATATAACGATGAGTATATTGTAAAATATCAAACTCTTAATTTTGATGCTTCCCAGACAAGATACGCTAGAAATGAAAAAATTTGAAAAAAATTGCCATTAAAAAGAGTGAAATAAAAAAACTTTTAGAAAAAAAAAGAAAACCGACTTCAAGATGTTCTAAAAAGGATGAGATAAACTTTACGGAACTGGTACCAAATCAATTTCTCCGTTTCAACATAAAAACTTCAAATATATATGCACTATCACGAAAGAAATGGGGGAAAACCTGACATGGCACCGCTTCCATGAAGTTTATTTCATTCTTTTTAGGACACTTTGAAGTCGGTTTTCTATTTTTTCCCAAAATTTTTTTCAAAAGTTACCAACTGTATATTTAGAGTGGTGACGACATAATCCAAAAGGATGGAACTTTTTCTGTACGAGGAATTCTATATAGTTGGGTGATTATTGAGCAACTGAGCGCCATTCATATTCAACACATTTTAATTATTTAATTGAATGATTATCTTTATTAAGTATATCAATATTGGAGTCACTTACAACAATCACATTTCTATGTCTTTGGTATAAACAATCCAAGTAATCCTGGTATATAGCATAACATAATTGTATGTCCTCTAATTTTGTCTGCAACCCCTTTGATCGATTCAACCTTCTAGTTTAAAAAATATGCTGTATATTGCCACTAAAAAGAATAAAATAAAACGTTTTAAACGAAAGAAAACAAATTTCAAATCCCACTGAGTTTTGGAATCGGTATGATTCATTAACTTCAGTTTTAATTGGTGCTAACTTCTTTTCTTCCTTCTAAAATATTGCATTAATTACAAACTGGTGTGATGTGGCACCGATTATTAAAAATCATCTAATCGTTTATACCACATTTTGAAGTCGGTTTTTCCTTTTTCAATAAGTCGACGTTAACTATAGAAAGAAACTAGAATTATAAAATTAACAAATTATTCTCTATTTAGGTATTAAATTCCTTGGCCACAGCATTTAATAATCAAGGTAACCTTTATTCTAATTCATTCCAAAATATTGTTCATCGTATATTAATTGTTTTAGAAGTAAGAATACAATAGATATACCCTCTCACTGTTGCATGCCTGGCTGTCGGTCATCATATATGATCGCAAATATGTTTCATTTTCCGAAAAACGAATCTTTACGACGTAAATGGATCCAAAGTATCCCTCGTAAAGATTTAAAAGTAAGTAAAAATACTTTGGTTTGCAGTCTTCACTTTGATCCAAGTGAAGTTATCCGTGAGGATACTTTGCACTCAGATGGGTCTAAAGTCAAAAGAGGGAGGTGCTCTCTGAAAGGAGATGCTTTTCCCTCAAATTTCTCCGGCTAACCAAAGTGCCCTTCGGAAATACCATCCACCTCGCGAGTCGATCCAGATACGAGACCTGTTACAGAAAACGAAGTTTTTGGGAGTGGAGAGAAAACGTTGCGTCAAGAAGATGAAGTAAAATCTTTGAAAGAAATCATTTCCAATCTACATGAATTATCTGAATTTTGCCATGGTTCATTTCCAATCAGGAATTCAAACTTTTTTTCTTTCAGATAGATTTCAATAGTGAAATTCTGGAAGTATAAAAATCTTTTTCCATTAATTCAAATTTCGAGGTCGAGGTTTATATACAGGGAAACAGAATGAGCAATAAAAAACTTAAACCAATTTCAGGCCCTATGTTTAAATGTAATGCATTCTCAAAAATTAAAAGTTTAATGGCCTACTTAGAAAATTTTGATCCAAATATAATACGCATTGAAGAAATAGTCGATGCATTTAATGAAAAGGTTCAGGAATCAATTGAAGGCTGAAAAATTGTAGAGGAAAAAATAGAGACAGTCAATTTTTTGACTAAACAACTTAAAATATTATTTTCATCGCGCTTGCATTACGAGGCCGATGATGTTGTGCTTTTTGGAATTTTTCACTCTTATTTTCCTGGCGCCTATAAGTTTTTATGTGATACTAATATTTTGAAAAGGCCCCATCCTTATTATTTTAAAAGCCTAACCAGAGGTAATCTTTCCTCTGGTATTTCAGCTACCTATCTAAAGGAAAAGTTTAAATTCTTGGAAGACCATAAGAAATGCATAAATTTGCTAATAGACAAAATTTACATCAAGCCTCAAATATTGTTCAAAGGTAATAAAATAGAAGAAGTGGCTCAGAATACGGTATTTGCAGAGAATATTTCGGATGTTCGCCCTGCTGCAACAGTGCAGGCATTTACGATTACATCCATATTATCTTCTAATAAAGATGTTGTCAGTCTTTACCCTGATAAAAAATAGATGCGCCCTTTCTTTTCGAAACCACCAAGGAGGTTTTAAATTGGTTTTGAGGTGTTTGCCATTATATCGGACAATAATCAAATTAACAGGAAACTTTTAAAGAATTTTCCTCCACAAAAGATTTGCAACCTTTCATTAACTCTCTGTTTGTTCCTGGAAAGAAACTTTTCTTTCTTTTTGATTCTGTCCATTTATTTAAAAGCGTGTGCAACAATTGGTTGAACCAGAAGGAGCAAACTTTTGTATTCCCAAGCATACATGATTTTTCTCAAAGTAAAACGGCCAAATTTTGTTTTTGAAAAAATATCTACGATCATGAGAAATTTTCTACTCTGAAATTAGCTGTCAAGGCTTTAAATTATTACTTCCCGTCCGATCAGGGCACTTCTGAGTTTATGCTAATGATATTAAAGTGGTGGAATATTGTTAACGTAAAACACCCATACAAGGGCCGCAACTTAAGGAATTCTTTCCAAGAGCCGATAGCTGGAAGTAGTAATGAGCATTATAAATACCTATTAGTTTTCAATCAATGGTTACGTCATTGGGAAAGTAACAGTCATTTCAAAAATTCATCCAAACATAAGTTCACCACTGAAACTCTTACAGCTTTACTTCATTCCTCTACAGGTATACTTTCTCTTTGTGATTACTTGTTAAACGAGCTTAATTTTTCCTACGTTTTACTTAGTAAGTTCCAGACGGATTTGTTAGAAGATCGTTTTAGCAAATACCGGAAAATTAGTGGCTCCAATTTCAATATATCCATACAGCAGATTCTAGAATCGGAAAAAAAGTAAAATTACTAATATTTTAAAATTAAAGTCTTTTCATCGGGGTAATATAAATCTAAAAGATTTCCTTCTTGAGGAAAACGTTAACAACAAATCAAATTCTTTTGAAGTTTGCATTGTTCCAGAAGCAGATGACATTATCGAGCAATCTGAAAATGTCGCTGTCGATGAAGCAACGCTGTCTGCTATAGTTTTCGTAGCTGGATATGCTGGCCGAAAAGTTATTGAAGCAGTAAAATGCGTTTTGTGCCACAATATCCTTCTCTCAAATGAGATCATAGAGTCAATAGACCAAAACAATTCCTTTATAAATTTAAATAGAGAAGGCCTGAAATATCCATCTCAATTTTCATTAGAAATAGGTACTTCAGCCTATCAAATTTTTCAAACAATGATATCAGAGGATTTTCAAGATTTATTTTTACAACAAAAACATCATAGAAAATATTTTTTTTCCATTATTTATAAATATATTGAAGACCCTACAGATGAGATTGATGTTTGTTGCAGCGGTAATAACAGTATTTCTTTAGCAAGGAAAGTAATTTTCACATGGTGCAACATATTTATGAATAACAATTGCAAAAACCTCAATGACGCATTTCAATGTTTTAATGATAAAGCTAAGACACGCAAATTGAAAATACTGGGCGTTAGGTAAATTACCATTCAGACACAATCATCACCTGACGTCAAGGCGTTGTGATCATCAGTTAGAACAGTTAGAGCTAGTTTTAAAGCTAAGTTAAATCTTGTATCTTCAATATTTTTGCTGCACTATTGAAATTTCAGCATATCATGATTGCCCGTTCCCAAGAACAGGTCAATTGCACTCAATCAGACTAAGCTGATCCAGATTCCTTGCAGTCGGAGGCGATATGACCTGAAACAACTCAAAACAATGCAAGGTATTTGTAGCCCTGATAAGGGCTTATTTTACTTCATAATCCCATTTTTAACTCTTTGTTTATTTTTTAGGACCCTGAAAAGGGCCATTTATAGTTCGCACACCACGGATATGCAGCGGCACAGACACACAGCAAGCCCGAAGTCGATCTTGTACGAGGCAATGTGTTCTGAAATGACTCGTTAAGTAAATTCCCATCAATTAGAACATTTACAGCTACTTATCGAGTTAAGTTAAATTTTGCATTTTTAATATTTATGCTGCACCATTGAAATTTCAGCATCCGATAATTGACGAATAGAATAGACGAATTATATTCCTCAAATTAAGCCGATCCAGCTTCCTTCCAGCTAGAGGTGGTAGAACCTGAAATGAGTGAAAACAAAGTAAGGTATTTTTTAGCCCTGAGAAGGGCTTATTGGACTTATAGTCGATTTTTTGCTCTTTGTTTATTTTTTTTAAGGCCCTGAAAAGGGCCATTTATAGTTCGCCATCCGGGATATGCAGCAAAACCACTCTAAAGTTTCTCGCTAGGAGTCCTACTATTGAATGGGATTCCAACCCATTGAAATTTCAGCATCCGATAATTGACGGATAGAATAGATGAATTATATTCTCAAATCAAGCTGATCCAGCTTCCTTCCACCTGGAGGCAGTGGGACCTGAAACGATTAAAACAAAGTAAGGTATTATTCCAATAAGCCCTTCTCAGGGCTTATTGGACTTGAAAATCGCTTATTACTCTTTGTTTATTTTTTTAAGGCCCTGAAAAGGGCCGTTTATAGTTCTCCATCCCGGATATGCAGGAACATTGCTCTAAAGTGTCTCGCCAGGAGTGCTACTATTGAATGGAATTTCAACCCATTGAAATTTCAGCATCCGATAATTGACACACTTCCAAACTCCACTGCCATGTGGCTGTCAACTTCAATTTGACATTCCACGACAAAATTCACGTGGGATGTTCAAGCGTCACAACCACCGTGGGATGACAAGCCACATAGCAGCAAGGTGTGTTGGTAGTGGTCACCCAGCGGCTTCACCCGATTCATTACAAGTTACTAGGTATGTAGACAATAATAAAGATGTATTGTTAGGAAGGAAGATCTTGACAATCACACAATCCACGGAAAAAGCAAAAATCAGCACAAAGAGAGCTACGCACTGTATTACTAACAGCTACAAGAACACCACCTCCAACTACTTTATTTGCAGAGGCCAAGTCCCGATGAAAACGGTACATATTAAAATCAAGGGATATTTCCGAGTTTAAAATGTTACGTTACTATTTAACCAGGTTTCCTTAAGACATATAAATACATCTTCGCTGAGTTGTAACGATAAAAAGAGCTTTTCAAACTTGTCCTTAACCCTCTTACATTTTGGTAACATACTGAAATATTTGAAGTTAAGCTACAGTCATGAAATCTTATACAAGTTTGTAGGTTGCGGTCTTCCCGGTGCACATAAGGACTTCCTTCTTCTTGAGCTGAATGGTTTAATAAGTACTCCAGGTGGCCAAGCTTCAGGATTCAAAATAGTATCACAATTTGAGGGCACTGTAAGCTTGAAAGAAGCTACCACTCTGTCCTCCACATTGTCCTTAGTTAATTTGTAGCAACTAATAACTTTAACAGCTGGCACAAATTTTTTACAAACGTAGTTTTTTTGGTATTCCGCAGTTTTATGGTAGCTTAGGCGCGAAATAGAGATCTCCTTTGGAGGAGATACGATGTCAAGTGTTGGGGCTTCGTCATCCGAAATCCGAGTAGCCACAGCCGAGTTGTCAACACCAGATGAGGGCGGAAGACTGGGCGATTGATTATTTTTGATTTTAGGGATCGCCCCCCGATTTATTGATGAGGGTCCCAGAAAGCTATCACATGTCACAGGTAATTCATTACTAACCATATGCTGAGTTGCTGCTGAAGGCACGGGAGAATTAGAACACGAGGTAGTAGTGCTAGAACCAGCAGCAAGGTTCGGGGTTTTAAGAGCCGATAACTTTGTCAGCGATTTACTACGAGTAAGGATACAAGGCCTTTGTACAGGCGTAATTGAGCCACTAATGCATTCCTTCGGAGCTGTCGGCGTAAGTAATTGCGTCCGGTTATTCACGTCAGTGATATTCACTGAAGCCAGAGTTTTGGGTGACGCGTCCTCTGTAAATCGCAACAGGGTCTCGAATTCCAGACATGCACTTGAGCACTTAGTTTGAAGCTGTTGAAGCTCTTCCGCGAGCGATTTTATTGTTTTATCAGCTAATTGCAGACTGGAAACATATGTTGACAAAGAGTATCTCCTGCAAGAATCACAATACCAGTACACGCCGTTACCAGCCTTATTGATCAGGTCGGCTGAAGAACCTTTAAAGTTAACACATGCCGAATGATAGGAAAGCTCACAAAAGCCAAAGCAAAGGACTATAGGGCACTGCACGACATGCTGGAAATTTCTAGTTTTATTTATTTATAATTATTATTGACTTTCTTTAGTTTTTAACGATTTAATACAATTAATTCTTAAATTTGAAATTAATTATTTAATATTATTAATATTATTATTATTTTCCAAAATTTGGGAAAGTTCTAATGTTTCCATCTAAATACCTCGTAGGGTTAAACTATATTTCAAAATTGTAGTTTCAGGCTGCCTACCTTCGGGCTGATCAATAAGAATTGTCATTAAATAGAATAAATCGCAAGTTTTGTTCAATTTGCCTATCCTAAGGCGCACAATTAAATGTCACTTAAACAAATTGATCAACTCCTAATCAATTTAATTGAAAATAAGAGTATTAATTATGGACTCGATAGCCAGAGAAAATTGAAGAGGGAAATCATAAGAAGAATCAGATGCTGAAGACGAAGTCATAGTGGAAAAGAAATCCGCGAACAAATTGGAAATGGATTCCAGTGTTGAACTTTGTTTATCATTCCAGTACATGGTGCTCGGAAAGTGCAGGAATGACTTTAGATGATTAATATATGACCAGAATGGTTTTGTCTGGTTGGAATGATGTTACTACTCTATGTGCGTGAAGTGATTTTTCCTTGAGCTTTCAATTAATAATTTCGTGGAGGCATGGTTTTCATTATAAGAGTCAGAATCACAAGTCAATCTAAACTTTTGGTGAAGTTTGTTCTTAATCTTTAGAGTTTCTAAGATGCCACGGCTTTCCAGAAGTTGAACATGAGCGGCTGATGGCATTTCAGTATTTTTGGAAAGCTCATGCTGATGTCCAACAACAGAAGGAGATGATGGGGGTCAGGAGCTACATAGGAGTGAGTTGCAGCAGCTACGTGAATATGCCCAGTATCAATGTTCGACATTACAAGATCTAGCATCCGATTGTTTATATTTGGAACGTAATTCAATTGGTTAAGGGAAGGTTGGGAAAGAAAATTCGACAGTTATACAGACTGTCGATTAGAAGACAAGATACAAATAGATGATACTAAGTCCCGTCCTACGGAAGAAAGATTGAAGTCACCACAAATAATAATACGTGAAGTGGGATGAAGCGAAAGACAAAAAGGTGATAGTGAGTCAAATAGAGAATCATAAAAGTCAAAAGAAGAGTTACAGGGAAGATAGATGCAGAATATGAGCAAAGGGGCGGAACGAGTATTGATTTTGCCAAGTACGTGCTCGGATAAGTCTGGGGGCTGAAAATTGTCACAGAGCTCACTGGTAAGATTTTTAGCAACAGCAATCAGTACTTCACCACCATCAGATTTCATTGTCAGATTGATTTGGGAAAAATTCCAAGCTTTGAATATCACTCCTTAACCAACTCTCAGTTAAGCAAATAATATTGTCATTAGCAAGAATGTACTCGTATGAAACGCTAAGGCTATGCAATTTAGTCCACAAGCCTCTTACATTTTGAAACAATAATATAAGTTAATATTATTTAAAGTTTTAGTGTCTGTTATGCATTGATTTTTCGATGTGAAGTTCTCAGAAAATTCCGCCTTCTGGGAGGATTGTAAGGCTTGACTAAAGTTCCATCCGGCCAAAAATTTTTATTCAACAAACCGTTACATTCTGCTGGAGCAGTAGTTTTGAAGAAAGTGATCTGACGATGAGGAAGATTTTCTATTGTTAACTTAACACAGTCTAATATGGGAAAAGATGATCCAAGCTTACGCTTCACATATTTAGTTAACATTTCGACAGTAGTTTTATATGCTAGCCTCGAAACAAATACCTGCACTGGAGGAGCGACAGTATGTATGATACACATCAAATCAGATTCATATGATTTTTGAGCATTTTGAATGAGTGCATAAGCGTAGCAGCATAATTTCAATGCAAGGGAACATCATAGTAGGCAATAAGAGTTCCAAGCATTATTGACTTCAAAAATACTGATGGGCCGCAAGTCCCATGAGGACATGAAAAGACTGGAAAAATGAAATCGAATTGCTGTAGAAAAGAGATCCTATAGATGAGATGGACAGGGGTCAAGAGAAAAACCGATGCACACAAAAAAAGAATGGCGTATTGACTCAATCTTACGAAGAATATATCACCATGAAATAAGATCAATTGATTCTCGAGCAACTAACAATGACTTCCTCCTAATCAAGATTTGTTTATCACAATAGCAACCTAGACGTAAATATTCTAGGCTTAATGTTAATCGTGACGAGCATATAACATTTAAAGTAAGGTGTATAAATGCCGACTATAACTGTAGGGAAAGTAGTAAGAATTTTATTGTAAATAAATACTTACCAACCACCAAATAAATTAACCGATTGTAAGGTAGCGCGTTAGATTCAACACTCAACTTATCAAATAAAGACCGCTACACATATAGCTCAAGAGATAGCATATCGGCTAAACAGACAGGGCATCCGTTTAAAAGACAGCTACATAGACAGCTTACCAGCGAAATAGCCGGCTTTATTAGCTCAATAATTGGCACAACAGACAGCATATCATCTGAATAACAGGGCATCAGCTAAAAAGAGGGCTCAACAGAAAGCATGACACTTAAGATAGGCAGCTAATCAGCAAAAACGATAGCCAAACAGATAGTTTTACAGATAAAGAGATAGCTAATTAGCCTATAAGCAATCTATTGTAGCCCAGCAGTACTCGGAAAAATTCTAAGAAAATACAGAGCAATGTGTCATTTCCTGTCACTGACTCCTCCTCCTGTAAGCTTGATGGCTCAAATCTTAACTCCATAGTAATTTCTTATCTTTCAATTTAAATCATGAGAGTAAGCAACATTACAGCATCAAAGGGTGAAACATGTTAACTTATACAATCGAATTATCAGCACATATTGAACTTGAATCCCCCTCCATCCACAAATTTATAGAAGTGAATATATATGCTGGTGTAATAAATATACATCTTTAGTTTTACTACTAGAAGCAGTCATTTAAAATGATCGGAACAGCTCCAGTAAATTTGTCAGCTAATCAGAAGCATGAAAAAGCCAGCCAGACTGATAAGGCTTCTTCAGACAGAATAGTGAACAAGAAAGGGAAGAAACTAAAAAAGAATCGAGAGATCGATGAGAAAAACCTCTTGCTGAACTATGCATACTATCTTGATGAAGGTTTCCGCAAAATCAAAGTTATACTTGGATTTGACTCGCTGACATTTGAAGCAAAAATAATCTACCGATGCAGTGGATATAATCAGTTGGAGTTAGATAACAGTCAATGGAGTTTCACTTCGTCACATATCTCATTGATCTCAAGGATAGGGTAGATGAATTCCCTGCCAATTAGCTTGGACTTCTTGAACTCTTCTACATACCTTTTGCAGGTGAGAGACTAATACTAAAACATCCCGAGCTCTTCACGCTTTTCATCTTGATGGATTTTTTTAACATCGTCATGCAGTACAACAATTTTCTTACCGATTGTGTGAAGAAATACTCCGACCAATATTGTGCAAGATGCAGGAAAAATAACGTACTTTAACTGGATATCAACCATTTCTTCACTCCAACTCAAACGTAGACTATTTTATGAAATACCAGTACTTCGTAATGATCTCATTTTCCATGTGATGAAGAAAAATACTACAAACGCTATAAACAATATTTTACTTCACTAAAAGGAATTATTCATTAGAAAATTGTGCATTGAGACTTCGTAAACATCATACTATACTATTGTGAAAGACTTGGTAACCAAATATAATCTCTTTAGTCTATAAAATACTGAAGTTTATTGAGAAACAGATCTTCTTCTAAATTGCACTGGACAAACTAGAACATGAATGTATGATAACTTGAACGCAGCACGTCGTTTTTTCTACCACTAGACTACATATTATTCTACGGTTTATTATGAGGTTTCTAAAGTTCAGCGAAACCGTGGTCCTAAGTACATCTATTCAAAAGCAAAATTCTGGTAAACGACGTCAATCAAACTCATAAGACTACGCTTCAACGCTATAAGATCTATTACAATGGTCATCCGATGCTTCATGGAAGAATACCGTGATATTTTTCCTGAACATCAAATACCTATCAAGAATTATATGCTTATCTAATAAACAAGGAATACACTATCAAATATGTGAATGGTCCAACTTAATACGACATCAGGCACTGCTACATGCATTTGTCATTTATATAATAGAGATACAAGAAATGTTTACACACTAATATAACAGTACATACCCCTGCAGCCTCGAGTACATACGGCAAAGTAATAATTCATAGCACCAGATAGTATAAACAGTCCAATCAAAACTAGGACCATCTGGTGGTCAGCGCTGTCAGAATGAAAAATTTTATCATCGATATCCAATTTGAATCGGGAAGTGCTTATCAATTATTCACCCTCCATTCTGGATCTTTCATCATACCAAGCCCCTCTTCAAAAAAGTACAACCAAAACGATATTGGAATTGAAAGTTAACAGTTTGCGCTAGAATGAAGGGGACATAAGTTACAATGACATGCCAAGAATATTGAGTACAAATTGTACAGTATACATTAAAGGAGATGTGAGAGGACTGATTATACATCAGTACGATTCTACAGCAGAAATAGTCAAGCTGATTAAACCTTAGTCAATTTACAGGGAAGTTCTAATCAGATGCTTACTCTGCCTTCGGTGGATTACCATGATCTCAACTTAGATGTTCGGTAATGTTCATAACTTTTCTAATTTTGATTTAAGTCAATTATATTTGATTTTTGCATTTGCTCATCTAGCGCTTATTGGTCGACAGGTTATTAGCTGCGCTAACTAAGCCAACAAGGCTAATGCACGAATGATGTGAAAAGAATTTTATGTGAAGATGGAAAAACTTTTATAACTTTTTATTTTACTGGGAGAAATGCATGAAAAATTATTTTTGAGATTTCGTCATCTCAAAAATAATTTTTCATGAATTTCTCCCAGTAAAATAAAAAGTTATAAAAGTTTTTCCAGCTTCACATAAGTTAACTTAACTTGAATATTGTCCAATATACTATAGAATTCATAAATATACTCGTATAAAGCGATTTATAAGATGTGCTGTTAAAAATTGTATCAACATTGATTTATACGATATGTGGTGCTTCGTTGAATTATCGAGTTCACGGAGTATACAGATAAAACACTTCAGGGATTGGCTTGTTCGGAGGAAATAATTTGAAGTAAAATAGTCAACACGAAAAGTGGCACATCTCGCAAGAATATTTTTCGCGGCGACTGAGGCAACCGCGACAGAGAGCGAGCGACACACTTCCAAACTCCACTGCCATGTGGCTGTCAACTTCAATTTGACATTCCACGACAAAATTCACGTGGGATGTTCAAACGTCACAACCACCGTGGGATGACAAGCCACATAGCAGCAAGGTGTGTTGGTAGTGGTCACCCAGCGGCGTCACCCGATTCATTACAAGTTACTAGGTATGTAGACAATAATAAAGATGTATTGTTAGGAAGGAAGATCTTGACAATCACACAATCCACGGAAAAAGCAAAACTCAGCACAAAGAGAGCTACGCACTGTATTACTAACAGCTACAAGAACACCACCTCCAACTACTTTATTTGCAGAGGCCAAGTCCCGATGAAAACGGTACATATTAAAATCAAGGGATATTTCCGAGTTTAAAATGTTACGTTACTATTTAACCAGGTTTCCTTAAGACATATAAATACATCTTCGCTGAGTTGTAACGATAAAAAGAGCTTTTCAAGCTTGTCCTTAACCCTCTTACATTTTGGTAACATACTGAAATATTTGAAGTTAAGCTACAGTCATGAAATCTTATACTAGTTTGTAGGTTGCGGTCTTCCCGGTGCACATAAGGACTTCCTTCTTCTTGAGCTGAATGGTTTAATAAGTACTCCAGGTGGCCAAGCTTCAGGATTCAAAATAGTATCACAATTTGAGGGCACTGTAAGCTTGAAAGAAGCTACCACTCTGTCCTCCACATTGTCCTTAGTTAATTTGTAGCAACTAATAACTTTAACAGCTGGCACAAATTTTTTACAAACGTAGTTTTTTTGGTATTCCGCAGTTTTATGGTAGCTTAGGCGCGAAATAGAGATCTCCTTTGGAGGAGATACGATGTCAAGTGTTGGGGCTTCGTCATCCGAAATCCGAGTAGCCACAGCCGAGTTGTCAACACCAGATGAGGGCGGAAGACTGGGCGATTGATTATTTTCGATTTTAGGGATCGCCCCCCGATTTATTGATGAGGGTCCCAGAAAGCTATCACATGTCACAGGTAATTCATTACTAACCATATGCTGAGTTGCTGCTGAAGGCACGGGAGAATTAGAACACGAGGTAGTAGTGCTAGAACCAGCAGCAAGGTTCGGGGTTTTAAGAGCCGATAACTTTGTCAGCGATTTGCTACGAGTAAGGATACAAGGCCTTTGTACAGGCGTAATTGAGCCACTAATGCATTCCTTCGGAGCTGTCGGCGTAAGTAATTGCGTCCGGTTATTCACGTCAGTGATATTCACTGAAGCCAGAGTTTTGGGTGACGCGTCCTCTGTAAATCGCAACAGGGTCTCGAATTCCAGACATGCACTTGAGCACTTAGTTTGAAGCTGTTGAAGCTCCTCCACGAGCGATTTTATTGTTTTATCAGCTAATTGCAGACTGGAAACATATGTTGACAAAGAGTATCTCCTGCAAGAATCACAATACCAGTACACGCCGTTACCAGCCTTATTGATCAGGTCGGCTGAAGAACCTTTAAAGTTAACACATGCCGAATGATAGGAAAGCTCACAAAAGCCAAAGCAAAGGACTATAGGGCACTGCACGACATGCTGGAAATTTCTAGTTTTATTTATTTATAATTATTATTGACTTTCTTTAGTTTTTAACGATTTAATACAATTAATTCTTAAATTTGAAATTAATTATTTAATATTATTAATATTATTATTATTTTCCAAAATTTGGGAAAGTTCTAATGTTTCCATCTAAATACCTCGTAGGGTTAAACTATATTTCAAAATTGTATTTTCAGGCTGCCTACCTTCGGGCGGATCAATAAGAATTGTCATTAAATAGAATAAATCGCAAGTTTTGTTCAATTTGCCTATCCTAAGGCGCACAATTAAATGTCACTTAAACAAATTGATCAACTCCTAATCAATTTAATTGAAAATAAGAGTATTAACTATGGACTCGATAGCCAGAGAAAATTGAAGAGGGAAATCATAAGAAGAAACAGATGCTGAAGACGAAGTCATAGTGGAAAAGAAATCCGCGAACAAATTGGAAATGGATTCCAGTGTTGAACTTTGTTTATCATTCCAGTACATGGTGCTAGGAAAGTGCAGGAATGACTTTAGATGATTAATATATGACCAGAATGGTTTTGTCTGGTTGGAATGATGTTACTACTCTATGTGCGTGAAGTGATTTTTCCTTGAGCTTTCAATTAATAATTTCGTGGAGGCATGGTTTTCATTATAAGAGTCAGAATCACCAGTCAATCTAAACTTTTGGTGAAGTTTGTTCTTAATCTTTAGAGTTTCTAAGATGCCACGGCTTTCCAGAAGTTGAACATGAGCGGCTGATGGCATTTCAGTATTTTTGGAAAGCTCATGCTGATGTCCAACAACAGAAGGAGATGATGGGGGTCAGGAGCTACATAGGAGTGAGTTGCAGCAGCTACGTGAATATGCCCAGTATCAATGTTCGACATTACAAGATCTAGCATCCGATTGTTTATATTTGGAACATAAGTCAATTGGTTAAGCGCGTGAATGCGCTGGCAGGCTAGCATTGCGGTGTCGTGGGGCGGGTTAATTTCCCCAGCACGAGGACCCACTACAAAAAATTTCGCACTCACGAATTTGATGGTCAATTAATCAAGAGGCGACCGAAGTCGCAAAAAGTGTAGATAACTACACCGAGGGAGATAGTACTTGTTCCGAGAACAAGTGGAACCTGAAAAGAAAGGCGGACTTGGGGTAACGTCGTCATTACCCGACAAAGCTCATGGTCCACAAATGAAAGAGGGGGTGATGGAGCCCCTTCGCACCCACCCAACCGAAATAAATCCATATTTTGTTGCAGTGGCCAGGTATTCCTCTTCTGAGTGGAAAACTCATACAACTTGACTTGTATAAACTTTCCCATCAGAAGGGGAGTACCCCGGTGACCAATTTATGCCATAGAATTATACAATTTGATTGCATAATGCTATGCCATAAAGAGGCACTCTGCTTGGGTTGAGTGGCCCAAGCTTGTTTACAATGTTTACGTCGTACACAAAATACAATGACATTGCACAACCATTTAAATTAAAAATCTAATTAATTTTTTTCTCAAGGTATCAAAATTATTATTCACTCACCTTTGGCATTTCGCTGAGTCTTGTAAGCATTCTCTAAAGACATATCATGATCACTACATACTCAATGTTTAGACTTAGGTACATAAAAGTTGTGAATGGGCAATTTCAGGAAAAGCATTGTGAAAGGAATGATCTTCCGTTTGTTCAACAAGTGAATTAGAGGTATTACTTTTTTGGTGCTTATGCATTTCCAACGCTAGAAACCCATACACATCTAAAAAGTGATACCTGTATGAATAATGTGCTTAATAACCAAACGGAAATTTTTACGCCACTCCTTTTAGAGACCTTGTCATTAAAAAAACCGTTCACAACTGCTGAGTCCGTAAGCATAAATATATTGTACGCAGTCATTTAGATTTTTTTCCTTTGGAGAATAAATACAAGACTAAGCATAACGCGTCAATTGATACTTAGCAAAAAAAACAATTACATTTTTTATTTCAATGATTCTAGGATGTTTTCAGTGGTTTGAAAATTGACATTTATGGTAGTTATTATTGGGATATGCTCTTGGTAATGCCTTATATACTGTATGCTAGTTATATGTATTGTTTAAGTTTTAGTGTTTAACTTGCTTCATGTTAGTTATATGTTCTCACGTGTTTAAAGTAAATAGTAAGAGTCTTCGTGGGGTGTACAAATGTCTTGACCAAAGCCGCAAATTCTACATAGGAAACAAATATTTGTCCAAATAATACGAATGGGTACATTAAAAATTCTTGAAGCTGAGGTGAAGAGCTTAAAAGAAACTGTCAAAGCTATCCATGCTCTAAGATTGCAAATTGAACGAAAGCAAAGAACGCAAAACACCACGAAAGAATTGACAAATACTCGAAGGAACCGCAGAATCAAATTGGCACGTTTGAGTAATGTTGGTGGTTTAACATTGAAAATTTTAGAAAGCCAATTGCTTATGGCTAAACAAAAACTCAGCGGAAACATATGACAACCAACTAAAATCGTTTGCTCACAACTTAAACTTTTTATCTCCGAGAGCGTATAAATATGTAAGCAATACTCCCAGTGACTATCTACCACAAAATCTACTTTAAGAAGGTGGTATGAAAAAATTGATTGGCCTCCAGGTTTTACAAGAGAATCATTTGCATCCACAAAGAAAGCTGTGAATTCAGCTGAGAAAGACAGTAAAAATATCATGGTGAACGTTGTTTTTGATGAAACCCACATCAGGCAGCAAATACAGTGGGATGGCAAAAAATCGCATGAATTTGTTGATTTCAGCGATGGAAAAAATTCGGACATCGTTGCTACACAGATTTTGTTCCTTTTGAATATCTGCGTAAATAAGCTGTGGAAAATCCCTCTTGCTTATTTTCCAATCACAAGCTTATCTGCTGAGCAGAAAGTCAACCTAACATCACGTTGCGCTCAAAATTTATAGAATTATTGGCATGACATTTGATTGAGCTGCAACCTACCTAACACTGACAAAACTGCATGGTTCCAATGTGCGAGATATTTCTTCCAGCATATGTGTAATAATTGAAGGCAGCCAATATATTCTAAATCCAGACCCTTGTCATATGCTAAAGCTTGTTCGTAATCCTTTGGCCGATTGGGGAACAGTTATGGACCAAGATCGTAAAGAAATCAAGTGGAATTTCTTCAAGGCTCTGATGCATTTACAAGAAAGTGAGGACTTACAATTTGGCAACAAGCTACGCATAGCACATATTTTTTTTCCACCCAAAATATAAAATTTCGATTCGATGTTTAGACGTTGAGTTCGTCTATAGTAGATGCCTTAGACTTTTGTCGAAAAATCCTTCAGCTGCCAGGGTTTATTGGAATTGAAGAGAATGAATGAATGAATTAACAAAGCTAATTTAAAGTCAAATGAAATTATTAAATTTCTGGATTAAATATTCAAACATAAAATTTTGTAGACATATCTAAAATTTTAAACTTTGACGCCAAACATGCCTAAAACATTCTAGCTTTTCCACAACGCCCTTGTACTTTGTGTGAAATATTGTTTATTTTTGCTGACATCTTATAGCCTTTGCTGGGAACTGTTCCAGAGCATATCTACTAAATATAGGGTGATTCATAACAAGTGTACACAATTTTGTCGAAAAAAAACGTAGTTTTTGTGAAGATTGGGCTGTAATATTTATTTATTAAAAAATTTGACCCCTTACAATTAAATATGAAACATTACTTCGGGCATATTTGCACTTCGTGCTGCTTTACAGTCTATTGACTTATTGAAGACATAGTTTGGAAATCGGATAATTTCACGAAATGGACCCATAAATTGACCGGCGAGATCGTGTGAGTTGACTCCTTGTGACTTCTTCCTTTGGGGATTTCTGAAGGATCGTGTTTACGCTGATGCTCCTCAGACTACTGAAGCATTAAAAAACAATATTCGAGCTAACATACGCCTAATAACGCCGCAAATGTGCGAAAATGTCATCGAAAATTACAATCATTGTTTTAGTTTGTAAAGTAGCACGGGGTGCACATATGCCCGAAATAATGTTTTATGTTTAATTGTAAGGGACCAAATTTTTATAATAAATAAACATTACAGCTCAATCTTCACAAAAACCATATTTTTTTCCATGAAAATGTGTACACTTGCTATGAATCACCCTATAGTAGCTGCAATTAGAACAAATTTTATTTCTTACGGTACTTATAGAGTAGAATTGGTCTAAAAGTGCAGATGTATGGTAAAATAAAACTAAAATTTGCAAGCGATTGAACCAACACATGGTAAACTTAAATCCGTCTTTTACGCGTTTATTTGCCTCTCTTTTCATTTTGACAGCTGATCAATTGCAGGTGCTAGTTGGTTGGAGAGATTATTTTTAGGAAGTTATCTTTTCTATATCCCCACCATTTCTTATTGCTCTGAGATTTCGTATCCATTCTCTCTGACATCTGCGGGAGCAACCAAAGCTCACGTAAGATAGGAAGCCATATGACAGCAGTGCTTACTACCCCACACATCACCACTAGTAAGCCGACTTTGCTCGCTAGCTTATATGGCAGTTTATGAAGAGTTGTGGAGGTGCCCACGAAAATTCGTGGTTTTGCACGGTTTCGAGACGGGCTTCTATAGTAAAATCCAAAAGGTCCATGGTGAACAGAATAGCGCTCCTCGTGAAGTGAAAATTATTTCAATTCTTATACCCGTTTAATTTTTATCGCGTTCCAAAGTGTATATAGCATTTGTTTACTTCTCAAGGCTTAGCTATCAGTGGAAGATGCAAAACATGTGCTTCATTGGCTCATCTTGGAAAGTGCAGGAGTACAGTGGACAGTGCAAGGTGAATTTTAAGCGTGCACGGAATGCGTTCCGTTCATTTTGTATATTACACGATAAAGGGATGCATCAGACTACGACTATTTAGCCGCCCTTCTGTCGCAAGTTACGCATGGTTAAATGGAAGCCCGCACACTGCGGTTTTCGGCAATTTTGTCCAGTTCAGCAATCGCAGGAATTCGCGATTTTTCGTAAAACCGGTATAGTAGGTAGTTTTTGTGATACTCGCGCAGGCGCACATCATTTGGGCATTTGACGCTGACGTGCACGGAAGTTTCTTGCATAGCGCACAGATGAGTTAGCGCATGTGTTCCTGGCAAAGACATACCTTCAAATGAGCATATTAGTTCTGCGCATGCCTGAAGTTCCTTCGCAAATCTTGTCGCAGTGTGTTCGTATTTGCGTCTAAAAATCGCTGGTTACGACAGGAAAATCGCAATGTGGCCGAACCCATAAGCATTTACTAATGCCGCAATTGGCTGACAGTTCAGGAAAGCTTGTCCAATAGTAGGCCAACCAAAAAATATGCAAATTGTTACCATATGGCTTCCTATCTTACGTGAGCTTTGGGTGTATACCTTATCACAGATCAATGCACTAAGGGATGGATCAGACTACAACTAAATAGACGCACTACTGTCGCAAGTTACACAGGGTTAAATTTAAGCGGGCACACTGCGATTTGTGACAATTTTCGATTTTTCCTAAAACCAGATTACTAGGAAGTTTTTGTGATATACGCGCAGGCGCACATCATTTGGACAATTGACACTGGCGTGCAAGGAAGTTTCTTGTATAGCGCACAAACGAGTTAGCGCATGCATTCCTGGGAAAGACATATCTTCAAATGAGCATATTAGTTCTGCACACGCCTGAAGCTCCTTTGCAAATCTTGTTGCAGTATGTTTATATTTGCGTCTAAAACTTGCTCGCTATGACAGTAAAACCCTAAGAGAAAGAAAGAAGAGGAGTTATACCAGCGCCATCTTAATGTAATGGCCGGATTCGTGTAATCGATGACGTATTTCTTAAGGGCTAAGATGGCGGCGGTACATCAGATGTGCAGTTTTATCAGTGAAGTGACATTTATTTGCATCTCGAACGCTTAAAATCGACAATCGGTGTTAAAAATAAATTTGTAAGGCAAACCCGTGTGACTTTATCAGTTAAATTTCGGTGAGCGTAGCTCGAATAACTGCTCCAACGAAAGTAATAGTTTGCACTTCCATAAATCGCTTAAAATATGAGAAATTACGTGATAAAGTTGGTGCCGTAAGTTCAAAAGTTTTCAAGTGAAGTGTCGCATTCTCACGAAAAGTGAATTGTTAATAATGTTTAAGTGTAATCGATGGCAGATATTTTTATGAGACTCGCTTAACAATCATGTAAATCGGATGCGTAAAGTTATATTTAACTTGGTTTGTTTTACTGGCCCCGAGTGAGTGTTCGATATGTGTAAACAAACTTAGTACGGACGTCATTTTAGTTTATCTTTCCAATGAATGATCGTTGATGTAAGAAATAAAGATGCTCTCAGCATACATAGCTAAATTACTGTTGCGCGACACGTTCCGTGGTAATTTTCGAAGTGCATATGTTATAACTTTCACCGTAGAAGCTTTTAATTTATAGCTGCAAAAGTTTTTTTAAGGTTTAGCATATTTCTACGAAGAGTTCAGTAACTGTAAAATCTAATAAGCCCTTCTCAGGGCTGCATAATTCCTTTGTTTGTTTTAGTTGTTTCAGGTCCCATCTCCTCCAGCTGGAAAAACGCCGGACCGGTTTTATGGGATGGAATTCATCTCAACAGGTGGACTCCCGACACGAAACTCTATATCTGTATGACTGCATATCCGGGATGGCGAACAATAAATGGCCCTTTTCAGGGGCTTAAAAAGATAAATAAAGTGTAAAAAGCGACTATCAAGTCCAAAAGTCCTTCTCAGGACTAAAAAATATCTTGCTTTCTTCTTAATCGTTTCAGGTCCGATCGCCTCCAGCTGGATAGACTCCGGACCCGCTAAGATTCCTGGAACGGATTCGATTCGATAGTGTGATCCGAGAGACTTTAAATCTATAACGCCTTCAGCTGGAAGGAAGCTGAATCAGATTAGTTTGATAATCAAAATATCGCCCTTCACTAGTATGCAGTGCTGTTGAAGCTTAGTAAAAGCAGGTTTTTTCGGAAGTAATAGCCCTTCGCTAGTATGCAGTGAAAGCAGTTCTTCTTGGATTTTAGCATGTAATGTTGAGCTGAAATATTTTATTGAATAAAAGTTTTACTAATTTCATTTACCTTTTAGGCTTCTCCATAATGATAATACGATTATTGTGAGGATAAGGATAAGGTGGCTTTAATGTCTTAAGTGCACGTTAGGATAAAGATAAGGTGGCTTTCTCGTCTTAGGTGCACGTTACAAATATTTAAATGATTAGGCTTTCACTGGATGTAAATTCTAAACCGATCAAGAATTAAAAACACTGAATTTTTTTTTTAAGATGTACATTACAAATTTATTTAAATCAATCACGACATTTCGATAGTTCTTTGCTTTATCAAATTAACAATTGCTCACACAATAAAGAAAGGAACAAGTACTTATTTGATAAGTGTACGCAGTATCTAAAAGGCTCTCGTGATTAATTTAGCTAAATTTGTATTCGGAATTTTAAAAATTTTTTGCGGCATTTAATTTTCTATGTTCAACTAGATATATAGATAGAAATATTGTTATCTTCATATACTCTTACTACGCAGAACATACTCCAGACGTTTTTAAAAAACTTTGAATATTATAAATTAACTTTTAAGACATTCATTCAAGTTAATTAGTAATATGCTTTATTGAACTCATTCTGATCATTCAAAAACAAACTTATGCGAGTTTGAACAATAAATTTGAATCCAAACATCTCCAAAAAATCAATTTTAATTTATCTTTCATAAAAATTGCTTGAATATGTTCAAAAAGAAGAGCAGTCATAAGTTTCACATCTTGTTTATTTTGACGCCAAATAGATCTACATCGAATATCTACCGTTACATGTTGACATTCGATAAAAGTGGTAAAAGTCCAGTTCGTGATTGATTTCAAACCGTCTAGAAATTGAATTTATCGAAAATTGTGGTTTAATATACAGGCGAAGTACATTTACCTTTTCTTCATATAGCGGAAATTATAAATCGAAGCTGATTATGAATTGGATTTACTTCGATTTAAGTTTTCGCCATATAAATTTTTTCGAATTAGTGAGTTGACTTTAAATCTGTTTTGAGTTATCGAAGTTTTCTCCCTCAATTACCATTTGTTTAGTATAGTGTCTTAAAGTGTGTTAAAGAAAAAAGAAAACATTTCTTTTAATCTTACGTTGAGCGGAATCGATTTTCGACCATTATTGTTCGGTCATCCTCAGCGCTGAGGAGGACCGAATGAAAATGGTCGAAAATTGATTCCGATGAATAAATATATAACCGTCAAATTAAAAGGGAGGCTTTTCTTTGATTATTATTGATATTTTTTCCGTTATATGCATGTTATTCAAACAAATATCAATTTTAAAGGAAAGAACGCAAATTTCTAATCCCACCGCGTTTTGGAATCGGTGTGATTAATTAACTTCAGTTTTAATTGGTGCTGACTTCTTTTCCTCCTTCTTTTATTTAATTGACAATCATAACACAGTTAAATTAAAATTGATATGTTTTTCGTTAAATGCATTTTATTCAAACAAATATCATACACATACTTTCAGGATAAAAGTTTTACAAATACATTACCAATTAGCAGATATAATGAAGTTAGTAAAATTAAAACTAAAAAAAGAAAGTTTGCTTATTGTCAGTACTAAATATAACGATGAGTATATTGTAAAATATCAAACTCTTAATTTTGATGCTTCCCAGACAAGATACGCTAGAAATGAAAAAATTTGAAAAAAATTGCCATTAAAAAGAGTGAAATAAAAAAACTTTTAGAAAAAAAAAGAAAACCGACTTCAAGATGTTCTAAAAAGGATGAGATAAACTTTACAGAACTGGTACCAAATCAATTTCTCCGTTTCAACATAAAAACTTCAAATATATATGCACTATCACGAAAGAAATGGGGGAAAACCTGACATGGCACCGCTTCCATGAAGTTTATTTCATTCTTTTTAGGACACTTTGAAGTCGGTTTTCTATTTTTTCCCAAAATTTTTTTCAAAAGTTACCAACTGTATATTTAGAGTGGTGACGACATAATCCAAAAGGATGGAACTTTTTCTGTACGAGGAATTCTATATAGTTGGGTGATTATTGAGCAACTGAGCGCCACTCATATTCAACACATTTTAATTATTTAATTGAATGATTATCTTTATTAAGTATATCAATATTGGAGTCACTTACAACAATCACATTTCTATGTCTTTGGTATAAACAATCCAAGTAATCCTGATATATAGCATAACATAATTGTATGTCCTCTAATTTTGTCTGCAACCCCTTTGATCGATTCAACCTTCTAGTTTAAAAAATATGCTGTATATTGCCACTAAAAAGAATAAAATAAAACGTTTTAAACGAAAGAAAACAAATTTCAAATCCCACTGAGTTTTGGAATCGGTATGATTCATTAACTTCAGTTTTAATTGGTGCTAACTTCTTTTCTTCCTTCTAAAATATTGCATTAATTACAAACTGGTGTGATGTGGCACCGATTGTTAAAAATCATCTAATCGTTTATACCACATTTTGAAGTCGGTTTTTCCTTTTTCAATAAGTCGACGTTAACTATAGAAAGAAACTAGAATTATAAAATTAACAAATTATTCTCTATTTAGGTATTAAATTCCTTGGCCACAGCATTTAATAATCAAGGTAACCTTTATTCTAATTCATTCCAAAATATTGTTCATCGTATATTAATTGTTTTAGAAGTAAGAATACAATAGATATACCCTCTCACTGTTGCATGCCTGGCTGTCGGTCATCATATATGATCGCAAATATGTTTCATTTTCCGAAAAACGAATCTTTACGACGTAAATGGATCCAAAGTATCCCTCGTAAAGATTTAAAAGTAAGTAAAAATACTTTGGTTTGCAGTCTTCACTTTGATCCAAGTGAAGTTATCCGTGAGGATACTTTGCACTCAGATGGGTCTAAAGTCAAAAGAGGGAGGTGCTCTCTGAAAGGAGATGCTTTTCCCTCAAATTTCTCCGGCTAACCAAAGTGCCCTTCGGAAATACCATCCACCTCGCGAGTCGATCCAGATACGAGACCTGTTACAGAAAACGAAGTTTTTGGGAGTGGAGAGAAAACGTTGCGTCAAGAAGATGAAGTAAAATCTTTGAAAGAAATCATTTCCAATCTACATGAATTATCTGAATTTTGTCATGGTTCATTTCCAATCAGGAATTCAAACTTTTTTTCTTTCAGATAGATTTCAATAGTGAAATTCTGGAAGTATAAAAATCTTTTTCCATTAATTCAAATTTCGAGGTCGAGGTTTATATACAGGGAAACAGAATGAGCAATAAAAAACTTAAACCAATTTCAGGCCCTATGTTTAAATGTAATGCATTCTCAAAAATTAAAAGTTTAATGGCCTACTTAGAAAATTTTGATCCAAATATAATAAGCATTGAAGAAATAGTCGATGCATTTAATGAAAAGGTTCAGGAATCAATTGAAGGCGGAAAAATTGTAGAGGAAAAAATAGAGACAGTCAATTTTTTTTTTTTTAAAATATTATTTTCATCGCGCTTGCATTACGAGGCCGATGATGTTGTGCTTTTTGGAATTTTTCACTCTTATTTTCCTGGCGCCTATAAGTTTTTATGTGATACTAATATTTTGAAAATGCCCCATCCTTATTATTTTAAAAGCCTAACCAGAGGTAATCTTTCCTCTGGTATTTCAGCTACCTATCTAAAGGAAAAGTTTAAATTCTTGGAAGACCATAAGAAATGCATAAATTTGCTAATAGACAAAATTTACATCAAGCCTCAAATATTGTTCAAAGGTAATAAAATAGAAGAAGTGGCTCAGAATACGGTATTTGCAGAGAATATTTCGGATGTTCGCCCTGCTGCAACAGTGCAGGCATTTACGATTACATCCATATTATCTTCTAATAAAGATGTTGTCAGTCTTTACCCTGATAAAAAATAGATGCGCCCTTTCTTTTCGAAACCACCAAGGAGGTTTTAAATTGGTTTTGAGGTGTTTGCCATTATATCGGACAATAATCAAATTAACAGGAAACTTTTAAAGAATTTTCCTCCACAAAAGATTTGCAACCTTTCATTAACTCTCTGTTTGTTCCTGG
Source organism: Odontomyia ornata (assembly GCA_963969285.1). Classification (NCBI taxonomy): domain Eukaryota; kingdom Metazoa; phylum Arthropoda; class Insecta; order Diptera; family Stratiomyidae; genus Odontomyia; species Odontomyia ornata. Next base: position 251,129,637 of record OZ017739.1, read on the forward strand.
AAAGAAACTTTTCTTTCTTTTTGATTCTGTCCATTTATTTAAAAGCGTGTGCAACAATTGGTTGAACCAGAAGGAGCAAACTTTTGTATTCCCAAGCATACATGATTTTTCTCAAAGTAAAACGGCCAAATTTTGTTTTTGAAAAAATATTTACGATCATGAGAAATTTTCTACTCTGAAATTAGCTGTCAAGGCTTTAAATTATTACTTCCCGTCCGATCAGGGCACTTCTGAGTTTATGCTAATGATATTAAAGTGGTGGAATATTGTTAACGTAAAACACCCATACAAGGGCCGCAACTTAAGGAATTCTTTCCAAGAGCCGATAGCTGGAAGTAGTAATGAGCATTATAAATACCTATTAGTTTTCAATCAATGGTTACGTCATTGGGAAAGTAACAGTCATTTCAAAAATTCATCCAAACATAAGTTCACCACTGAAACTCTTACAGCTTTACTTCATTCCTCTACAGGTATACTTTCTCTTTGTGATTACTTGTTAAACGAGCTTAATTTTTCCTACGTTTTACTTAGTAAGTTCCAGACGGATTTGTTAGAAGATCGTTTTAGCAAATACCGGAAAATTAGTGGCTCCAATTTCAATATATCCATACAGCAGATTCTAGAATCGGAAAAAAAGTAAAATTACTAATATTTTAAAATTAAAGTCTTTTCATCGGGGTAATATAAATCTAAAAGATTTCCTTCTTGAGGAAAACGTTAACAACAAATCAAATTCTTTTGAAGTTTGCATTGTTCCAGAAGCAGATGACATTATCGAGCAATCTGAAAATGTCGCTGTCGATGAAGCAACGCTGTCTGCTATAGTTTTCGTAGCTGGATATGCTGGCCGAAAAGTTATTGAAGCAGTAAAATGCGTTTTGTGCCACAATATCCTTCTCTCAAATGAGATCATAGAGTCAATAGACCAAAACAATTCCTTTATAAATTTAAATAGAGAAGGCCTGAAATATCCATCTCAATTTTCATTAGAAATAGGTACTTCAGCCTATCAAATTTTTCAAACAATGATATCAGAGGATTTTCAAGATTTATTTTTACAACAAAAACATCATAGAAAATATTTTTTTTCCATTATTTATAAATATATTGAAGACCCTACAGATGAGATTGATGTTTGTTGCAGCGGTAATAACAGTATTTCTTTAGCAAGGAAAGTAATTTTCACATGGTGCAACATATTTATGAATAACAATTGCAAAAACCTCAATGACGCATTTCAATGTTTTAATGATAAAGCTAAGACACGCAAATTGAAAATACTGGGCGTTAGGTAAATTACCATTCAGACACAATCATCACCTGACGTCAAGGCGTTGTGATCATCAGTTAGAACAGTTAGAGCTAGTTTTAAAGCTAAGTTAAATCTTGTATCTTCAATATTTTTGCTGCACTATTGAAATTTCAGCATATCATGATTGCCCGTTCCCAAGAACAGGTCAATTGCACTCAATCAGACTAAGCTGATCCAGATTCCTTGCAGTCGGAGGCGATATGACCTGAAACAACTCAAAACAATGCAAGGTATTTGTAGCCCTGATAAGGGCTTATTTTACTTCATAATCCCATTTTTAACTCTTTGTTTATTTTTTAGGACCCTGAAAAGGGCCATTTATAGTTCGCACACCACGGATATGCAGCGGCACAGACACACAGCAAGCCCGAAGTCGATCTTGTACGAGGCAATGTGTTCTGAAATGACTCGTTAAGTAAATTCCCATCAATTAGAACATTTACAGCTACTTATCGAGTTAAGTTAAATTTTGCATTTTTAATATTTATGCTGCACCATTGAAATTTCAGCATCCGATAATTGACGAATAGAATAGACGAATTATATTCCTCAAATTAAGCCGATCCAGCTTCCTTCCAGCTAGAGGTGGTAGAACCTGAAATGAGTGAAAACAAAGTAAGGTATTTTTTAGCCCTGAGAAGGGCTTATTGGACTTATAGTCGATTTTTTGCTCTTTGTTTATTTTTTTTAAGGCCCTGAAAAGGGCCATTTATAGTTCGCCATCCGGGATATGCAGCAAAACCACTCTAAAGTTTCTCGCTAGGAGTCCTACTATTGAATGGGATTCCAACCCATTGAAATTTCAGCATCCGATAATTGACGGATAGAATAGATGAATTATATTCTCAAATCAAGCTGATCCAGCTTCCTTCCACCTGGAGGCAGTGGGACCTGAAACGATTAAAACAAAGTAAGGTATTATTCCAATAAGCCCTTCTCAGGGCTTATTGGACTTGAAAATCGCTTATTACTCTTTGTTTATTTTTTTAAGGCCCTGAAAAGGGCCGTTTATAGTTCTCCATCCCGGATATGCAGGAACATTGCTCTAAAGTGTCTCGCCAGGAGTGCTACTATTGAATGGAATTTCAACCCATTGAAATTTCAGCATCCGATAATTGACACACTTCCAAACTCCACTGCCATGTGGCTGTCAACTTCAATTTGACATTCCACGACAAAATTCACGTGGGATGTTCAAACGTCACAACCACCGTGGGATGACAAGCCACATAGCAGCAAGGTGTGTTGGTAGTGGTCACCCAGCGGCGTCACCCGATTCATTACAAGTTACTAGGTATGTAGACAATAATAAAGATGTATTGTTAGGAAGGAAGATCTTGACAATCACACAATCCACGGAAAAAGCAAAACTCAGCACAAAGAGAGCTACGCACTGTATTACTAACAGCTACAAGAACACCACCTCCAACTACTTTATTTGCAGAGGCCAAGTCCCGATGAAAACGGTACATATTAAAATCAAGGGATATTTCCGAGTTTAAAATGTTACGTTACTATTTAACCAGGTTTCCTTAAGACATATAAATACATCTTCGCTGAGTTGTAACGATAAAAAGAGCTTTTCAAGCTTGTCCTTAACCCTCTTACATTTTGGTAACATACTGAAATATTTGAAGTTAAGCTACAGTCATGAAATCTTATACTAGTTTGTAGGTTGCGGTCTTCCCGGTGCACATAAGGACTTCCTTCTTCTTGAGCTGAATGGTTTAATAAGTACTCCAGGTGGCCAAGCTTCAGGATTCAAAATAGTATCACAATTTGAGGGCACTGTAAGCTTGAAAGAAGCTACCACTCTGTCCTCCACATTGTCCTTAGTTAATTTGTAGCAACTAATAACTTTAACAGCTGGCACAAATTTTTTACAAACGTAGTTTTTTTGGTATTCCGCAGTTTTATGGTAGCTTAGGCGCGAAATAGAGATCTCCTTTGGAGGAGATACGATGTCAAGTGTTGGGGCTTCATCATCCGAAATCCGAGTAGCCACAGCCGAGTTGTCAACACCAGATGAGGGCGGAAGACTGGGCGATTGATTATTTTCGATTTTAGGGATCGCCCCCCGATTTATTGATGAGGGTCCCAGAAAGCTATCACATGTCACAGGTAATTCATTACTAACCATATGCTGAGTTGCTGCTGAAGGCACGGGAGAATTAGAACACGAGGTAGTAGTGCTAGAACCAGCAGCAAGGTTCGGGGTTTTAAGAGCCGATAACTTTGTCAGCGATTTACTACGAGTAAGGATACAAGGCCTTTGTACAGGCGTAATTGAGCCACTAATGCATTCCTTCGGAGCTGTCGGCGTAAGTAATTGCGTCCGGTTATTCACGTCAGTGATATTCACTGAAGCCAGAGTTTTGGGTGACGCGTCCTCTGTAAATCGCAACAGGGTCTCGAATTCCAGACATGCACTTGAGCACTTAGTTTGAAGCTGTTGAAGCTCTTCCGCGAGCGATTTTATTGTTTTATCAGCTAATTGCAGACTGGAAACATATGTTGACAAAGAGTATCTCCTGCAAGAATCACAATACCAGTACACGCCGTTACCAGCCTTATTGATCAGATCGGCTGAAGAACCTTTAAAGTTAACACATGCCGAATGATAGGAAAGCTCACAAAAGCCAAAGCAAAGGACTATAGGGCACTGCACGACATGCTGGAAATTTCTAGTTTTATTTATTTATAATTATTATTGACTTTCTTTAGTTTTTAACGATTTAATACAATTAATTCTTAAATTTGAAATTAATTATTTAATATTATTAATATTATTATTATTTTCCAAAATTTGGGAAAGTTCTAATGTTTCCATCTAAATACCTCGTAGGGTTAAACTATATTTCAAAATTGTAGTTTCAGGCTGCCTACCTTCGGGCTGATCAATAAGAATTGTCATTAAATAGAATAAATCGCAAGTTTTGTTCAATTTGCCTATCCTAAGGCGCACAATTAAATGTCACTTAAACAAATTGATCAACTCCTAATCAATTTAATTGAAAATAAGAGTATTAATTATGGACTCGATAGCCAGAGAAAATTGAAGAGGGAAATCATAAGAAGAATCAGATGCTGAAGACGAAGTCATAGTGGAAAAGAAATCCGCGAACAAATTGGAAATGGATTCCAGTGTTGAACTTTGTTTATCATTGCAGTACATGGTGCTAGGAAAGTGCAGGAATGACTTTAGATGATTAATATATGACCAGAATGGTTTTGTCTGGTTGGAATGATGTTACTACTCTATGTGCGTGAAGTGATTTTTCCTTGAGCTTTCAATTAATAATTTCGTGGAGGCATGGTTTTCATTATAAGAGTCAGAATCACAAGTCAATCTAAACTTTTGGTGAAGTTTGTTCTTAATCTTTAGAGTTTCTAAGATGCCACGGCTTTCCAGAAGTTGAACATGAGCGGCTGATGGCATTTCAGTATTTTTGGAAAGCTCATGCTGATGTCCAACAACAGAAGGAGATGATGGGGGTCAGGAGCTACATAGGAGTGAGTTGCAGCAGCTACGTGAATATGCCCAGTATCAATGTTCGACATTACAAGATCTAGCATCCGATTGTTTATATTTGGAACGTAATTCAATTGGTTAAGGGAAGGTTGGGAAAGAAAATTCGACAGTTATACAGACTGTCGATTAGAAGACAAGATACAAATAGATGATACTAAGTCCCGTCCTACGGAAGAAAGATTGAAGTCACCACAAATAATAATACGTGAAGTGGGATGAAGCGAAAGACAAAAAGGTGATAGTGAGTCAAATAGAGAATCATAAAAGTCAAAAGAAGAGTTACAGGGAAGATAGATGCAGAATATGAGCAAAGGGGCGGAACGAGTATTGATTTTGCCAAGTACGTGCTCGGATAAGTCTGGGGGCTGAAAATTGTCACAGAGCTCACTGGTAAGATTTTTAGCAACAGCAATCAGTACTTCACCACCATCAGATTTCATTGTCAGATTGATTTGGGAAAAATTCCAAGCTTTGAATATCACTCCTTAACCAACTCTCAGTTAAGCAAATAATATTGTCATTAGCAAGAATGTACTCGTATGAAACGCTAAGGCTATGCAATTTAGTCCACAAGCCTCTTACATTTTGAAACAATAATATAAGTTAATATTATTTAAAGTTTTAGTGTCTGTTATGCATTGATTTTTCGATGTGAAGTTCTCAGAAAATTCCGCCTTCTGGGAGGATTGTAAGGCTTGACTAAAGTTCCATCCGGCCAAAAATTTTTATTCAACAAACCGTTACATTCTGCTGGAGCAGTAGTTTTGAAGAAAGTGATCTGACGATGAGGAAGATTTTCTATTGTTAACTTAACACAGTCTAATATGGGAAAAGATGATCCAAGCTTACGCTTCACATATTTAGTTAACATTTCGACAGTAGTTTTATATGCTAGCCTCGAAACAAATACCTGCACTGGAGGAGCGACAGTATGTATGATACACATCAAATCAGATTCATATGATTTTTGAGCATTTTGAATGAGTGCATAAGCGTAGCAGCATAATTTCAATGCAAGGGAACATCATAGTAGGCAATAAGAGTTCCAAGCATTATTGACTTCAAAAATACTGATGGGCCGCAAGTCCCATGAGGACATGAAAAGACTGGAAAAATGAAATCGAATTGCTGTAGAAAAGAGATCCTATAGATGAGATGGACAGGGGTCAAGAGAAAAACCGATGCACACAAAAAAAGAATGGCGTATTGACTCAATCTTACGAAGAATATATCACCATGAAATAAGATCAATTGATTCTCGAGCAACTAACAATGACTTCCTCCTAATCAAGATTTGTTTATCACAATAGCAACCTAGACGTAAATATTCTAGGCTTAATGTTAATCGTGACGAGCATATAACATTTAAAGTAAGGTGTATAAATGCCGACTATAACTGTAGGGAAAGTAGTAAGAATTTTATTGTAAATAAATACTTACCAACCACCAAATAAATTAACCGATTGTAAGGTAGCGCGTTAGATTCAACGCTCAACTTATCAAATAAAGACCGCTACACATATAGCTCAAGAGATAGCATATCGGCTAAACAGACAGGGCATCCGTTTAAAAGACAGCTACATAGACAGCTTACCAGCGAAATAGCCGGCTTTATTAGCTCAATAATTGGCACAACAGACAGCATATCATCTGAATAACAGGGCATCAGCTAAAAAGAGGGCTCAACAGAAAGCATGACACTTAAGATAGGCAGCTAATCAGCAAAAACGATAGCCAAACAGATAGTTTTACAGATAAAGAGATAGCTAATTAGCCTATAAGCAATCTATTGTAGCCCAGCAGTACTCGGAAAAATTCTAAGAAAATACAGAGCAATGTGTCATTTCCTGTCACTGACTCCTCCTCCTGTAAGCTTGATGGCTCAAATCTTAACTCCATAGTAATTTCTTATCTTTCAATTTAAATCATGAGAGTAAGCAACATTACAGCATCAAAGGGTGAAACATGTTAACTTATACAATCGAATTATCAGCACATATTGAACTTGAATCCCCCTCCATCCACAAATTTATAGAAGTGAATATATATGCTGGTGTAATAAATATACATCTTTAGTTTTACTACTAGAAGCAGTCATTTAAAATGATCGGAACAGCTCCAGTAAATTTGTCAGCTAATCAGAAGCATGAAAAAGCCAGCCAGACTGATAAGGCTTCTTCAGACAGAATAGTGAACAAGAAAGGGAAGAAACTAAAAAAGAATCGAGAGATCGATGAGAAAAACCTCTTGCTGAACTATGCATACTATCTTGATGAAGGTTTCCGCAAAATCAAAGTTATACTTGGATTTGACTCGCTGACATTTGAAGCAAAAATAATCTACCGATGCAGTGGATATAATCAGTTGGAGTTAGATAACAGTCAATGGAGTTTCACTTCGTCACATATCTCATTGATCTCAAGGATAGGGTAGATGAATTCCCTGCCAATTAGCTTGGACTTCTTGAACTCTTCTACATACCTTTTGCAGGTGAGAGACTAATACTAAAACATCCCGAGCTCTTCACGCTTTTCATCTTGATGGATTTTTTTAACATCGTCATGCAGTACAACAATTTTCTTACCGATTGTGTGAAGAAATACTCCGACCAATATTGTGCAAGATGCAGGAAAAATAACGTACTTTAACTGGATATCAACCATTTCTTCACTCCAACTCAAACGTAGACTATTTTATGAAATACCAGTACTTCGTAATGATCTCATTTTCCATGTGATGAAGAAAAATACTACAAACGCTATAAACAATATTTTACTTCACTAAAAGGAATTATTCATTAGAAAATTGTGCATTGAGACTTCGTAAACATCATACTATACTATTGTGAAAGACTTGGTAACCAAATATAATCTCTTTAGTCTATAAAATACTGAAGTTTATTGAGAAACAGATCTTCTTCTAAATTGCACTGGACAAACTAGAACATGAATGTATGATAACTTGAACGCAGCACGTCGTTTTTTCTACCACTAGACTACATATTATTCTACGGTTTATTATGAGGTTTCTAAAGTTCAGCGAAACCGTGGTCCTAAGTACATCTATTCAAAAGCAAAATTCTGGTAAACGACGTCAATCAAACTCATAAGACTACGCTTCAACGCTATAAGATCTATTACAATGGTCATCCGATGCTTCATGGAAGAATACCGTGATATTTTTCCTGAACATCAAATACCTATCAAGAATTATATGCTTATCTAATAAACAAGGAATACACTATCAAATATGTGAATGGTCCAACTTAATACGACATCAGGCACTGCTACATGCATTTGTCATTTATATAATAGAGATACAAGAAATGTTTACACACTAATATAACAGTACATACCCCTGCAGCCTCGAGTACATACGGCAAAGTAATAATTCATAGCACCAGATAGTATAAACAGTCCAATCAAAACTAGGACCATCTGGTGGTCAGCGCTGTCAGAATGAAAAATTTTATCATCGATATCCAATTTGAATCGGGAAGTGCTTATCAATTATTCACCCTCCATTCTGGATCTTTCATCATACCAAGCCCCTCTTCAAAAAAGTACAACCAAAACGATATTGGAATTGAAAGTTAACAGTTTGCGCTAGAATGAAGGGGACATAAGTTACAATGACATGCCAAGAATATTGAGTACAAATTGTACAGTATACATTAAAGGAGATGTGAGAGGACTGATTATACATCAGTACGATTCTACAGCAGAAATAGTCAAGCTGATTAAACCTTAGTCAATTTACAGGGAAGTTCTAATCAGATGCTTACTCTGCCTTCGGTGGATTACCATGATCTCAACTTAGATGTTCGGTAATGTTCATAACTTTTCTAATTTTGATTTAAGTCAATTATATTTGATTTTTGCATTTGCTCATCTAGCGCTTATTGGTCGACAGGTTATTAGCTGCGCTAACTAAGCCAACAAGGCTAATGCACGAATGATGTGAAAAGAATTTTATGTGAAGATGGAAAAACTTTTATAACTTTTTATTTTACTGGGAGAAATGCATGAAAAATTATTTTTGAGATTTCGTCATCTCAAAAATAATTTTTCATGAATTTCTCCCAGTAAAATAAAAAGTTATAAAAGTTTTTCCAGCTTCACATAAGTTAACTTAACTTGAATATTGTCCAATATACTATAGAATTCATAAATATACTCGTATAAAGCGATTTATAAGATGTGCTGTTAAAAATTGTATCAACATTGATTTATACGATATGTGGTGCTTCGTTGAATTATCGAGTTCACGGAGTATACAGATAAAACACTTCAGGGATTGGCTTGTTCGGAGGAAATAATTTGAAGTAAAATAGTCAACACGAAAAGTGGCACATCTCGCAAGAATATTTTTCGCGGCGACTGAGGCAACCGCGACAGAGAGCGAGCGACACACTTCCAAACTCCACTGCCATGTGGCTGTCAACTTCAATTTGACATTCCACGACAAAATTCACGTGGGATGTTCAAACGTCACAACCACCGTGGGATGACAAGCCACATAGCAGCAAGGTGTGTTGGTAGTGGTCACCCAGCGGCGTCACCCGATTCATTACAAGTTACTAGGTATGTAGACAATAATAAAGATGTATTGTTAGGAAGGAAGATCTTGACAATCACACAATCCACGGAAAAAGCAAAACTCAGCACAAAGAGAGCTACGCACTGTATTACTAACAGCTACAAGAACACCACCTCCAACTACTTTATTTGCAGAGGCCAAGTCCCGATGAAAACGGTACATATTAAAATCAAGGGATATTTCCGAGTTTAAAATGTTACGTTACTATTTAACCAGGTTTCCTTAAGACATATAAATACATCTTCGCTGAGTTGTAACGATAAAAAGAGCTTTTCAAGCTTGTCCTTAACCCTCTTACATTTTGGTAACATACTGAAATATTTGAAGTTAAGCTACAGTCATGAAATCTTATACTAGTTTGTAGGTTGCGGTCTTCCCGGTGCACATAAGGACTTCCTTCTTCTTGAGCTGAATGGTTTAATAAGTACTCCAGGTGGCCAAGCTTCAGGATTCAAAATAGTATCACAATTTGAGGGCACTGTAAGCTTGAAAGAAGCTACCACTCTGTCCTCCACATTGTCCTTAGTTAATTTGTAGCAACTAATAACTTTAACAGCTGGCACAAATTTTTTACAAACGTAGTTTTTTTGGTATTCCGCAGTTTTATGGTAGCTTAGGCGCGAAATAGAGATCTCCTTTGGAGGAGATACGATGTCAAGTGTTGGGGCTTCGTCATCCGAAATCCGAGTAGCCACAGCCGAGTTGTCAACACCAGATGAGGGCGGAAGACTGGGCGATTGATTATTTTCGATTTTAGGGATCGCCCCCCGATTTATTGATGAGGGTCCCAGAAAGCTATCACATGTCACAGGTAATTCATTACTAACCATATGCTGAGTTGCTGCTGAAGGCACGGGAGAATTAGAACACGAGGTAGTAGTGCTAGAACCAGCAGCAAGGTTCGGGGTTTTAAGAGCCGATAACTTTGTCAGCGATTTGCTACGAGTAAGGATACAAGGCCTTTGTACAGGCGTAATTGAGCCACTAATGCATTCCTTCGGAGCTGTCGGCGTAAGTAATTGCGTCCGGTTATTCACGTCAGTGATATTCACTGAAGCCAGAGTTTTGGGTGACGCGTCCTCTGTAAATCGCAACAGGGTCTCGAATTCCAGACATGCACTTGAGCACTTAGTTTGAAGCTGTTGAAGCTCCTCCACGAGCGATTTTATTGTTTTATCAGCTAATTGCAGACTGGAAACATATGTTGACAAAGAGTATCTCCTGCAAGAATCACAATACCAGTACACGCCGTTACCAGCCTTATTGATCAGGTCGGCTGAAGAACCTTTAAAGTTAACACATGCCGAATGATAGGAAAGCTCACAAAAGCCAAAGCAAAGGACTATAGGGCACTGCACGACATGCTGGAAATTTCTAGTTTTATTTATTTATAATTATTATTGACTTTCTTTAGTTTTTAACGATTTAATACAATTAATTCTTAAATTTGAAATTAATTATTTAATATTATTAATATTATTATTATTTTCCAAAATTTGGGAAAGTTCTAATGTTTCCATCTAAATACCTCGTAGGGTTAAACTATATTTCAAAATTGTATTTTCAGGCTGCCTACCTTCGGGCGGATCAATAAGAATTGTCATTAAATAGAATAAATCGCAAGTTTTGTTCAATTTGCCTATCCTAAGGCGCACAATTAAATGTCACTTAAACAAATTGATCAACTCCTAATCAATTTAATTGAAAATAAGAGTATTAACTATGGACTCGATAGCCAGAGAAAATTGAAGAGGGAAATCATAAGAAGAAACAGATGCTGAAGACGAAGTCATAGTGGAAAAGAAATCCGCGAACAAATTGGAAATGGATTCCAGTGTTGAACTTTGTTTATCATTCCAGTACATGGTGCTAGGAAAGTGCAGGAATGACTTTAGATGATTAATATATGACCAGAATGGTTTTGTCTGGTTGGAATGATGTTACTACTCTATGTGCGTGAAGTGATTTTTCCTTGAGCTTTCAATTAATAATTTCGTGGAGGCATGGTTTTCATTATAAGAGTCAGAATCACCAGTCAATCTAAACTTTTGGTGAAGTTTGTTCTTAATCTTTAGAGTTTCTAAGATGCCACGGCTTTCCAGAAGTTGAACATGAGCGGCTGATGGCATTTCAGTATTTTTGGAAAGCTCATGCTGATGTCCAACAACAGAAGGAGATGATGGGGGTCAGGAGCTACATAGGAGTGAGTTGCAGCAGCTACGTGAATATGCCCAGTATCAATGTTCGACATTACAAGATCTAGCATCCGATTGTTTATATTTGGAACATAAGTCAATTGGTTAAGCGCGTGAATGCGCTGGCAGGCTAGCATTGCGGTGTCGTGGGGCGGGTTAATTTCCCCAGCACGAGGACCCACTACAAAAAATTTCGCACTCACGAATTTGATGGTCAATTAATCAAGAGGCGACCGAAGTCGCAAAAAGTGTAGATAACTACACCGAGGGAGATAGTACTTGTTCCGAGAACAAGTGGAACCTGAAAAGAAAGGCGGACTTGGGGTAACGTCGTCATTACCCGACAAAGCTCATGGTCCACAAATGAAAGAGGGGGTGATGGAGCCCCTTCGCACCCACCCAACCGAAATAAATCCATATTTTGTTGCAGTGGCCAGGTATTCCTCTTCTGAGTGGAAAACTCATACAACTTGACTTGTATAAACTTTCCCATCAGAAGGGGAGTACCCCGGTGACCAATTTATGCCATAGAATTATACAATTTGATTGCATAATGCTATGCCATAAAGAGGCACTCTGCTTGGGTTGAGTGGCCCAAGCTTGTTTACAATGTTTACGTCGTACACAAAATACAATGACATTGCACAACCATTTAAATTAAAAATCTAATTAATTTTTTTCTCAAGGTATCAAAATTATTATTCACTCACCTTTGGCATTTCGCTGAGTCTTGTAAGCATTCTCTAAAGACATATCATGATCACTACATACTCAATGTTTAGACTTAGGTACATAAAAGTTGTGAATGGGCAATTTCAGGAAAAGCATTGTGAAAGGAATGATCTTCCGTTTGTTCAACAAGTGAATTAGAGGTATTACTTTTTTGGTGCTTATGCATTTCCAACGCTAGAAACCCATACACATCTAAAAAGTGATACCTGTATGAATAATGTGCTTAATAACCAAACGGAAATTTTTACGCCACTCCTTTTAGAGACCTTGTCATTAAAAAAACCGTTCACAACTGCTGAGTCCGTAAGCATAAATATATTGTACGCAGTCATTTAGATTTTTTTCCTTTGGAGAATAAATACAAGACTAAGCATAACGCGTCAATTGATACTTAGCAAAAAAAACAATTACATTTTTTATTTCAATGATTCTAGGATGTTTTCAGTGGTTTGAAAATTGACATTTATGGTAGTTATTATTGGGATATGCTCTTGGTAATGCCTTATATACTGTATGCTAGTTATATGTATTGTTTAAGTTTTAGTGTTTAACTTGCTTCATGTTAGTTATATGTTCTCACGTGTTTAAAGTAAATAGTAAGAGTCTTCGTGGGGTGTACAAATGTCTTGACCAAAGCCGCAAATTCTACATAGGAAACAAATATTTGTCCAAATAATACGAATGGGTACATTAAAAATTCTTGAAGCTGAGGTGAAGAGCTTAAAAGAAACTGTCAAAGCTATCCATGCTCTAAGATTGCAAATTGAACGAAAGCAAAGAACGCAAAACACCACGAAAGAATTGACAAATACTCGAAGGAACCGCAGAATCAAATTGGCACGTTTGAGTAATGTTGGTGGTTTAACATTGAAAATTTTAGAAAGCCAATTGCTTATGGCTAAACAAAAACTCAGCGGAAACATATGACAACCAACTAAAATCGTTTGCTCACAACTTAAACTTTTTATCTCCGAGAGCGTATAAATATGTAAGCAATACTCCCAGTGACTATCTACCACAAAATCTACTTTAAGAAGGTGGTATGAAAAAATTGATTGGCCTCCAGGTTTTACAAGAGAATCATTTGCATCCACAAAGAAAGCTGTGAATTCAGCTGAGAAAGACAGTAAAAATATCATGGTGAACGTTGTTTTTGATGAAACCCACATCAGGCAGCAAATACGGTGGGATGGCAAAAAATCGCATGAATTTGTTGATTTCAGCGATGGAAAAAATTCGGACATCGTTGCTACACAGATTTTGTTCCTTTTGAATATCTGCGTAAATAAGCTGTGGAAAATCCCTCTTGCTTATTTTCCAATCACAAGCTTATCTGCTGAGCAGAAAGTCAACCTAACATCACGTTGCGCTCAAAATTTATAGAATTATTGGCATGACATTTGATTGAGCTGCAACCTACCTAACACTGACAAAACTGCATGGTTCCAATGTGCGAGATATTTCTTCCAGCATATGTGTAATAATTGAAGGCAGCCAATATATTCTAAATCCAGACCCTTGTCATATGCTAAAGCTTGTTCGTAATCCTTTGGCCGATTGGGGAACAGTTATGGACCAAGATCGTAAAGAAATCAAGTGGAATTTCTTCAAGGCTCTGATGCATTTACAAGAAAGTGAGGACTTACAATTTGGCAACAAGCTACGCATAGCACATATTTTTTTTCCACCCAAAATATAAAATTTCGATTCGATGTTTAGACGTTGAGTTCGTCTATAGTAGATGCCTTAGACTTTTGTCGAAAAATCCTTCAGCTGCCAGGGTTTATTGGAATTGAAGAGAATGAATGAATGAATTAACAAAGCTAATTTAAAGTCAAATGAAATTATTAAATTTCTGGATTAAATATTCAAACATAAAATTTTGTAGACATATCTAAAATTTTAAACTTTGACGCCAAACATGCCTAAAACATTCTAGCTTTTCCACAACGCCCTTGTACTTTGTGTGAAATATTGTTTATTTTTGCTGACATCTTATAGCCTTTGCTGGGAACTGTTCCAGAGCATATCTACTAAATATAGGGTGATTCATAACAAGTGTACACAATTTTGTCGAAAAAAAACGTAGTTTTTGTGAAGATTGGGCTGTAATATTTATTTATTAAAAAATTTGACCCCTTACAATTAAATATGAAACATTACTTCGGGCATATTTGCACTTCGTGCTGCTTTACAGTCTATTGACTTATTGAAGACATAGTTTGGAAATCGGATAATTTCACGAAATGGACCCATAAATTGACCGGCGAGATCGTGTGAGTTGACTCCTTGTGACTTCTTCCTTTGGGGATTTCTGAAGGATCGTGTTTACGCTGATGCTCCTCAGACTACTGAAGCATTAAAAAACAATATTCGAGCTAACATACGCCTAATAACGCCGCAAATGTGCGAAAATGTCATCGAAAATTACAATCATTGTTTTAGTTTGTAAAGTAGCACGGGGTGCACATATGCCCGAAATAATGTTTTATGTTTAATTGTAAGGGACCAAATTTTTATAATAAATAAACATTACAGCTCAATCTTCACAAAAACCATATTTTTTTCCATGAAAATGTGTACACTTGCTATGAATCACCCTATAGTAGCTGCAATTAGAACAAATTTTATTTCTTACGGTACTTATAGAGTAGAATTGGTCTAAAAGTGCAGATGTATGGTAAAATAAAACTAAAATTTGCAAGCGATTGAACCAACACATGGTAAACTTAAATCCGTCTTTTACGCGTTTATTTGCCTCTCTTTTCATTTTGACAGCTGATCAATTGCAGGTGCTAGTTGGTTGGAGAGATTATTTTTAGGAAGTTATCTTTTCTATATCCCCACCATTTCTTATTGCTCTGAGATTTCGTATCCATTCTCTCTGACATCTGCGGGAGCAACCAAAGCTCACGTAAGATAGGAAGCCATATGACAGCAGTGCTTACTACCCCACACATCACCACTAGTAAGCCGACTTTGCTCGCTAGCTTATATGGCAGTTTATGAAGAGTTGTGGAGGTGCCCACGAAAATTCGTGGTTTTGCACGGTTTCGAGACGGGCTTCTATAGTAAAATCCAAAAGGTCCATGGTGAACAGAATAGCGCTCCTCGTGAAGTGAAAATTATTTCAATTCTTATACCCGTTTAATTTTTATCGCGTTCCAAAGTGTATATAGCATTTGTTTACTTCTCAAGGCTTAGCTATCAGTGGAAGATGCAAAACATGTGCTTCATTGGCTCATCTTGGAAAGTGCAGGAGTACAGTGGACAGTGCAAGGTGAATTTTAAGCGTGCACGGAATGCGTTCCGTTCATTTTATATATTACACGATAAAGGGATGCATCAGACTACGACTATTTAGCCGCCCTTCTGTCGCAAGTTACGCATGGTTAAATGGAAGCCCGCACACTGCGGTTTTCGGCAATTTTGTCCAGTTCAGCAATCGCAGGAATTCGCGATTTTTCCTAAAACCGGTATAGTAGGTAGTTTTTGTGATACTCGCGCAGGCGCACATCATTTGGGCATTTGACGCTGACGTGCACGGAAGTTTCTTGCATAGCGCACAGATGAGTTAGCGCATGTGTTCCTGGCAAAGACATACCTTCAAATGAGCATATTAGTTCTGCGCATGCCTGAAGTTCCTTCGCAAATCTTGTCGCAGTGTGTTCGTATTTGCGTCTAAAAATCGCTGGTTACGACAGGAAAATCGCAATGTGGCCGAACCCATAAGCATTTACTAATGCCGCAATTGGCTGACAGTTCAGGAAAGCTTGTCCAATAGTAGGCCAACCAAAAAATATGCAAATTGTTACCATATGGCTTCCTATCTTACGTGAGCTTTGGGTGTATACCTTATCACAGATCAATGCACTAAGGGATGGATCAGACTACAACTAAATAGACGCACTACTGTCGCAAGTTACACAGGGTTAAATTTAAGCGGGCACACTGCGATTTGTGACAATTTTCGATTTTTCCTAAAACCAGATTACTAGGAAGTTTTTGTGATATACGCGCAGGCGCACATCATTTGGACAATTGACACTGGCGTGCAAGGAAGTTTCTTGTATAGCGCACAAACGAGTTAGCGCATGCATTCCTGGGAAAGACATATCTTCAAATGAGCATATTAGTTCTGCACACGCCTGAAGCTCCTTTGCAAATCTTGTTGCAGTATGTTTATATTTGCGTCTAAAACTTGCTCGCTATGACAGTAAAACCCTAAGAGAAAGAAAGAAGAGGAGTTATACCAGCGCCATCTTAATGTAATGGCCGGATTCGTGTAATCGATGACGTATTTCTTAAGGGCTAAGATGGCGACGGTACATCAGATGTGCAGTTTTATCAGTGAAGTGACATTTATTTGCATCTCGAACGCTTAAAATCGACAATCGGTGTTAAAAATAAATTTGTAAGGCAAACCCGTGTGACTTTATCAGTTAAATTTCGGTGAGCGTAGCTCGAATAACTGCTCCAACGAAAGTAATAGTTTGCACTTCCATAAATCGCTTAAAATATGAGAAATTACGTGATAAAGTTGGTGCCGTAAGTTCAAAAGTTTTCAAGTGAAGTGTCGCATTCTCACGAAAAGTGAATTGTTAATAATGTTTAAGTGTAATCGATGGCAGATATTTTTATGAGACTCGCTTAACAATCATGTAAATCGGATGCGTAAAGTTATATTTAACTTGGTTTGTTTTACTGGCCCCGAGTGAGTGTTCGATATGTGTAAACAAACTTAGTACGGACGTCATTTTAGTTTATCTTTCCAATGAATGATCGTTGATGTAAGAAATAAAGATGCTCTCAGCATACATAGCTAAATTACTGTTGCGCGACACGTTCCGTGGTAATTTTCGAAGTGCATATGTTATAACTTTCACCGTAGAAGCTTTTAATTTATAGCTGCAAAAGTTTTTTTAAGGTTTAGCATATTTCTACGAAGAGTTCAGTAACTGTAAAATCTAATAAGCCCTTCTCAGGGCTGCATAATTCCTTTGTTTGTTTTAGTTGTTTCAGGTCCCATCTCCTCCAGCTGGAAAAACGCCGGACCGGTTTTATGGGATGGAATTCATCTCAACAGGTGGACTCCCGACACGAAACTCTATATCTGTATGACTGCATATCCGGGATGGCGAACAATAAATGGCCCTTTTCAGGGGCTTAAAAAGATAAATAAAGTGTAAAAAGCGACTATCAAGTCCAAAAGTCCTTCTCAGGACTAAAAAATATCTTGCTTTCTTCTTAATCGTTTCAGGTCCGATCGCCTCCAGCTGGATAGACTCCGGACCCGCTAAGATTCCTGGAACGGATTCGATTCGATAGTGTGATCCGAGAGACTTTAAATCTATAACGCCTTCAGCTGGAAGGAAGCTGAATCAGATTAGTTTGATAATCAAAATATCGCCCTTCACTAGTATGCAGTGCTGTTGAAGCTTAGTAAAAGCAGGTTTTTTCGGAAGTAATAGCCCTTCGCTAGTATGCAGTGAAAGCAGTTCTTCTTGGATTTTAGCATGTAATGTTGAGCTGAAATATTTTATTGAATAAAAGTTTTACTAATTTCATTTACCTTTTAGGCTTCTCCATAATGATAATACGATTATTGTGAGGATAAGGATAAGGTGGCTTTAATGTCTTAAGTGCACGTTAGGATAAAGATAAGGTGGCTTTCTCGTCTTAGGTGCACGTTACAAATATTTAAATGATTAGGCTTTCACTGGATGTAAATTCTAAACCGATCAAGAATTAAAAACACTGAATTTTTTTTTTAAGATGTACATTACAAATTTATTTAAATCAATCACGACATTTCGATAGTTCTTTGCTTTATCAAATTAACAATTGCTCACACAATAAAGAAAGGAACAAGTACTTATTTGATAAGTGTACGCAGTATCTAAAAGGCTCTCGTGATTAATTTAGCTAAATTTGTATTCGGAATTTTAAAAATTTTTTGCGGCATTTAATTTTCTATGTTCAACTAGATATATAGATAGAAATATTGTTATCTTCATATACTCTTACTACGCAGAACATACTCCAGACGTTTTTAAAAAACTTTGAATATTATAAATTAACTTTTAAGACATTCATTCAAGTTAATTAGTAATATGCTTTATTGAACTCATTCTGATCATTCAAAAACAAACTTATGCGAGTTTGAACAATAAATTTGAATCCAAACATCTCCAAAAAATCAATTTTAATTTATCTTTCATAAAAATTGCTTGAATATGTTCAAAAAGAAGAGCAGTCATAAGTTTCACATCTTGTTTATTTTGACGCCAAATAGATCTACATCGAATATCTACCGTTACATGTTGACATTCGATAAAAGTGGTAAAAGTCCAGTTCGTGATTGATTTCAAACCGTCTAGAAATTGAATTTATCGAAAATTGTGGTTTAATATACAGGCGAAGTACATTTACCTTTTCTTCATATAGCGGAAATTATAAATCGAAGCTGATTATGAATTGGATTTACTTCGATTTAAGTTTTCGCCATATAAATTTTTTCGAATTAGTGAGTTGACTTTAAATCTGTTTTGAGTTATCGAAGTTTTCTCCCTCAATTACCATTTGTTTAGTATAGTGTCTTAAAGTGTGTTAAAGAAAAAAGAAAACATTTCTTTTAATCTTACGTTGAGCGGAATCGATTTTCGACCATTATTGTTCGGTCATCCTCAGCGCTGAGGAGGACCGAATGAAAATGGTCGAAAATTGATTCCGATGAATAAATATATAACCGTCAAATTAAAAGGGAGGCTTTTCTTTGATTATTATTGATATTTTTTCCGTTATATGCATGTTATTCAAACAAATATCAATTTTAAAGGAAAGAACGCAAATTTCTAATCCCACCGCGTTTTGGAATCGGTGTGATTAATTAACTTCAGTTTTAATTGGTGCTGACTTCTTTTCCTCCTTCTTTTATTTAATTGACAATCATAACACAGTTAAATTAAAATTGATATGTTTTTCGTTAAATGCATTTTATTCAAACAAATATCATACACATACTTTCAGGATAAAAGTTTTACAAATACATTACCAATTAGCAGATATAATGAAGTTAGTAAAATTAAAACTAAAAAAAGAAAGTTTGCTTATTGTCAGTACTAAATATAACGATGAGTATATTGTAAAATATCAAACTCTTAATTTTGATGCTTCCCAGACAAGATACGCTAGAAATGAAAAAATTTGAAAAAAATTGCCATTAAAAAGAGTGAAATAAAAAAACTTTTAGAAAAAAAAAGAAAACCGACTTCAAGATGTTCTAAAAAGGATGAGATAAACTTTACAGAACTGGTACCAAATCAATTTCTCCGTTTCAACATAAAAACTTCAAATATATATGCACTATCACGAAAGAAATGGGGGAAAACCTGACATGGCACCGCTTCCATGAAGTTTATTTCATTCTTTTTAGGACACTTTGAAGTCGGTTTTCTATTTTTTCCCAAAATTTTTTTCAAAAGTTACCAACTGTATATTTAGAGTGGTGACGACATAATCCAAAAGGATGGAACTTTTTCTGTACGAGGAATTCTATATAGTTGGGTGATTATTGAGCAACTGAGCGCCACTCATATTCAACACATTTTAATTATTTAATTGAATGATTATCTTTATTAAGTATATCAATATTGGAGTCACTTACAACAATCACATTTCTATGTCTTTGGTATAAACAATCCAAGTAATCCTGATATATAGCATAACATAATTGTATGTCCTCTAATTTTGTCTGCAACCCCTTTGATCGATTCAACCTTCTAGTTTAAAAAATATGCTGTATATTGCCACTAAAAAGAATAAAATAAAACGTTTTAAACGAAAGAAAACAAATTTCAAATCCCACTGAGTTTTGGAATCGGTATGATTCATTAACTTCAGTTTTAATTGGTGCTAACTTCTTTTCTTCCTTCTAAAATATTGCATTAATTACAAACTGGTGTGATGTGGCACCGATTGTTAAAAATCATCTAATCGTTTATACCACATTTTGAAGTCGGTTTTTCCTTTTTCAATAAGTCGACGTTAACTATAGAAAGAAACTAGAATTATAAAATTAACAAATTATTCTCTATTTAGGTATTAAATTCCTTGGCCACAGCATTTAATAATCAAGGTAACCTTTATTCTAATTCATTCCAAAATATTGTTCATCGTATATTAATTGTTTTAGAAGTAAGAATACAATAGATATACCCTCTCACTGTTGCATGCCTGGCTGTCGGTCATCATATATGATCGCAAATATGTTTCATTTTCCGAAAAACGAATCTTTACGACGTAAATGGATCCAAAGTATCCCTCGTAAAGATTTAAAAGTAAGTAAAAATACTTTGGTTTGCAGTCTTCACTTTGATCCAAGTGAAGTTATCCGTGAGGATACTTTGCACTCAGATGGGTCTAAAGTCAAAAGAGGGAGGTGCTCTCTGAAAGGAGATGCTTTTCCCTCAAATTTCTCCGGCTAACCAAAGTGCCCTTCGGAAATACCATCCACCTCGCGAGTCGATCCAGATACGAGACCTGTTACAGAAAACGAAGTTTTTGGGAGTGGAGAGAAAACGTTGCGTCAAGAAGATGAAGTAAAATCTTTGAAAGAAATCATTTCCAATCTACATGAATTATCTGAATTTTGTCATGGTTCATTTCCAATCAGGAATTCAAACTTTTTTTCTTTCAGATAGATTTCAATAGTGAAATTCTGGAAGTATAAAAATCTTTTTCCATTAATTCAAATTTCGAGGTCGAGGTTTATATACAGGGAAACAGAATGAGCAATAAAAAACTTAAACCAATTTCAGGCCCTATGTTTAAATGTAATGCATTCTCAAAAATTAAAAGTTTAATGGCCTACTTAGAAAATTTTGATCCAAATATAATAAGCATTGAAGAAATAGTCGATGCATTTAATGAAAAGGTTCAGGAATCAATTGAAGGCGGAAAAATTGTAGAGGAAAAAATAGAGACAGTCAATTTTTTTTTTTTTAAAATATTATTTTCATCGCGCTTGCATTACGAGGCCGATGATGTTGTGCTTTTTGGAATTTTTCACTCTTATTTTCCTGGCGCCTATAAGTTTTTATGTGATACTAATATTTTGAAAATGCCCCATCCTTATTATTTTAAAAGCCTAACCAGAGGTAATCTTTCCTCTGGTATTTCAGCTACCTATCTAAAGGAAAAGTTTAAATTCTTGGAAGACCATAAGAAATGCATAAATTTGCTAATAGACAAAATTTACATCAAGCCTCAAATATCGTTCAAAGGTAATAAAATAGAAGAAGTGGCTCAGAATACGGTATTTGCAGAGAATATTTCGGATGTTCACCCTGCTGCAACAGTGCAGGCATTTATGATTACATCCATATTATCTTCTAATAAAGATGTTGTCAGTCTTTACCCTGATAAAAAATAGATGCGCCCTTTCTTTTCGAAACCACCAAGGAGGTTTTAAATTGGTTTTGAGGTGTTTGCCATTATATCGGACAATAATCAAATTAACAGGAAACTTTTAAAGAATTTTCCTCCACAAAAGATTTGCAACCTTTCATTAACTCTCTGTTTGTTCCTGGAAAGAAACTTTTCTTTCTTTTTGATTCTGTCCATTTATTTAAAAGCGTGTGCAACAATTGGTTGAACCAGAAGGAGCAAACTTTTGTATTCCCAAGCATACATGATTTTTCTCAAAGTAAAACGGCCAAATTTTGTTTTTGAAAAAATATTTACGATCATGAGAAATTTTCTACTCTGAAATTAGCTGTCAAGGCTTTAAATTATTACTTCCCGTCCGATCAGGGCACTTCTAAGTTTATGCTAATGATATTAAAGTGGTGGAATATTGTTAACGTAAAACACCCATACAAGGGCCGCAACTTAAGGAATTCTTTCCAAGAGCCGATAGCTGGAAGTAGTAATGAGCATTATAAATACCTATTAGTTTTCAATCAATGGTTACGTCATTGGGAAAGTAACAGTCATTTCAAAAATTCATCCAAACATAAGTTCACCACTGAAACTCTTACAGCTTTACTTCATTCCTCTACAGGTATACTTTCTCTTTGTGATTACTTGTTAAACGAGCTTAATTTTTCCTACGTTTTACTTAGTAAGTTCCAGACGGATTTGTTAGAAGATCGTTTTAGCAAATACCGGAAAATTAGTGGCTCCAATTTCAATATATCCATACAGCAGATTCTAGAATCGGAAAAAAGTAAAATTACTAATATTTTAAAATTAAAGTCTTTTCATCGGGGTAATATAAATCTAAAAGATTTCCTTCTTGAGGAAAACGTTAACAACAAATCAAATTCTTTTGAAGTTTGCATTGTTCCAGAAGCAGATGACATTATCGAGCAATCTGAAAATGTCGCTGTCGATGAAGCAACGCTGTCTGCTATAGTTTTCGTAGCTGGATATGCTGGCCGAAAAGTTATTGAAGCAGTAAAATGCGTTTCGTGCCACAATATCCTTCTCTCAAATGAGATCATAGAGTCAATAGACCAAAACAATTCCTTTATAAATTTAAATAGAGAAGGCCTGAAATATCCATCTCAATTTTCATTAGAAATAGGTACTTCAGCCTATCAAATTTTTCAAACAATGATATCAGAGGATTTTCAAGATTTATTTTTACAACAAAAACATCATAGAAAATATTTTTTTTCCATTATTTATAAATATATTGAAGACCCTACAGATGAGATTGATGTTTGTTGCAGCGGTAATAACAGTATTTCTTTAGCAAGGAAAGTAATTTTCACATGGTGCAACATATTTATGAATAACAATTGCAAAAACCTCAATGACGCATTTCAATGTTTTAATGATAAAGCTAAGACACGCAAATTGAAAATACTGGGCGTTAGGTAAATTACCATTCAGACACAATCATCACCTGACGTCAAGGCGTTGTGATCATCAGTTAGAACAGTTAGAGCTAGTTTTAAAGCTAAGTTAAATCTTGTATCTTCAATATTTTTGCTGCACTATTGAAATTTCAGCATATCATGATTGCCCGTTCCCAAGAACAGGTCAATTGCACTCAATCAAACTAAGCTGATCCAGATTCCTTGCAGTCGGAGGCGATATGACCTGAAACAACTCAAAACAATGCAAGGTATTTGTAGCCCTGATAAGGGCTTATTTTACTTCATAATCCCATTTTTAACTCTTTGTTTATTTATTAGGACCCTGAAAAGGGCCATTTGTAGTTCGCACACCACGGATATGCAGCGGCACAGACACACAGCAAGCCCGAAGTCGATCTTGTACGAGGCAATGTGTTCTGAAATGACTCGTTAAGTAAATTCCCATCAATTAGAACATTTACAGCTACTTATCGAGTTAAGTTAAATTTTGCATTTTTAATATTTATGCTGCACCATTGAAATTTCAGCATCCGATAATTGACGAATAGAATAGACGAATTATATTCCTCAAATTAAGCCGATCCAGCTTCCTTCCAGCTAGAGGTGGTAGAACCTGAAATGAGTGAAAACAAAGTAAGGTATTTTTTAGCCCTGAGAAGGGCTTATTGGACTTATAGTCGATTTTTTGCTCTTTGTTTATTTTTTTTTAAGGCCCTGAAAAGGGCCATTTATAGTTCGCCATCCGGGATATGCAGCAAAACCACTCTAAAGTTTCTCGCTAGGAGTCCTACTATTGAATGGGATTCCAACCCATTGAAATTTTAGCATCCGATAATTGACGGATAGAATAGATGAATTATATTCTCAAATCAAGCTGATCCAGCTTCCTTCCACCTGGAGGCAGTGGGACCCGAAACGAATAAAAAAAAGTAAGGTATTATTCCAATAAGCCCTTCTCAGGGCTTATTGGACTTGAAAATCGCTTATTACTCTTTGTTTATTTTTTTAAGGCCCTGAAAAGGGCCGTTTATAGTTCTCCATCCCGGATATGCAGGAACATTGCTCTAAAGTGTCTCGCCAGGAGTGCTACTATTGAATGGAATTTCAACCCATTGAAATTTCAGCATCCGATAATTGACAAATAGAATAAATGAATTACATTCCTCAAATCAAGCTGATCCAGCTTCCTTCCAGCTGGAGGTGGTGGGACCTGAAACGAGTAAAAAGAAAAGAAGGTATGTTTTAGCCCTGAGAAGGGCTTATTGGACTTAAAGTCGATTTTTTACTCTTTGTTTATTTTTTTAAGGCCCTAAAAAGGGCCATTTACAGTTCGCCATCCCGGATATGCAGCAACACCGCTCTTAAGTCTCTCGCCAGGAGTCATACTATTGAATGGTATTCCAACCCATGAAAGTAAGCAGGTCCGGAGTCTATCCAGCTGGAGGCGATGGGACCTGAAACGACTAAACAAAGCAAGTTATTTTTTAGCCCTGAAAGGGGCTTTTGGTTTTGATAGTCGATTTTTACTCTTTGTTTATAGTTTTAAAGCCCTGAAAAGGACCATTTACAAGTCATAAGCCTACATATGAACCGAAGCGAGACCGAGCCTTTACAGGCGATAATTATCTTCATCATCTAGCCCGATAAAACTTTAATTATTTATTTATAAGGGCCCTGAAAAGGGGCATTTTGCTACCAATTACGAATAAATACATTGAATTTAGAGCTTGTGGAATTAGTGCTTGTGTAATTAGAAAAGTAGAAAATGTATTTAGTTATGATTTAAAAATTTCTGAAATAAAAATGGATATTATATATGCTCACATATTTCTACTGAAGTTATCGCGCATCATCTTTTAAGCACTAATGCAGAAGAATTGTGTTTTGTTCACTTTAAATGATCACTTATTGTATAGATAAAGAAGACGTATTAACTTCGCAGTATTAAATTTATTTTACAGACATTAAACACTCACTCGCGTCCACTGAAGCAAACCGATTGAGAAATATGCTTTTGCATCCTATTTGGATGTGTGTTGCGCGAGTCTAATTAAAATTTACTGCCTATATTAGCATTTGAACACGATTATAAGTTCACTTTTTAAAAGTTGCACGAGTTGCCGGCACTTCTTTTACCCACTTTGGCATCAAAATTGCCACATAATTTTGCGTTTTTGGTGAAATGTACTGATCAAACACTTAGAGCTTTGCTTTTGCGTCCTATTTGGATGTTCGTTGCGCGAGTCTTATTAAAATTTACTGCGTATATCAGCATTTAAACAGGATTAGAAGTTCACTATTTTAAAATTGCACGAGTCGCCGGCACTTCGTTTATGTACTATGGCATCAAAATTACGACATTATTTTGCGTTTATAGGGAAATGTACTATTGAAACACTTAGAGTTTTGCTCCCCGACATTTTGGTTTATAAAACGCGCGAATTCCACAGCGAAATTACTTTTAATCGGCGAGATTCAAGTTGAAGATTTCGCGGTAGAAAAAAATGTCACTGCACTCAGCTGATCATGAGAAGAAAAGCAAAAAATTGATGACGTCGTTATTATTTGCAACTGCGGTATCAGCTGAGATTTTTATCAGCTGTGAATACGGCCATTATATTAAGATCCTGTTTCCACTTGTATGAAATCTGAGGATTATTCGATAAGTTCAAAATCCACAGCAAAATCATGTACATTTGCCATGTAAAAATCAAAAACTTTAGATTTTGATATCTAGTAGATTTGAGCAAAATCTACTCAAGATCTTGTAATCAAGTATGGCACTACTGCAAATAATTCAATTCAGATATTCAGTAGTTCTCAAATTTCAAAAGTCACGTATGTCAGTTTCGGTTACAAATTTCAGTTTCGGTAAGAAGTGAGAAAATGTTTTCCGATAACAAACGCAACAAGAAAAAAGTCTAGTAGACCTTTTCCGCCAAATATCAGTTGATTGATCTGTGGAGTTTAAAATAGTGGATCTACGAGGTTCCCGCAAAAACAAGCACGTTTCTGCCGAAATGGCACAGACACTGGTTGAACAAGGATTAAACTATACTGCAGAAGAAGTGAACATAAAAATCCATAATTTGACGAATCGTGTCAGGTATGTGAATTAATTATTGTTGGTGATAATTAATATACCACTGTGACCAAAAAATAAGATGACATTTGAATTTAAACTGCGCGCGTCGAAGGATTTGGAGAATTATTTTTTTTTTAGTTTGGTAGTACTGCTGCCACCCAGTTGCATGTCTCGTCACGGTTCCGTGACCAATGAGCCTCACGCTGAACCTTGTGACACTCCCTTCGCCTTTCAGCGATTTCAGTTGACCACCAGTGCACTGGGGGCTTGCCGTGTGTAATGAACCATTCGACGACGCGACGACCACTACCAATACACCTTGCTGCCATGTGGCTTGCCATCTCACGTTGGCCGTGACGGTTTCACATCCCACGTTAATTTTGTCGTGGGATGTCAAAGTGAATTGACAACCACATGGTAACAGAGTGTGAGAGTCCGCCCGCTTTGACACTACAAGTCGCGCTCGTGTTAATCGAAGGGAATCTTCTGGAATTGATTCCTATTCGTTTTTTTGGAAGTGTTTCGCAGTCGGGAAGTGCAGTAAAGGTACATTTCTTCAGTGTATACTATGATTATCGCTTTATCAACTTGCATTCCGTAGGTATTTCGTCTTAAGCTTGAACTGGTTCCATGTAAAGGACCGGGAACGTGTGTGTACCTATTTGCATTGTGGCGTATTTAATGAGCACGTTGAGGATCATACCATCATACAAAATCTTATTTGCGGAGAGTTTTACCGTGTTATAAGCTTGTCGTTGAGCGAAAAAGAAAAAACCCTGAAGCATTTCACGAATTTATTTATCGTCCAATGGCCCAATCCAACTGACAAAACAGGAAAAATCAAGTACGTTGGAAAATTAATGTAGATATAGTTGCATTGAATATATGTTGATATTTCAGTCGAAGGGGAAAATCCTGCAAGCACTGAGTCCACCTGAAGGTCCAAATAGTTCAGTGAAAGGTTTCGCTGGTCCTATTGCCGGAACGACAATTGGCTTTTGGCTTTCTTGGTAACAAAAAACCTTCGTCAACTTATTGGACGTTATTGGTACTGCACAAGCATTCTGGCTATTCTCGGGAATAACGATAGTGGGCGTTTTCTTTGAATTCTTTGCTGGACCTGAAACCAAAGGTAAGCCACTTGCTGAAATCCAAACAATTCTCGGTGAACGAGAAAACCGAACAGAAGAGGCGAAATTGTAAATTGTTGTTGAGACTGTTAAAAGGAAGAAGAAGGATGAGCTGAATGGAAAATGGACTGAATTCTTTCAAAAGATAACTTACTAAGAAATGAAGAAACACATATTAATTTTCTTTTAATCGCGAAACTTGGGTTCAGCATCATCACAATATGTTGTATTGGTTTTTTTTTTTTTGGTTTTAAAGAAATTGTTTAGCTCAATTAGGAACAAAATAACGCTTGACTAGAGTTATTATATAAGCAAAACAACTGGCTCCCTTAGAAAGCCAAACCCAGACAACAGTAACGCAGAGTGAAAAAATAAAAATAAAAAGAAAATTTATACAATTAAAAATTGGCAGAAACAAAGAAATGATAAGCAAAACAAAATACTAAATGATTAAAAAAGAAAAAAGAACTAGTAAAAAGTTGCTGAAATATGCCCACTAAATCTAGACGATAGGATTAGTTGTAAATTGTATAATTTATTTAAAAGCAAATTCTTTTTAGTAAGCTTTATTGGACAGTCACTACTAGGAAAAAAGAAACAGGTGAGGTTCGTGACAGGATACCAAATTAGGATTTTTTTTGTAAGCAAAACAATACAATACACTAAGAAGAGAAACGAAATCTTCTTTTCAAGTGAGCACACACACAAATAACGCAAAAAAAGGAAGGTTTTGCTTTTAAACATTTTTAAATCAACAACAATTTTTATGTTCTAACACCAGAACGAAAAAAAAAATCTTTAATACACGTACTAACATTTTCAACTTTATATTAACAATTTTACCACTCAACAAAAACATGTGCACACATGTTTTTTTTTTTAATGAAATTGGTCGTTTAAGGCAGCGGTCCCACTGATAGAGCAACCATATTTTTTTTTAACTTTTTACGTTCCAGAATATTTTACCCTTAAACGTTTCCATGAAAATTTCTTCTTATTTTTAAAAGTCAGTCTTAAGAATCAGTTGCATCAAGCATTAGACTTATTCATTAGTTTTAAAGATTAGAAAAAAAAATTTATTTAAGGCATGCTTTGAGGCAAAATGAAAGCCGTAACAGAAAATTTAAATCATTGAATAGTGCGTATATATTAACTGAATCCAAACTATATCAAAATTTTAAATATTTCAAGAGGCACAAAAGTTGCTATAACAAATTATTAATATTCCATTGCCTTTGCATAAATTATTATATGTGCATGTTGAATAGGAATATTAACTACATATTATTCCTCCTCTTCTAAGAAAAAAAAAGGCAAAATCTGAACGCAATTTTCAAATCGACAAAGTCAGATGGTCGAGAAGAAAAAGACAAGACTTAAATTAAAAAGATTAAAGGAAAAAGTGCGAAAACTCTTATATTAATGCATTTCGTTTATCTTTTTGTATAAACTGTAGTTTTTTTATATACATATGTAACTAACAAAAAAAATTAATCATACATTACAACAAAATACATAATAACAGCATTGCTAAGCTCAACAACGACTTTCCTTTCCAGTGGTCCTTCGTTTCTTTCCAGCGGGAAGAAGAGTGCATGGTAAGTACGCCGTCGCGAGGGTAGGGTTTGAAAAAATCCACTGAGGTCGGTTTTGCGTCGCGCGCGGTACGCAGTACCTTTGTTGGTTTTGCTTTTTTTCTTTAGGTTTCACGTTGACGTAGTATATTTTTCGGTACCGCGTCAGTAAAATTCGGGAACGGGGAATGGAAATTAGGTTTTTGTACTTTGACTGGATAAATGAAGAAATGCGGAGTAACGTAAAGTAGGTTTCTTCTTCGTATGATTGTGTTTTCGACGCGTTTGAAGCGGGCGTTTAATAGTGGCTGAAAATTGTAATTGAGCGTAATCCATTTCAAGACCCGCGACCGAAATCCTCTCCGATCTAGCTGGCCGACAAGCAGCCACCGCGAAAATGGATTACGGTGCACGGATTGGTTGACCGGTTGGTACCATTCGTTGGCACGACTCAGACTCAACGTCTAGAACCGATGAGAGCTCGGTTCCTAGTTCGTGACTTTAGACATAAAAATCATTACACGTGCCGGAGTTTTCGACGGGACAGAGAAGCGCAGCAAGCAGTCGTAATAATGCTCATAGTAGAGTTCTCCACGTCTTGAGCTGCCCGTTCTTCCGTCCCCTCCGAAGCTCCCTGCAGCGGCTCACCTGCTGTGACAACCTCAACGAACCTCTCGACGTCCATCCTTCCGATGTTCCATCCAGTTGTAGAAAGCCGAGAGCACGGTCGTCGGGAGACAGCATTGCTTATCTCAAGCAGAATGCACTGATGATCACTGGCTGAGTAGTTCTCTAATAATCTTCAGTTGTGTACCCTCCGTACTAAGGACTCCGAGGCGAAATTCACGTCCGGTATGGCTCCTTTACAGCCAATATGGTGGAAGGTCAGCGTATTTCTGGAGTTTAGTACGACGAGCGCCCTCCTGGCCACCATTTTCAGGATTCGTTTTCCCCGCTAATCTGTTTCAGGCATGCCCCATTCGATTGCTTTCGCGTTGCAGTCGCCCCCAACGAGCACTTTACCCTCTGCGTTCGAGATGGTGCCCTCCAGAGCGGTAAGCTTAGCTTACAAACATGATATCAATTCGTTAGGCGTTGGACACACACTCAAGAAGGTGGTCCCTGAGCACCGAACCCACTCAAAACGTTCCCCCTGTCCACAGCTCTCCGCTTGGAAATCACTGTTCCGAACCCAGATGGTGACGGAACCAGTTTCGTCAGGATACCATAATGCAGGACTATATCATTACTGCACACTTTAATATTAAATGGTAAGTTGAAATGTAAGTAAGTGCTTGTAAACTTTATAGCATACTTCCAATAATGGAAAAAAATCAAGAATAATGTACAGTTAACCTTGTACTTTGTAGTTAACGTTACAATTATTCAATAAACAACAAAGGACCGTCTACAGCTAACTTTATGTAAATTAGAAAGAAGTAAACTGCAAATAGACGTCTTGTTCAATAGTTCAACTGAAGTTTTTTTTCATAGTTTTTAAATTATTTACAGTAAATTTTCCTATGGGAGTTTTTTTTTTTATATTTAAAATATGTATTCAAAACATAAACGATATGTTTATTTTACATTTTTAATAAAACCTGAAATGTCGCCTTCTCTTAGAGCCTTTTGAATTAGGCAAATATAATGTTTGAATTTTTGTATGGATTCTATGAATAAAGTACCTTTTAATTTGAACTTGAAAATCAGTGAAAAATTTAAATATATAAATCATTTCTACCTTAATATACATTAAGGCACAGATGTTTTCGATTTGTTTTGAGACATCAATAAGTTTTTTTGAGTAATAAATATGAGACATCGATAAATATATTTTGAAAATTAAATAAAAGCTCACCGATATTTTCACTTAATGCTTTTCGTATAGCCTCTGCTCCTCTGTTAAAATCAGATGCGCTATTCTCTACTTCCGGTTGCAGTCTTCCACGTCTTAGCTCATAGTTTCTCTGTTCCTCTAGCCAGTTCCTGTTTATACGGTCACTTCTATCGTTCAAAAAAGGGTGAAGCGCACAACATGACTTGATTACAAGAGGTGCGTTTTCAACTTTGTTGTCAATGCCAATACGTCAAAAACAAGTCTTTAAATGCCCAAATGCATTCTCCACAACTCTTCTACATTTAAAGAGTGTATAACTAAAGTTTTTTTGTACTGCATCCGCTTCTACATCAAACGCATATGGTTTCATTATCAAATTCAAAAATTTAAATGTAGAGTCTCCAATGATGTAAACTGGAACCTCAACTCCTGATAATGTTTTTGACATTTGTTGAAAAATGACATTCTCTAGTTGCGGTTTTCACAGAGACTTTTCATAGATTGACGAATCGTTGCAGCATCCTGGGGATCCCACATTCACGTATATTCATATCTTTTGAAGATTCGTACATCTTTAGTATATTAGCAAATATAATGCAAAACTATATATGCCGGTAATCGACTAATGCTAATAAAACTGTCGAGTACCACCCCTTGTAATTATAGTAGTCTGTTGCGTCTTCAGCATGGGGTTTTCCTTCAATATGGCTTTCACCTTAAATGAAATACGGTGAATTAAGAGATATTATCACACCAAATAACATACCTACGGCCCCAAAACATTGTGGGAGGCAAAGTTTTTCAAATCCTTTAATAGTATCTTGAATGATTTTATTTGATAAAGTAAAAATATGCAAATATTTTTGCTACAAAACCTCCCATACTCTTTCGCAAAACTCAATAACAATTTTACAAACAGTGCTCTTACTTACACTAAATAAGTTGGCTACTGTTCGGTACTCTGCCGCAGAGCCACTCTTTTTTCCAATCAATACAGCTCCTAAAAATAATCTCGCGCTTAGCAATGGATTTCGCCTCAATACATAGAGCTTCAAATGATTCTCTAGCCGTTCTGAAATTTTCCTTAAAAAAAAGTCATCATTTTGAATGACGTCGTGCTCCCAAAATGAATGCAAACGAACCTAACACAATGTACAATTATTTCGTTATGAGGGATGTCAGGCTAAGTAACAGGAATCTTCTGCAATGGAAGCGAAAAACATCTTCCAGTGCTTTCGCCTTTGAGTTTTATAATATTTGATTAACAATAATGAAAAACTGCCACTAAGTTCTGCTTGCAGTAATTATTTCCGCGAAATTTCTCGTTGATTAAAGGAATTCATAACAACTCAAAATTCGATATTAAACTTCAATTTTTATATTATTTTGCACTTCAACTTTTTAATTATTATTATATTGTATTTGCACAACCACTTTGCATTTTCAATAGCTAAATGCACATAAAGTACTTTAAACAAATAAGTAAATTCAACACTCATCAACAGACCTATCAAAAGTGACATTTGTCACAATTACACAATGGCAAGTAAAATCTGATTAGATGGAAACACTTTCAAATCATCTCAACAAAATCTGGAGATTTTATGTGAGTGGAAACAGGGTATTAGTCGATCCGTGTAAAACCCCTTTATGTGAATTCCGATATTTTGCTTTCAGAGGCGGCTTTTTCAAGGAGAGGGGAAATCATTTGGAACGCCAAAGTTTTGTTTTCGGCTTCGTGTATTCAACGTGGTCAATGTGCGGAAAGTTCCATTTTCTCGCGATTCTCTCGAAAACTGTAGTGAATATTTAAGTTGCGAACACAATACTTAGTGTTGCGGCTACTTTCACTCCATACATAGTGAACCTTTATTGAATCAAGTGACCTAAACGTTTGCAAATTACCTCGCGTTGTTCGGTGCTGTGTCGCCCAGATTTCAGTAGGGGTTCGAGTGAAAAGTACTTTAGGTAAAAATTTAAAAATTTCATTGATTTGAAATCGCAAGAAAGTTTTGTTCTGATAGTTTCAAGTCATGAATTCGAAGAAAATTTCGAAAACATTTAAAATGTTTTGTTTTGATGACTTCATATTTTACCACAAATCCAGTGGCTTAAATCAGAAGTGGCACAAAATCGATGCAATACCACCATACGGAAACGAAACCTATCTTTACTTTATTCCGTATTTCTTCCATTCATTCAGCTAACAACAAAAATTGTATCTAATTCCGCGTTCCCGAATGTCACCGACGCGGTACCGAAAAATATCCTACTCTGACGCGAACTTCGAAACAACCTACTCTAACAAAAACCTCTAAGCAAATTATGGTACCGCGTACCGGACGCGAGGCGGAACCGGCCATCCGTGGATTACTCGAACCCTACACTCGTAATGGCATACTCACCGTTCGCTGACATTCCTGCTGGAAAGGAAAGACGTTGTTAGATTTAGCAATTCCTATTATTTTGGGTTTTAATTTATGAAATCACTCATTTCTTCATTTGAATAAATTTGATCACAATGAAATGCCTAGCTAAAAGGTTGAGTTGAACGGAATGTTAAATAAAAGTTTTATTTTATAGCGAAAGTAGTTCAGAGTAAATTTAATGCTTAAATGTAATATGTCCAAGATTAATTAATCTTATGATCGGTGCATATGAAGAATGCTTCAAAGCGATAGTTGTTTACCCTACATTGATCGTATCTTCATAAATTTTCAAGCCCGGGGACTGAAACCAGTAAGCAGTAATTGTTTTCGACTCAATAAAATACCATTTATCTTCTTACGTTACACAGTCCAATTGATTTCAATTAGATATATATTGTATCATTGAAAAGTCCGATTTATTGTAATGTCCAAGAAAAATAAGGCTAGAACTACGTTTTATAACATTAATCTTTACACCTAAGAAAATATTTCAACGTGACCATAATTTTACTTTTTTGTTTGTTACTTTCCAGTTTTTCTTTTTATTTTATGAAATATCTATCATGAAATATTCACACTCTCTTTCTTATCATAACAAATTAAGAGTCAATATAATTTCTTCTCCATAATAATTTACATACACAATTTATTATATAAAAATTGAACGAAATTTTGGTATTTAAAAAAAATCCAATAAAATTCTGGCGGATCTAATTTCTTCAATGTCCTGATATACATATTACAATTAGTATGCAGCAGCTTAGATTTGCATTGCAGCGTGATCGCAACATGATTCAAACAAACTTAATTACCTTGATAGTTCTGTGGCCAAATGATGGGTAAACTGTTGCAAACTGATCAACAGACATGTCGCTTATCGAAGCTGGTGGAGAAGCGGCATAATAAACGGCACCATTCGTTGCACGTATAGTCTGTTTCTTAATAGCAGGATCAATATTCAGCTTCCTATTCCTCAAGACAATGCATTCTCCATCACTCTGAAGTCGTTGGGCTTCTTGTTTTTGTCATGCTTATCGAGGTGGACGGTAAGTCAATTTCTTTAGGACAATAAAATGACTGATGAGCACGTGAATTATCTAAAGATGTGTAATTACATACCGCAGGCTGCACAAATACAATGTTGCGTTCCTTGCATTCGCAAGGCTTTTTCTAACAGAAAATGAAAACTTTTTCCTATTTCGCGGCGTCGGACTTAGCGCACTTGGACAGAAAATTTTCTTCTGTTTTGCTGGCGTCATCGTTTTCCTGGATCAGGATATAAGTGCGATAATATCAAAGTGTTTTTTATTCAGCATGTAACACTCAATATCCAACTGAATGTCGCGAAAATTCTACTTTTAACATGATGTTCCTTCTCATTGTAAGCCACCAATTCATTGCCGCACTAAAAATCTTGCAATTTGCCCATTCATTACACGCACGAGAACGCCATTTTGTCGCAGTCGCGTTGCGGATTCACCATATCGTGTCAACTGGTTTTTCCACGTGGAAATTCTGTGTGTAGCACTTGCCTTTGGTTCAAAAAAAAAATTTTTTTTTCAAAATAAAGTCCGATTGACAACTATGCTCGGACAATACACTAAACTTCTGCCAAAGAACAATAAAAAAACCCGTCTTACGCGCCACTCGGACTGGCATCCATCTTTTCCGGAGTCTCCCTCTTTCCCATTCAACCACAAAACAGTCATCTTCGTACCAGCTGTTAAAACGCGGTTCAGTGTCAGCGAATGGTTAAAGGGTCGCTCCCGAACCGTCGACGTCAATAATGACCTGCGGATCATTGTCAGTGGCGTAGGGCTGATTCATTACAAATCTCGGAACCCAGTGCCAGTCAATGAATCTATACAACGAGTCTTGACTGCATTATTAAAAGCTTAAATAAAAAAGTTAAAAAAAATTTTCCGATCTCGATTACAACAATTTTTAACAACAATTTACTAGAAAATGAGAGATGGAAGGGGAACAAAATTTTTATAGTAAATATTTCAATTTTGTATTTAATAAATTATAATTGGATAGTAGCTTTAATAGTAATGTATTAGATTTTCGCAAAAAATAACGATATGCAAAAAAAAATTATCATCAATTATATATATTATTGTTCATATTTGTTGTCGTCGTCGATCACATTGATATAGATTGTAGGTAAATGATTATTAAAGCTGTCACCTATGCATTCTAAGCAAGTAGCAGTACAGTTTAGTCCACTTTTCCTGCACCCACAAGATGCTCCACATCCTGTTTTGCATGTGCAAAAAATAATTTTTAGTAATGATTCTGGAGCTAGTCGCTGCGTCATTGTTTACGGTATCAATATTCCGCATTCATATTTTCAACTTCATTCTTCTGGTGATATTTCTCTTTCGAGCCATATTTGAATTTGCAAATATACTCTTTTGAAGTGTTCAAAATCGGCATCTGCAGTAGCTTGTAAAGACGCCAGTTTATCGCAGGTATTCTTAGCAGTTATTTTTAAAAAAAGATTTATATCTTAATAAATTAAGATCATTTATTTTTTGGGCGGCAACGTATAAAGCAAGAGTGAATGTAATGCTAGCCTTAAGAATTTCATCAATATCTTTGCATTCGTTTTTGAAAACTGTCGCAGCACTTTGCAAGTCAATTCGTTTTTCCAAATTTTTTGCAAACACGTTTTTGCCTCGTTGTAAGAAAGCTGAGGTCGTGTAACAGCCAGAGAATGTATATAAGAACAGAATATGCTGTTTACACTTTGGTAATACTTTTTCTAAACTCTTAGAAGAGTGCGGTTCATTGCCTTTAGATAGTTTTAGAAAATAAATTTCTCGACCTGTTGGTGGGAGAGCAATCAATAAAACTAAAACATCTACATCCTCGGACACTACAGCAATGTTTTCGGATTGCAGATTAAGAGCGGTTTCAATTATTAGTCTGCTTGGCAAGAAAATAAATTATTTTGTGTGTTTCTCGTAGCATATTTTTTTTTTTAGATGGAGAGTATGCTGATCTGGTGTTCTTTGTTTTTAAATAAGAATTGATATTTCTTTTATAGACAAATTTTTGGCTGCATACTGAATGCATATAGACAAACTTGCGAGTATTTAAGTACTTAGGAAGTCCGCCCGCTCTTTTGAACGTTGACATTCCTCTGGTGACTTTTACAATGTCTCCTAGTCCACAGTTTAATTCAGAACTACATGCGATTTTGTCACAAACGAGACAATCATTACTTATATTATCACTATTCGATGGTTCACCAATTTTGATACGAGGCTGATAACCACAAATATTAATAACTAACCTTTATACCATGATTAATCATTTATATTATTAAATTTTACTTTTACATTCTAACTTTTAGCATCGATTTATGAGTATTCACAATTGTTTTTAAAAGCGGGTAATATAAATAAAAAAACAAATACTTACTATCTATGCCACGGTTTTGAAAGTTTGTAGAACTCAATAATGTTCACTAATAAACTTTTATCACACTCACCGCACAATAATAAATGTATATACATTAATTGCAAATAAACAAAAATCAGAAATAATTTTTATCGGAGCGCATAAAAACAGCTACGTATTGAGCATAGCAAGTTGCGACATGTACTATTCTGTTAGAGCTCACGTTAACAACACCGAACGGTTGCTGTTGTACCCTCTAGTCCCCTCCCCTCCCCTCATCCGTATACCTGCAGTCCCTTGAGACCCAAGATCAAGTTTGTATTAGTCCTCCTTTTTAAAATATAACTTTCAACTAATATAAATACAGGAAAATTCCGAAAAATTAATAATTATTTATAATAATAATTAAAAAATTGAAATCGCACAAAATTTCTTTTTAAATGTTTCTATATACGATTAAAAACACATTTCCAAAGTGTATATAAAGATTGATTGAGTGGCCCTGATTCCGAGGCATAAATCTTACGGCGCTCCACTATTAAGTTAACGTTCGTTCAAAATTTGGAGGGCGTATGAGTTTCTTATACGAAATTTTAATCCTCTCTTTTTCAGAACATGCTTTTGTCAAAGCCCATGATAGCTGAAATTATTTCCAAAGAGGTATCTTTTAATCTTTTACATAATGTCATTGTGATTTTCCAGTTATAGATTAATGTTGATTCAAGCCTTTCAGCGGCAACGATGTCTATGGGAGTTTTAATATATAAAATATCTATATATATATATATATATATATATATATATATATATATATATATATATATATATATAGATATATATATATATATATATATATATATATATATATATATATATATATATATATATATATATATATATATATATATATAATATCAAGTACCATTTATTATGACATTTTTATTCAGGCTTCAGAACGAATAAATGAACGGGAGGTGGTTCATACAGCTTGCAGTATTAATATAAATTTAAATATATCACCCTAAATTTGAGCATAATAAACAAAAATAAAGAAGTAAAAAGTACTATTTTGCCTTTGATTCTTTTCATGCTGCCTTATACAAAATAAGTAACTTAATCCAAACTATGAAAGATTGATTTTATCTAAGTATTAGGATTTACTCTCAAGCTTAAATAAATGCAAGAAAATTTTGTCACAGGATTTGAGTTTCTTCTTATTCTTTTTCGCTTGTTTAATACTAATAACAGTGTTTTACTAAAGTATGCCATGTGAATATTGTGTGTAACTTCTTCTTTCTGAATATTGTGTCTTCTTCTTCACGCTACATTTTTTTCAAAAAGGCGAATAACAAATCAGTCAAAAATTGCTTCAGTGAGGATTCAAGCATTTTTTTTAGAAAAGCTGGTATTCAGTGAGTACAAACAACATATGATCGGAAGTGGTCACTACTGTTCCCTGTTAAGTGTGTTCATAAAAAAATACCTCAACACCAGGTATTATTTTATGTCTAAAAAAAGTCAGAACGATATTCTTTTCACCGAAAACTGAATAAACCAATTCGCTTTTACGGTATATAAGAAGAAAATATTTACCAGGAAGAATTTTGGCATGAATATTACTATATCGATAAAATATCGCCATAAATTCAAACGGCCTGGAAATATCCCAGAATAAGTTAAATAACATTTTGATTTGGTTAAAGGGTAGGTGGGCTAGTTACGAATGTAACCTGTATGACATTAAAAAATTATTATCAGATTAATGTTAATTGATTATCACGAAGGCGATTGGAGTCTGTTGGAAAATATACTGTAGTGTTAAGGTTAAGTAAACAACTCCGTGAAGGACTGCAGCGATGGTCTGCTGCCTCGGCGGAGGAAGATTTTGATATCCGCCGAGAATACCCTTGTCTGGGGACGCGTGAATGCGCTGGCAGGCTAGCATTGCGGCGTCGTGGGGCGGGCTCATTTCCCCAGCACAAGGACCCACTACAAAAGAATTTCGCATTCACGAATTCCTAGGTCTTCAAAAACAGGCGACCGAAGTCGAAAAATTGTAGGTAACTACAAAGAGGGGAAATTACTTGTTCAGAGAACAAGTTGCACAAGTTAAAATGCGTGGACTTAGGGTAACCTCGTCGTTACCCGACGATGCTCATGGCCCACAAATAAGAGTAGGACAACCGGGTGGTGATGGTGCCCCCTCGCACACCGACTTACCCTGCTGCCAAAAAGTTTCGCCCGTGACCACCGACGAAATAATCAATTTTCCGCATGACTTATGAGTTACAACGATTAAAAACTTGGCTTACGGAATCTCTCGAAAACTTTAAACGGTTTTCCTCTTGCCGATTTTCGCGTTTTTCCTATCATACGGAAGAAGCCAGGTTAT
Organism: Odontomyia ornata; assembly: GCA_963969285.1. NCBI lineage: Eukaryota > Metazoa > Arthropoda > Insecta > Diptera > Stratiomyidae > Odontomyia > Odontomyia ornata. The sequence continues at coordinate 251,168,751 of OZ017739.1, forward strand.
AGAATCAAGATGGAGGCGACATCCGTCGGCAACCACACTCACATCTTTCACTGTCGCCAGCCTCGTCAATACGTCGAGGAACATCGTAACGTGTCAGCCTTTGCGCCGCTGCATAGAGATACAAGACTGTAGAGAGGACAATCAACAACTTTTTGTCCAAATTTCCCCTTAATTTACTATACTTACATAAATTTACAACTACTAAACAAATTTGTTCAGAGATGACGAAAAGTAGGGGCAATAATTCATTCATTTTCATTGCAGTAACACACAATAAATTTAATGTGGATTGTTTCATTAAAATCAATATTTTACAATTTATTTTGAGGCTGAATAATTTAACAAGTTTTTAATATTCTAAAATTTCAGACAAAAATAATAGCATCCAATTTCTATATGTTAGTTTCTTTTGCAGTACTGATATTGATGATAGTTGAAATCATCTAGCTGCTTTACAGCTAAAAGTATAAATAACTTCTACATATTGATTTTTAGAGTTTTGTACTAACTTAAAATACCCTTTTGAAATTGGGTCTGGCTGTCCGTTCATCCGTCCATCTGTGTGTCACAGCAGTTTTTATGCGGAACTATAGCAACTATGAACACCAACATTTGTAGGCGTTTCAGAAGTAATGGCCTCTTCAAAGTTTGGGTGTCAAAATATTTTTCAAATGTATTTAAGGGGGTCTCCCTAAACGGGAAAGGGAGCCTTAAAAATTGTGTTTACCAAAGGGAGGTATATGGGGCATCAGAAGGAAATTCTTGATGAGAGCTTTCCAAAACAGGACTTTAAACAGTGCTGCTAGTCTCATTGTGCGTAGGGGAGGGAAATGTACAGTAAATATGTATCTTCTTTATCTTTTTAATTTTGTGTATTTTATTTTTATTTTTCTTCTCGAAATCGATTTTCGACCGTAATCGTTCGGTCTTCTTCAGCGATTAATTTATTTTTTCTCACATTCCTGCTTATATACTAGCTATGTTTAAGGAAATTTACTCTAGATCATTAAAAGGTAATTAGGGAAATTTGCTTAAGCTAATAAAAGGTAGGAAAGGTAATTTACAGAAGGGGGAGTTATAAAAATATTATTTTTACAAGATTCAGAAAAGATATTATTATTTAATTAATTAAAATAGCCATGATCTGCAGTTTCCGTCATCCTGATTCATCAACTTTTTCCTTTCTCGGGTAATTGCCAGGCTTTCCATCACATCCAATTCACGTCCTCCATTGTTATCTCGTGTCCAGTCGTGATAACATGTTCCACTACCGCCGCCTTGAAATTCGAAGTTCTTTCGCCTAGATGCTGCTTGATTCGCGTGCCGATGAGTCTCCTCGTTTGACCTATGTACACTTCTTCACAAGTGGGACATTCAATGCGATAGATACCAGATTTCTCGTGTGGTTCGCGCTTGTCTTTCGTTGATCCGAGAACGTTTTTGAGCTGGTTCTTGCTGCTTGATTCGATTAACCGTACAGAATTGAGCTGATTTATTCGGCGCTTGATCCGATTGCTGATGCCTTCGTGATAAGTTAGAGCCTTCCAGTACGTTCTTTCGGTATTCGCATTTGATAATGTTAGAGCCCGTTAGAGGAATCCATGAAAAGATTCAAAAGGACAATTAAAAGTTGTGAATCGTTAATTGGCGAATTGACGAAGCTTAGAGTGAGCAACCCTACTTTGCCTAGGATTGCCAAAAATACACAAAGAGGGGAACGAAATGCATGAGATTATTTCGGCCGTGAATGGACCGACCCAAAAACTGGCAAGATGGTTGGTGAACGAATTTAAGGGAATAACCCAAATGAATGGTAGATCTGTAAAAAACAGCAAAGAATTCTCCGAGAAAATCCTGAAGTTTGGCCCAATAGCGCAAGACGAAATTATGGTGTCTTTCGACGTGAAAGCTCTATTCCCGAGTATTCCCGTGATGGAGACACTGGGATATATAGAAGAATGGCTTTCTCACCAAGAAAACTCATTATCTTGGAAAATAAAAACTAGGCAGTATATCCAACTTGCGAGACTTTGCATGATCGAAAATTATTTCACCTTTCGGGAGAAATTTTATAAGACTAAAGGCGGAGTTGCGATGGGAGATTCTCTTTCACCATTCTTCGGCGAGATATTTATGACGAAACTAGAAGACGGACTGCAGGAGAAAGGCCAATTACCAAAAGATTAGGTCCAATATGTGGACGATGTGTTTGCATATGTGAAAGGGAGTGACGTGGAGAAGGTGCTTGCTGACCTGAATGGAGCCCACAAGAATATAGTATTCACGACGGAGGAAGAGAAAGACGGTAAACTATCGTTCCTAGATATAGTAGTAAGGAGGACCCAAACAAATATAACTTTCGATGTATACCCGAAAGCAACTCACACACAGAGAACGATTCCAAATACATCAAATCATTCGCAGCAAATCAAGGTTTCTCCGTACAGAGCCATGATCCACAGGATGCTCGATTTGCCACTAAGCAAGGAAGCTAAAAAAAGGAGATAAGGTACATTGTTGAGATAGCTAGACTAAACGGCTTCAAGGGCTCGACGATAAGGAGAATGGCACAGAAGATCCAGATTAATAGACAGCGTCAGGGACGATCAACATTATCAAATGCGAATACCGAAAGAACGTACTGGAAGGCTCTAACTTATCACGAAGGCATCAGCAATCGGATCAAGCGGCGAATAAATCAGCTAAATTCGGTACGGTTAATCGAATCAAGCAGCAAGAACCAGCTCAAAAACGTTCTCGGATCAACGAAAGACAAGCGCGAACCACACGAGAAATCTGGTATCTATAGCATCGAATGTCCCACTTGTGAAGAAGTGTACATAGGTCAAACGAGGAGACTCATCGGCACGCGAATCAAGGAGCATCTAGGCGAAGCAGCAGAAGCAAGAAAGAAAGAAAGAACTTCGAATTTCAAGTCGGCGGTAGTGGAACATATTATCACGACTGGACACGAGATAACAATGGAGGACGCTGTAGTCATCAAGGAAGCTAGAGATATACGTGAATTGGATGTGATGGAAGGCCTGGCAATTATCCGGGAAAGGAAAAAGTTGATGAATCAGGATGACGGAAACTGCAGATCATGGCTATTTTAATTAATTAAATATTAATATCTTTTCTGAATCTTGTAAAAATAATATTTTTATAACTCCCCCTTTTGTAAATTACCTTTCCTACCTTTTATTAGCTTAAGCAAATTTCCCTAATTACCTTTTAATGATCTAGAGTAAATTTCCTTAAACATAGCTAGTATATAAGCAGGAATATGAGAAAAAATAAATTAATCGCTGAAGAAGACCGAACGATTACGGTCGAAAATCGATTTCGAGAAGAAAAATAAAAATAAAATACACAAAATTAAAAGAAGCTGTCTTTTTCTATTTTCAGTTGGAGTATTTTGTGAAGGCAAAAATGAATTCAATTACAAATATCTTCTTTATGCCTGGGCACCGCTGATCTTAGAACTCTGAAAAAAATCCTGGAGATAGCCCTTTATAAGCACAACAATAACAAATACCTTCGAAGTCAAAATTTGCCCAGCTTACATTTTTCTCAATAAAGTTTATGTAGTCCTATGCAAGGTCCTTTTATCCTGTAACATATAACATATGTAAATATATTTGTGATTACATTTCATCAGTGATGTTGGTAGTAGCGCAACAAAACCACGGCCTCTTGCAATGGAGTAACGCTAGTTTTTTACTAAAACCAAAATTTAATGTGCATAGCATTGCAGAGTTTTCTAAATTCAAGTATTTTTCGTGACTGCATACGAAGGTTTTGGTACAAAACCCTTCGGACTAGAATTGTAGTGTATCTGCTCGAATGTTTAATGCGATTTCGTAATGGACACCTCTTATGCTGTCGAAGGCCTCCCTCTTCCTTTTACCGGGCTTGGGACCGTCTTGGGCGCAATTAAGGCGCTTGGTGCCAAACATAATTAAGAAATGAAAAAATGAATTGAACTGAAGCCAATGAATCAAAAATTTCCTGCAATCTTGCGGTTCTATATGCCTTTAAAGTGTACTATTTTATTAAGTTTCTGTCGCATTGATACTTTTTCTGAATATTTTTTCGCAATAAAGTAATATCATGTGCTCAGATATTTTTCTATAATTAATTTTATGATTAGACTATAATGCATTGCTTCATGCGTGTGTTTCGAGCTTTCCATAAACAGTCTTTGCCCGATACATTTCGATTGAACTCGGTTTGAAATATCATTGAAGCATTTTTTTTGAAGGATCGATTCATCATTCATATGTTGAGCACGTTTTATCTCTGCTTCAGTCATCTTACATATGGTGATTACACTTTGTGCTGGTGATTTCAAGCCTCCTATATTTTTGAATAATATTAAAGATTTTGGACTAGTTGGACCTTGTATATCTTCAATACATTTGTCACACTTTAATACGTTGAAAAGATTGAAGACAACGAAACCAGCTATGTATTTGACAACATGTTCTGCATAAATTGATAATTTTGCTGGATCTGCAGCATAACTATGCTCCATTAAAAAATCATTATCGGCTCCTTGCTCATCAAAAAATGATTCTTCAAACATAGATCTGCGATCGGCAGTATTATTGATTTGATTTAGCGCAGAAGATTTTCTCGCATTGAGAATAGGAATATGCTTTAATGGTATGCAGTTTCCCATGCCACCATCTTTTAATTGTGTACGAAAAAGTATTTTTTTGTACCGTGAGATAAATTTCCTTACAGATGGATTATCATTATTCCCCAAACCTGCTCTAATTGAGCCAAAAAATAGCTCAAGATGGTCTTGGCTTGTCTTATATAAAGGAATAAACTTCAGCTTTCTATTAACAATAAATCGCTCGTACAATATTTTTAAATTACTCATCCCAGCAATAAGGCCGACGAACCCAACATACCTTTTTGACTCGATAACTGGAACCCCGGAAGGCAACCTTAGTTCTGATATATATTTGATATGTTGATTGCAGCAGGTACTCCGTTCTTGAAAATTTCGTTCACATAGGGCTTGCTTTGTTGACGGAAATGCAGATAATCGTCTTGAATTCAAAATGTCAAATATTTCATTAAAAATTCGAATGAAATCTGCAGTTGATTGACTTCCAAGGAACTGTTTTAACTGCAAGCTTTCCCTACAAAAGTCTAAGGCACCAGCTACGGAACTAGAAGGCTTGAACAGCCAATCGAACTTTCATTTTTTGTTTACTGAAGTAAATATGTACTTTTCTCAATTTATTGCCCAAGTGCAAACCTTCACTTTCCTGTAATTCCTGTCAAGCAATTAAATACTCCCATTTGATCTGATGGCCATCGTGATCCAGCAATACTTTCAAATCTGCTTATGTATTGCGGCAGAGTTTGAACATATGGCGGCTATCAGGGTGTAAAATATACTTGGCCGGCGAATCCTCAAAGGTAATATAGCCTTTAGATTGTACGGAGCGTACATCTGAGCCCAAAAGTTTCGTCATTGATAAGTTTGACGCCAGTCCATCAAAAGTAATTCCAGCCACTTTGACACCTGTGTCGATCAGGTGTTGAACGCAGAGTGACAAAATGTTGGTCTTTTGTTCAGCAGTAATAGTTATTATAGGAAAAAATGCAACTGGTATTTTCCAAGGTTTGTTGATAAAAACAGCCATGCAAACGAGCATTTGAGTAGCAATTTTGTTAACATTTCCACCATCACCAACATCGACGTAACCATAAGAATGTTGCCCATCCTATTCTACATGCTGACGTATGCTCATTTCATCGAAAACTAAATTAACCACAATTGTTTCATTTTTTGCACAGCGCACAATATTCTTAATTGCATCAAATGCTTCTCGAGTAAAACTGGGTACGCATCCAACTCCTTCATACCATCTCCTTATGGTCCTCTGATGGGGCAAAGATTTTTCGCATGTAGTGCGAACATACTCGTAGGCTTTGGGCGATAAAAAGTTTAAATTGAGTGCAAATGCTCTAACAGCTGGGTCAAAAATTTTGGACCTTCTGAAACGCTTGCCATGGAATAAATGCTTTTCTAACATGTTCCTACAAGGTGCACTCGTATTTTCGAGAAACTGCTGAATATCTGCGCTAATTAATTTTTTTACTTTCAGATTTGCAATCAACTCTTCCATGTTTGCATTTTTTCCTTCTTTGCGGCGCAATTGTTTCTTGAGCGTACATATTAATTTATTTTTTGTAATAATCTTATGTCTCATTGAGAGTAGCTGCGCTTACAAAGTTGTGACTTTCTTCTTTAGGTGCTTGCACTCAGGAAGTCTACACTCTGCATATTCCTACATTAATAGCATTCTAAATTTTTGTTTGAAGTGATTTAGTTTTAAACACAAATATATGAACGACAAACGATCTACAGTATGATAAATAGTAAACAAACACAACCAGACCATAGAACCCAACAAAAAATATCATTAAAATAACTATTTTTAAATCCTCCTACGACGGCAAAATTGCATTATCATTCCTTTTCTCTTGAAACAAGAGAAAGAATCAAATAACATTAAAAAACCATAGCTTAAAAGGCCACATTATATTTATTTTCGTAATTAATCGAAAATATCAAATTAATAACTTAGTACTATTAGTATGATTATTGTTTGTTATTATTTGCAGGAATCATTTTTCTAAACACACACAAGGACATTGTTTCACATTGATATAAAAAAACACTTACTTCTGAGGACCAATCCATTTCCTGTACGGGAACCTTTGCGTTGATTGAACTGCCTGAAGCTATCTGGAATTGACCATATTACAATAGAAATACGTTTATATCATTCACACAAATAAGACTTACTCGAATGCTATTTCGAAGGCTACCCGATTGATGAAAAACTGTTATTCCGCCTATATTTGCGGTGGAAGAAGCTAAGGAAGTATTCTAGAATGAAAACAGAAAAATATGTGCTCCAATTTTAATTTAAAATACATTCACACAAATATTTACCGTACATTCTTCTATATCTACGTCCTCTGCAATTATGGAAGGAACAAAATCAAAATTGAAAAAATTGCTAGCAAAATTCTCCCCAGCCTATGAAAAGACATTTATTAAGAGTAACTGCCATTCCGATCAAAAATTAACATCGATTCAGATATAGAAGAATTTATTCCATAAGAGTTTGAAAATACCATTGTTGCCGTAAAACTCTCAACTTTATCTCTAAATTTCCGTGAAAAAATTTGCGTTATTTATTTCAATTCATGTTCGATAAATTACTTACATCTGAAACGCAAATCATTTCATGTTCTGCAGACCCAAGTAAATCACTCTTTTTTTTAACCTATTTATAAGAAAAAACTGTAAAAACTTTTACAATTATTTATAACTATTTTGCATTACAGAAAATGCAGCCAAGTTGCTGTCTGTTTTTAGTTTTTCCTCAGCGCCAGATAATGTAAAATTCTGGAAGAAGAAAACAAAAGAAAAATAAAAACCCTTATTATATTAGCTAAACTTTTTAATTGGATCATTTCACCCTTTTCACATCAATTTAATGTAAATCTATACGACAAATTTGTCGTATAGATTTACATTAAATTGATGTGAAAAGGGTGAAATGATCCAATTAAAAAGTTTAGCTAATACAAGTACTTACAAGAGAAATTTACCTTGAATATAACTTGCAGAAACAAAAACATATTGAGTTTGCATTAGTAGAAAAGTTAAAAATTTACTCCCTCACCTCTGAGCATGGTGGTCGCCATCACCGGTGTGTATCTAAGTGTGATGGCCTGAGGAGAATTAGTGCACACGTCGAAACCACCTTCTTCTAACATTTTTCTTCTCTAATAATTTTTCAGAAAAATTATTATTCAAAATATGCAACTCATTTATATGTAGCTGCAAACAATTCCATAAAAAGTAACCTTATTATATATTTCTGAATAATCTTTTTCCAAGATGAATCTCCTCCTTCCCTAATCGTCGGCAGAAATATAGGCAGACGTGCTTCACAAACTTAACAACAATAAAACATTACCAAGGAAACTTATTAAATAAATATTCCGCAATATCTCACAATAGTTTCTGCTGATGAAATCGAAGGATTACTCCACAAATAATTTGAAGAAGCCTGCTTAAGAAATTCTCTTACCTGTGTTGAATGATCACTGCTATATCCATCACATCCACCAAATTTTGCCATGCCAATAAACTCGTTGGAAATTATCTGAATTGTTTTATGCATAATAAGCGAAGCATATACAAATATATATATATATATATATATATATATATATATATATATATATATATATATATATATATATAAATATAAATATATATATATATATATATATATATATATATATATATATATATATTTATATATAAATATATATATATAAATATATATATATATATATATATATATATATATATATATATATATATATATATATATATATCTATATATATTTATATATATATATATATATATATATATATATATATATATATATATATATATATATTTATATATATATATATATATATTGTATATTTATATTTATATGTGTCTATATATATACATATATATATATATATATATATATATATATATATATATATATATATATATATATATATATATATATATATATTTATATTTATATATATGTATATATAAATGTATGTAGATTCCATTCCCATAAATTTTAAAAAAAATATCACAAAAAACTCACGTTTATCCGCAGACGGCTGAGTTTTTGGGCCGCACTATAATTATCTGTGGCAGTCTGAAAGAAAAGAATCAAAACATCTTCCTAATTTTCAAAATAAAATCATACAGATCTTTAGCATAAAGGCGAAGAAAGCATTGGAGCTGCATCTTCCAGTAGAGTATTTTTTTGTAGGTGCCTAATTACATACACATTGGCAAAATGGTCGCTGCAGATGAGACTTGCTTTTGTTAAGGGCCGGATTCCATTTCCTAATCTACTGAGCCATAAAGACCTTCTGAATTCGTCTTCAGGATATCTGTAATCGTTTAAAAAGTATAGTGAAATCATACACTTCATCCCGAAATCAAAGATTTTAATTTTCCGAAGCGGCACAATCATTTCACCCAAAATTACTAGCAAAAAAACAAATCCAAGCGATAAATTATTTGCAGCATCCGAAACTTAATAACGTACATGAAAATTAAAATTAAAAATTACTTACGTCGTCCGGAACTTCTAAAAGTAGCAAGCAAAATATTTCATACAATTCCAAATAACAAAATTTTAAAATTTCAACTACCCCCATTAATATTTCCATTTGACTATTTCACTGAATCTTGGGGAACAAACTAAACGGGAATGTAAGCTGAGCACGACGAAAATAGCACGAGGAATTAAGCCACGCCCACGTAAACAAACGAATGAAATACTGACTGATTATCAAGACAACGCACGTAATTAACACTAACTAAATCAAAATGTTAAAAAAATACACGCGCACTCAAAAAATAAAGCAGTAATTGCCAACTTACCTGTGAAAAGATGTTCCTGGCAACCGACATTTTGTATCATTTCCGCACGTAAACACTATGCGTTTCATTATTAGTTTTCTATGTTTGTAACTATTGTCACTATCACTTAATCACTTCACTATGTTCTTTAAACCTCACCTTACGTATTCCACGATATAAATATCAAATGAACACTTTCAATTTGAAATTATTTGAACAAATTCGACGGAACTCCCGACGCGTAAAATGTTTACTCACGTCTATCAGTCGATTTGACAAAAATGCAACTTCGGGTTCAATTTAAGAGACTCGAATCAGCTCAGTTGCCACGGATGGGGAAAATGAATTTTTAAATAATGACTTGTTCACGCTAAGTGAGTGATCTCATACCATCAAAGGTTGGTTAATGAGTTGCCTCCTAACTGGTTTAAATATGAATTGACTGAATCAGAGTTAACGCTTTCAATAATATCCGGCAATCTTGTTTGCAGTTAATGTACTTTTATCAGTTTTGTCGTAAAACTATAATGAAAGTTAATAAAACTGAGCAAAAGCGTGACCATACCTTAACACCAAATACCTTCCTAACGGCAATGTAAGCTGAGTGACAGTTTCTAGCCCGAGTGTGCCCGAAAATGTGCACAAAAGTAAATATTAATTTGAATTTGATATTTATGAATCAAACAATTGATTTTCATCCGAGAATATGAATTTGTAACTTGTAAAATATGTGTATGAAGCTGATGTAACTAATATTTATCCCTTACGATTTATTTAACAAAAACTATATCAACGCGAATTTGAAAGTAATAAATTTTTTAACGAATTTTTAAGTTTCCTAACGAAAATTACAAAATTTCTTGCGCTAAAGATTTGCATTAAATTTCTAGGTAATGAGTCATTAGAATTTTGAATGCCATAAGTGCTGTCCGCACTCGTAAATCTACAAAAAACCATAATTTACCAGGCTAGTTTAGTATATTCCAATCTACAATACTCGCGAAAAGCGGCGAAGGTGGTAACAGCTAATGAGGGGAAAAACTGGTCAAATCAAATTTTTGGGACGCTCACGGACAGGCATTTATACGGTTACAGCCAAAACTGACTATAGATACAAGCCATATGGCAGCAGCGCTTACTACAAAACACATGACCATTAGTAGGGCGACTTTGCTGGCTAACTTACATGGCGTTATATGAAGAATTGTGGAGGTGCCAACGAAAATTCGAGGTTTCGTACGGTTTAGAGACGGATTTCTACAGTGAAATCCAAATGGTCCGCGGAGAACACAATAGCGCTCCTACTGAAGTGAAAATTATTTCAGTTCTTATACCCGTTTAGTTTTCATCGCCTTCCAAAGTGAATTTATAGGAGTTTGTTTACATCTCAACGCTGAGCTATCAGTCGAAGGTGCAAAACGTGTGCTGCATTTGCTCGTCTTGGAAAGTTTAGGAGCACAATGGGCTATACAAGGTGAATTTATAGCATGCACGGAATGCGTTCGGCACGTATTTTATTCGGAAAATAGTATATATGACGAAATATAAGCATTTGCTAATGCCGCAGTTGGGTGACAGCTACCGGAAGCTTGTCCATAGTAGGCCGACTGATAAATATGCAAATTGCTACCATATGGCTTCCTAAATAACGTCAGTTTTGGTTACAGCCAAAACTGACGATAGATACAAGCCATATGGTAGCAATATGCAATTGGACAAGCTTCCGGTAGCTGTCACCCAACTGCGCATTCCGTGCATGCTATAAATTCACCTTGTATAGCCCATTGTGCTCCTAAACTTTCCAAGACGAGCAAATGAAGCACACGTTTTGCACCTTCGACTGATAGCTCAGAGTTGATATGTAAACAAACTCCTATAAATTCACTTTGGAAGGCGATAAAAACTAAACGGGTATAAGAACTGAAATAATTTTCACTTCACTAGGAGCGCTATTGTGTCCTCCGCGGATCATCTGGATTTCACTGTAGAAATCCGTCTCTAAACCGTACAAAACCTCGAATTTTCGTTGGCACCTCCACAATTCTTCATATAACGCCATGTAAGTTAGCCAGCAAAGTCGGCCTACTAATGGTCATGTGTTTTGTAGTAAGCGCTGCTGCCATATGGCTTGTATCTATCGTCAGTTTTGGTTACAGCCCCTCTAATATATTGTTCCTCTAAGCGCCGCTGTAAACGTACACCACTGCACTCCTATCTTTTCGATGCAAGCCTCGAATTAGTTTGCATATGGTATTTTTTATATGTGTGGGTGCGCACAATTAACGGGTATAAACGAAAACTATGGATGCATAAACTGAATTGCTTCTTGGTGGTTGTCTATGTTTTTAACTAATTTTTATTATCATACGGTTTTATTGATAAATATGAATTCATTTTCAACGTAAAGAAACAATAATGAATGATGCGTAATAATATATCGCAGTTTTTCTTTGATAGCACGTTTATTTGAAACAAAATTGATATGCAAGGTGTTTGTTAGTTCTTGATTATTTTAAAGAGGTCATCAGATATTTAAAAAAAAATTCTAAAATGAATAATCATTAATGTCTACTTGCCGCCGCCTATAGTAATATGCGTTTAATCAAACTGTCCACTTTTCTAGTAAGAATTTCAATTTTCTTGATCACCATGCTGTAGGGATGAAGGAGATCGGAAAGTTTTAGAGCAGTTTGATAGGGTAACTGCTCTATTACTACAATACCTCAGTAAACTAAACAGTTGTTCGTCATAATCTTATTCGGGTTTTGTTTCAATAACTTCTAAAAATACATTCTCATTGATTGCATTTTGATACAACGTTTAGTTACTTATAAAATTTATCTTAGGAAACTTATATAAAGAACTAATAAAATACGTCATTTAAGTTTGCCCCTCTTCCGCTGAGACTACCCATGCTTTAAGCCACTACTACTACAATCAAAGAAGCCACAAATATATAGCCGACACTTACAAACTTTTTGGGCTATCTTTTCTCCCTAAAGGCTGAGCTCATAGATCTCAGAGAGAATGGATACGAAATGTATCGAGAGAATTGAAGCACTTTATCATTTAGCGTGAAGTTAGCGCGTTATTAGTTGTTGATTCGAATTTCAAATAAATTTGACGTGATGTCTCCCATTAATTTTCGCATCTTGAACTAAATCAATTTCAAATTCAACTTGATTAGACGTTACCCATCAATGTTGAATTTTCACAAATCATATGTTTTCAATTATATGGTTGATATTTTTTTGACAATTCGGGGGTTCAGGTATAAGAGAAGTGGGATTTTCGTGAGAGCCACTTGAATGTGTAGTTCTTTAGCGGCGTGAAATGCAGGGGGATTTCAATTCGCATGCGAGAGGAAGGCATGTATGTAGTAAAAGTACTTCACTCACGTATGGATGAAAATAAGCTCATTTCGCGTCCATTACTTTATATGTCTTTGGCTGAGCTACAATTAACCATAGATATAGAGAGAACTGGATCCGCAACCGGTCGTGAGAGCCGAAGCACTTGGCAACCTGTGCTAAAGTTGTGTGAAGTTGAGGTTTGAGGCGATATGCTTTTAATTTAGCACTCTATTCACGGCGAAACACGTTCACATTTAAAAAGTTTTTAATTTTAAAGATCGCGCGTACGTAATCGGAACTTTAATTCACTGTTTTAATTAAACATTTACGAAATTTCCATCCGCTTTGACACATTATTTTCCAGCGTGGTTCGCGCTCTTTTCGATTTTCTTTTGCTTTGACGTTCTTTTTTCCGTGAGAGTTGTTTGTTGTTTATACTCAAACTGAAATGAAATTTCGTTGGTGTGCGCGGGTGTCAGTGGGGGAAGCGATTCTTCTGAAGAGAGAAAAGAAAAACCTGTCAGGGAAAAAAGGGGAAGGAGAAGCAGAGGGAATCATATAGTTTCGAGAGCGTAAGTTATTTATAACTTATTTATGTGGCAAATGTGCTTCTCACATGGACGAGTACACAGATTCTCGTTGCTCGTCCATTTGTTTATATGTCTTTGCAATTAACATAACCAGACATTGAGTAATTAAATAATGCTGGAGTGGACAACCACGTGACAATATGGTTGGAACAACCCCTGCGACCACTTTTCCTACTGCTACGCTCTTGTTTACAACCTTAGAGAGAGCCAAATTGCACAAGCAAACATGGCTGCTGCTCAATGTAAACAAATTTTCATACAATACCAAAAATTTGCTTTCTATTTGAAAAACCTTCAGCATTGTATGAAAAACATGCAAAACATTAATATAATAACTACTCACTTGTGAAAGGAAACACCTACAGATCCTTTTCCACTATGATTTTTTCACGAAGGCACTACACATTTCATTTTGAAATTCTAACTTAATTACACAGTGTCACACGTTAAAATAACTTGAATCACAAACTCCAATCGAATGTTTAAACACTTGGTACGAATTAAGATCGCGAACACTTTCCATAGTTTGAATATCGGATAAAATTCGCGACGAAACTTGCAAATTGGCCAATTTGGCGTCCAATTTGCATCAGTCAACTTGACAGTCAGTTCACACCTAGTCAGCTTTTGGAACAAGAAAGTGACCAGCAAGAGGCAGACGGGGAGGAAATGACAGACTGTTCACTTGGAAGAGAACAGAAACCGGTCGCATGCTCTCTCATGCATTTTATATGAGCTTAGCCCATCCAGTTCTTATTAATCTTAGCAACCAGACATAAAGCAAATGTCGAAAAAGTTGAACCCGAATATTTTATAGGGCATTGAGTACATTTGACATAAGGTTCACATACGCAATATGAAAAGTTGAAATCAAACGAACTTTTTATGTCAGTATAACAAATACATTGTTTACTTTAAGGGACAAAGATTCATAGTTGTTCGCCATATGAGAGGGTGAGTAAAATTTTATCCAGCTGTAGGAATTATGCAGAAAACAGGTGTTCTCACCTGTTAAGCACAATTCCACTCTGGCAGAGTATATATACCTTTGAGAATGGAACACTGGAGTGGAACATCAACTCAAATTTTGTCATCATTTCCCAATGCGCCACGAACGTTGCTCTTCTGATTTAATTTTGGAAGGGTGTAGTCTAAAAAGGGAGCTACAGTTTAGAAATATTTGAAAATGTAAAAGTTAACTGCCATTGCTTAATTGATTGATAATGTTCCTATTTCAGACTTGAATAGTTTGTAAAACTTTATTTAGATAAAAAGAAACTCACAGCGACATTTAATAAGCAAAAACTAAATCTTTTCCTTAAGTAATTACAAATTCAACTACTACTAAAATTATAATCGTTCATTCTTTTATACTTTTTCACCTCCCTTTTCCTTTCATAATCGTCTTCAGCGGAATTAAGGTGAAATGTATAATCGTTGAGCTTGACCTTCGCTATGTGTTAGAGAACTACATGCCTCTGATTTATACTAATTTGTTAAGATATCGCCTAACAGAAATTTATTCTGATTTTAATTTCGCAATAAAATAGTATTTTGTGTTGATGTATTTTACTGCTATAAGCTTAAATAACAAGCTGAAGTTTCGTTTGTTGTTTACTCGCTCACCATATGCAACAAAGAGTTGCTTTCCGATACATGCCACTTGAACATTTTTAAGTATACTATTTAGAGTAAATAAAAGTTTCTCGTAGCTGGCAGTAAATTGCCTTACAGTCAGTATATTGCTATAGGCGAGACTTGATCGAATGAATTCAATTTATATGAGGGAACAAATTTGAGCATATATTGGTTATAAATACGTTGTCTATTATTGTTGAATTTCTCAAACCAGTGATTAGTCCCAAAATGAATTATCCTGTGCCCCGATATTAAATTTATCTCTTTGATACAGGCTATAAAATTGATCAAAAGTTTTAACACAAAACTAGAATTATTTGTCCAAAGTATCTTTTTCAAGAGTTCATATATCCTTCTGCTTGTTAATATAAAGACCAATTATTTCGAAATAACTTTTATTCATTTGAAAATTAAATAATATAATAAATGGAATTCATTCAATATATGCCTACAGTTAAAAGAATAATTCTAACAACTCCGAGAATCTACTTTCCGCTTTCGAGGATGAAATAGCTTCCACATCCAGAGAGGCGCTTGAAATCAATACTGTCGCTAAGCTCGTTGCATTTGCCTGCAAAAACAAAATTATTTCTGAGATCCAGATGAGATATATAAAAGTAAACAGTTTACCGATAGTTGCCCATTAATAATTTTTTCATCTCCATATATTCGTATGTCCAGTATCATTCAACAGGCTCCTGGAAAAAGAAATAAAATTGATTTCATTAATAAAATTATTCAATCAATATGCTAGCAAAACTTGCCCCCAAAATGCAGGCGCTACTACGCGAAAACTAATCGAATAAAATGGTCGCTACCGAAATGTAAACATAATCATGCATGAATTGGAAGCAATGATTTTGAGTGAAAAAACACTTCTAAATATTGAATTGTGCTTTCTACATTTTATGTTGTTACTTACCTATGAAATGATACTCCTGTGGGCTGACGGTGCGTTCTATTATTGCATATTTTCACAATGCACATGATTTTAGAAACCTCATTTGCATTTTCCTTCTTTTCCGTCGAAATATATAGTTTTCTCACTTGCAATCTAACCGATAGATTGTCTCTTATTGTCTTGTTCATGAATAGCGCACAAATCACTAATTTTCACTGATTTTAACTTAAAAATTCCACAGCAAACGAGTTTGTTTACGCGGATTCACAGCCGAATTTGACAGCGAATGCAAAAAAATCATATGATAATATGGAGATTTCTTCTTATCGACAGCGAGAATCGATGACAAGAAAAATCAGTGTTCCATTAGCATCGGGCCGTTCCTGTTAGCTACCTGTTCCAATATATATACTAACTTAGCACCTGCAATCGAGGAGCTGTCAAAATGAAAAGAGAGGCAAATAAACGTGTAAAAGATGGATTAAAGTTTACCTTGTGTTGGTAAAATTGCAAGCAAATTCAAGTTTTTGTTTACCATACATACACACTTTTAGTCTAATTCTCTTTACTCCATAAGTACCGTAGGAAATAAAATTTGTTCTAATTGCAGCTGCTATTTAGTAGATATGCTCTGACTCTGGTATTGAAATTTAATTTAACATTTCTTCTTCACCGTTGAAGACTTTCATCAACAAAATTATAACGCATTTTCAAAAACATAAAAACTCAAAATCAATTCGAAATCATCCATTTTCTTAATTGCTTTTGCCGCAATGACACTTTTTCGTATCTGTCAAGATCACAGAAGCGCGAATCGTATGTAGGCGAACTATGTGCGCGGTACGTTACTTGACGTTCCTTATTTTGTGTTATGTTGATTGTAGCACATCGGTAAGTCTATGCATGGTAGGTTCCTAGCTTGTTTTACTCAGATGATTTCAAATTATTTATCGATGCTATGTTTGGCTTGGTTAGTGGGGTTTTTCGTGATGCGCAAGGTTGTCTCCTTTTTGTGATTTTGGAAGCCGTGCATTGTTGGTGTTTGGCACAAGTAATTGCAGGAAATCATAAACGTAGTATTCTCCTGCCGGGCGTTTAAAAAATTTTCGTATATGGCAACTCGTGTACTTAAGCGTGTTTTTAATAAGGCCTTGGCAGTTAGGCGATAAAAGCACTTATTCGGTGAGTGCTGAATCGATGATCCTAAAATATTACATTTATTTTGCTCATGCAAATGGAGGCTGAAAGTCGGTTTCTATTCGCTATATTGATTTTCCCTTATGAAAGCTTTCCGCATTCATTCATTGTATTTCGTTTCACAATCGTAAGGTGAACACAATCCTGTTCTACTTGAAAGTTAATCCGATAAAAAGCAAAATCGAGGAGAATGTATCGAACTAATTTCGCTTTAATTGCTTCAACTTACAGTTCTGCAAGTAGTGTTTTTTAATTTAAATTCAAATGCGGGTTATATCATAAATTTTATAAATCCATAAAGCATATTTCAAAATATTAAAAGCACACTAAATTTAAACAATATTACAATAAAGAAAATAAATCGAAAAACAATATCTTCTTTATATATATTAAATGATAATTATTGTATATTATTCTCCATTGGAAATGGATAAAAATCCAAAAGACTAATGAAAATCACGAAAGTTATGCAAAGAGCACAATAAAATAGTGCACTTTCAGCTTGTATCTTATGTATATGCTTTAACTTTATTCTAATCAAATACTTTATCTTATATCAACGTCATTCTAAAAATTTAATATAGACAAACGACCTTCTTAATATTGAATTTAGCAACCAATATATGGCATATCACCAGTTCAGGCCTTCGACTCCAATCGTCGCGGATCTGCGATATCATTCGCCAGTTTGAAGTTCCAAGCAGCGATCTGTTGTCAGTATCGATTGAACCTTCCCATCGCTTCTTCGGTTTCCCGACTAGACAGTTCCCTTGTGCTTCACCATTCAAATGTCGTCCGGGGAGTCTGTACTCTTCAGATGAATCGTCATAAAGAATATACAACTCGTAACAAAGTCTCCACTTTGCTACAATTTTAATTTCATTGACCAGGTGGCCGATTTTTTCGTTCCTTTCTCGAGTCGTATGAACGCTTCCTTCACATCTGGAGTTGATCTGGACATAATGTTAAAGTCGTCGGTATACGCTACTAATTGCGTGAAATTGTAGAGTAGCGTGTCCGCTGGTGATTTCCTGACCACATGCTCCAGAACAATATTGAACACCATTCCCCATCCCCCTGTTTTAAGCCTGAGTTATTTGGGGAGCTTTCACTCAAATCTTCGTTAGCTTTTTTTTAATACTTCCATTCCCTCCCGCTCTCACCATCACGCTTTTTTCGTCGCACAACGCTCGTGCGATCAGCATTCACACTTTGTCGCTTCGTCAAGTGTGCCACCCAAACAATGTTCAATACATCGGTATAAGGAGATACACAAAAAATAATGTGAATTAATCCTTTCATGTAAAATCTAGTCCAATTCACGATCAGCTCTCAGGGACAAAAAAAAAATTCAACATAATACGACGCATTAAGAAAAAAACTGAGTACCTGTCTCTTCCAAGTATGTCGCCGATAGGGTCAAAATGCCCTAAGATACAAAGTTAAAAAAATCATCAGGTCCTCGATCAGTGTTCATTAAATGATCCTTAAGTCTTTTCTTCAATACCAAAAGTGAGTTTGCTTTCTTAACCACTTCTGGAAATTGCTATATATGTTATACACAGAGCATCGTTCTTTAGAAGGTTCTGGCAAACGGTATTACGAATTCATCTGCATTTCTCGCATTATGTGGGTTGTTTTGTGATACCTTAATTCATGATTTTCGGCCCTATCCATTGGTTTTTAAAGTTTTGCAGATCAATTTACCTTTCTCAATTATAATGATTTGACTAAAGATAATGATTTTGCTAATTGTATTGTATCCTTGGTCATGTGCACGAGTTTAGCAATCCCTTTGTCTTCGTAGCACTATAGCCCCTGTCGCGCCTTCGCTTCCTGTAATTTGCGCTTCCAACTGTCTCGGTCCATTGACCGCGTCCTCTAATTTTGATATCCGAGCAGCGCTGAACTGTCTTAGTCGTCAAAGTCAGACCAGCGTTTCCTTGGTTTCCTCCTGGTCTCCGGCGTTCAGTTCTCCCAACGAATACCTTTTTGGTATTCGTTGCTAGTCCATACGATTCATGTGGCCAGCCTATTGCAGCTTCCGCAGTCTAACAATCATTGAGACCTCCGGCTCGACAAAAATATCGTACAGCTCATGGTTGTGTCGTATTCGCCATTGACCCTCAAAGGCAGATGCTTGGGTTAGGGTCCATGTTTCACACACATAGCATAACACAGGTCTTATCACAGATTTGTATACTTGGAGCATTGTTTTCCTGTGCATGCTGCTGGTCTTCAATATCGTCAAAACTGTATAAAATATTTTCTTTGCGAGCTGTATTCCTCGACGTATTTCGTCTCTTTCGTTAGCGGTTCTCGTTATTTTGGCGCCTAAATACACTAATTCGCTCACATGTTCTATACTGTATTCGCCAAGTTTGATATTTTGTGTGCTTCAGGTATTTTTTCTCGACTACGTCATGAGCTTTGTTTTATTTTTATTGATTTGTAGCCCTACTAGTTTTGCTTCGCTGGAAGAGTTATTTGGCAGTTGTTAATGACCGTAACAAAATATCGATGTCTTCCGCATAGGCTACTACTTGGCTCGACTTATATAGTAATGTACCTCGTGAATCGCCAGGTAGCTTCTAGCCCATCTCCCTGCTTGTCAGATATTTGTGTCAAAGGCATCGGTGAGTTAGTTATTGAACAGGGACTTGGGAAGTCGTCGACGTCATTGTTATTTTGGTAAGACGTACTAATTTGGCGGGTGCCAAAGCAAAGCATTATTTGGTACAGTACGTTACGATCAATACTGTCGTATGCTTGCTTGAAGTCAACGAAAATCTGGTGTACGTCTATATTGAACGCCCAGCATTTCTCAAGTACTTGCTTGACAGTCAATAATTGGTCTATTGTCGATCTTTCTGCTCTAAAACGACCTTGATACTCCCCAATAATACTGTTGCCGTATGATCCGATTTTATTTTCTAAGATCTTTGAAAATATTTTGTACGCCGTACAAAGCAGTGATATGCATCTATAATTTTTGCACTGTCGCTTGTCACCTATTTTGTGGATAGGGAATATAATTGATTGGTTCCTTTCGCTCGGCATATGTTCTTGTTGCCAAAAGTGTTGGATGGATTTCTGAACACTGTTACCACTATATTTGATGAGCTCCACTGGAATCTCATCGGTGCCATGCGCTTTATTATTCTTTTGGACTTTAATGGTAGAGCAAACTTTATCCCTATTATTCTTTTGGGCTTTAATGGTAGAGCAAACTTCATCCATATTATTCTTTTGGGCTTTAATGGCAGAGCAAACTTCATCCAGAGTTGGTGGGGCCAATGGAAGCCCTCCGGAAACATCTAAATGCTCCGATGTTCTGGAGCTGTGCGGAGGATTAAGGATTCTTGAAATATGATTCCAATCTTTCCTTTTCATCAGCGATGATGTTGCCGATGTCATCACAACAGAGCGTGGTGTTGGCTTTTCACTACTTTGTATGCTTGTCTTGTTGCTCGCTAGACTTACATCTATACTTCTCAATTGGGCGTCATAGTATTTTCTTTTCTTAATTCTGATTATCTTATTCGCTACTCTCGAGTTTAACCATAATAAGCTGAAAATCAAAAAGAAAAGAAGAGATGACACTTTCTAGCGCGCGAATCGGTTCGTAATAATTATGTGAAGTTTATTTGCCTCGAAAATTGACGCGAGAACACGCGGAAAACAGTTAATTTCAAGTTGGATTTCGTGGGGCCACGTAAGGCGTGCGGCGCACTCTTTTTTCTCATTTTTTTATTTGACAATCGGCGATTTCTGATATCCGTTTCGGTACAACTCTTTTCCTCCATTTAATCTTGTTTGAACTTCGTATGTAACGAAATGCAACTTAAAATTAAGTTTGTTTTCACGTCAATTTTTTGGAAAATACATTACACATGAATCATAGAATTGTTTCGCAGTGTAGTCTGTGCCGTCGACACGTAGATTCGAAAAACACAAACCATGAATAATCATAATATTATATATATACCAGCCGCAACAAATCTAACAAATGAGTATCTCCACTGGAACTTTTAATCTCTGGAGTTCAAATTCGGAGGATATTTTATCTTCTTATATATATACAGTCGAACTTCCGTTACTCGAACGTCTATAACTCGAATTTTCTATAACTCGAACTAAATTGAGTGTCAATAGCGTTTAGCGAGAAAATTGAATACAATTTGCCGTCTTTAACTCGAACGTCCATACTTCGAATTTCTCCATAACTCGAACAAAAAAACTGGCAGTTGCAATCACTAAGTCGAATAATTCGGGGAATTTCTCCATAACTCGAACAAAAAACTGGCAGTTGCAATCACTTAGTCAAATAATTCTGGGAATTCCCTATTTGTGAAACATTTTTGGTGGCTTAATTCCTCATTTGCACGCATCACAGTTTGTTGCCTTTTGTTTTCAGTTTTCATAGTTGGGGAGACCCATAGTTGTAAAGGAAAGCCGCTGCTCGGTGTGAATTCCAGTCGCGATTGAATGAAATGAGCGAATACGAACAACATATATGTACGTATTGCGAGTAGGAAAAAGTTGTATTAATCTATCATGGCGCCGAAACGTGTTCTTAAGTGTTTATCGATTGAAGAAAAGTTTAAACTAATAAAAGAAGTAGAAAATGGATTAAAGAAAAAGGGTGTAACAGTTAAATACGGCATTCCGGCAAGTACCGTTTCTACAATTTTGAAAAATAAGGAATCGATTATTGTATCAGTTGAATCTGGGAGTTTTTCTGGGCGCAGCAAAAGAATAAAGAAACCAGTATATGAAAATGTTAACAAAGCAGTATTCGACTGGTTTACAGCGCCCAGAAGCCAAAACATACCCATATCCGGAGGAATATTAAAGGACAAGGCATTGGAGTTTGCGAAGCGATTTGGTGAAAATGATTTTAAGGCGAGCACTGGTTGGCTTGATAAATGGAAGCGAAGGTATTGAAAAACGTTTATCTAATAAACTATTAACCAATGTGTATCCTACATATGTATGTATGTTAAATTTCAGGCACGGTGTAGGCCACAAGAAGGCATGCGGTGAAAGCAGTGATGTTCGTGACGAGGATTGCGATAAATGGAAAACTGACGTTTTACCACATCTATTAGAAAAATACCATGAACGTGACGTCTGACGAAACAGGATTGTTTTTCAAATGCCTACCGGATAAAACACTGACTTTCAAGGACGAAAAATGTCATGGGGGTAAGCATAGCAAGCAGCGGGTTACATTAATCTTGGCGGCAAATATGGATGGTTCTGAAAAACAGAAAATACTTTTAATTGGCAAAAGCAGCAAACCTCGTTGCCTCCGCGGTGTTAAATCTCCCATGGAGGATACCCTTGGACTACCCACTAAACACCTCCCCTGTCAATCTGAGAACCTAGCCTGGAACCGTTTGACACATTACTTCGGGCCAGGTCTCGTTTTGTTACGCCGTGGGGCGCCTTCAAGTTGGGGAGTCCCTTTCCTAGCGGGAGGGGAGAGGGGAAGAGGAAATGCCAGAAGAGCGATCCCCCAGCCCCAGCACCTCCGGCTGCTGTGAGTCCCTTTTATCTTTTAGGACTGCCCGAGCATAATGTGCCACCTGGTTCCATTTGTCAACCGATTCGAGCATCACCGCAACTATATTATCCGGGGTGAGCTCTCCCGTCTCCCTGTAGAGTTCCCTTCGCAGCCTGGCCCATTTGGTACTCGCAAAAAATGTGTGACAGGCATTGTCCTCCTGTCCTGGGCAAAACCGACAATCGGGAGACCGTGACTTACCGATCTTGTGCAGGTAAGACTGAAGCAAACCTCGTTGCCTCCGCGGTGTTAAATCATTACCCGTTGATTATAAGTCGAACTCGAAAGGCATCGATGACCGGACAAATTTTCGAAGAATGGATCGAAAAATTAGAAAGGCAATTTTCACATGCAGGACGAAAAATCTTATTATTCATTGATAACTGTCCTGCTCATCCAAAAGACTTACAGAGCAAATTGAAATCTATTGAATTGGCATTTTTTCCAGTAAATATGACCTCCAAATTACAACCGCTTGACCAAGGAGTAATTCAAAATTTAAAGTGTCACTATCGAAGCAG